>JAKUBX010000050.1:0-47189 GCA_030566975.1 Entelexis potacharoeniae
GCCTGAGCTCGTGCGGTTTCTGGACGACGCGTGGCGCGCCGTCGCGCGCAGCGAGTCTGCGCGGCGCCCGCCGCCGCTGCGCGACTTCACGGCCGTGGGCCGCGCCGCGTCGCAGCGCCCGCTCGACCAGTCCGAGTCGAGCAGCGGGCTGTACCGCACGGCCGAGTTCGGCACGGCGGAGTCCGGCGCATCAGAGATCGGCGCGTCGGAGGCCGGCGCGTCGGAGGCCGGCGCGTCGGCCGTGGCCATCGACTGGTCGCCGTTCTTCGAGGATCTCGCCGTTGTGGCCGGTGACGGCGACACGCGCGCATACATCTGGAGCGCCGATGCGCCCGAGCACCCAGAATTCACGCTGCGCGCACCAACAACAATCCGCTGCCTGCAGTTCTCTGCGCAGAGCCCGCACCACGTGTACGGCGGCGGCACGAACGGCCAGGTGTTTCTGTGGGACCTGAAGGATATGCGACGCGGCGGCGGCCGGTTCGACCATCTGCCGCAGCTCCGCTCGCCGCCGGACGCGGCGGAGATCGTGGCGCTGCGGTTTGCCGCGGCGTCGAGCTCGCTCATCAGCCTGAGCCGCGACGGCGTGCTCGCCGTGTGGAGCTCCGACGTACTGAGCGCGCCGCAGCACCGCCTCGCGCTCGACGACATCATGCGGTCCACGCTGCACAGCCTCAAGATCGGCATTGTCGTGCCGACGGCGATGGCGTTGTTCCACCCGCCGGATTTCGGCTACGGCCTCGGGTACGGCACAGGGCTCTGCGTTGTCGGCACGCTCACGGGGCAGCTGCTGCGCGTGCCGTCGTCGGAGACGGCGCAGAGCCACCCATTTGCGTGGCACCATGCGGGGCCCGTCACGGCGCTGTCGTTCCGGCGGCTGTCGTCGACGAACAGCGAGGACGGCTCTCGCGGCACGTTTTTGCTCAGCGGCGGCCTCGACTGGCGCATCCGGCTGTGGTACGTGCCGCTCGACGAGGGCGAGGCGCCCGTCGAGTCGCTTGCGCTGACCGTCGACTTTAGCGTGCGGGACCTGCAGTGGCATCCGACGCTGTCGACGGTGTTTGCCGTCGTCGGCGACACGCAGCTGCAGCTGTGGGATCTGTCGCAGAGCACGAGCCAGCCGCAGCTGTCGCTGAGCGCCGAGGACAAGAAGGAGCGCACGGTCGTGCGCTTTGGCAACCACGCGGCGCGCGTTGCCGTCGGCGGGCCCGAGAGCCGCGCGACCGTGTACAGCTTCGCTGAGAAACAGTTTGGTGCGAGCGGCGAGTCGTGGCTTGCGTCGCTCGTATATAAATTAAATTAAGTTAATGCAGAATCAAAAGCCCCCCCTCAAAAGGCACCTAAAAGGCACTTATACGCGCAGATGCACGTACAGACACGCACAAGTGGAAGACAGGTGGTTGGTTAGAGCTGGGTGATCGTGATGGGGCCCCACGCGTCCTCCTGCCGCGGCGCTACGCGGCCCTTTGCCGCCAGTGCCAGCACCTCCATTAGCGTGTCGGCGCGCGTCTTTGCCGACGTCGCAATGTCGTCGAACATGACGACCGTGCCCTTCTTCTTCAGCCGCGAGTGCAGCACGGCCCGCGCCGCGGCCGCGCCCTCCATGAGCGTCTCGGCCGTGTCCTCGGGCTCCGCGTCCTCGTCCTCTTCGGGCGTCGGCTCCATGTCGGACTCGATGCGCGACGGCTCGTCCTCGAGGTCGCCCATGTCCATGTCCCAGTCTGCGCCGAAGTCGATGCCGGCGTCGTCGGCCGCGTCGTCGAGTGCTGCGGGGACTGAGGCGTCACTCGACGCCTGCGACCCGGCGCTGAGGTCGCCGCCGAGCCGCCGCCGCTTCATCTCCGCCTGCACATGCGCAGGGTCGACGAGGCGTTCCGTGGCGTCGTCGAGCGGGATGAGCTCTGTGTCGCTCGAGGACTCCGGCGCCGCGCGCGGCACCACCGCGTTCGGCCGCCGCAGCATCTGCGCCGACGGCCGCGTCGGCCGCGCTATGGAGATCACGTCGTCGACGGGCGCGCCGGGCCGCCGCGTGCTGCGCTTGCGCGGCGCCTCCGCGGGCGCTTGTGGCGACGACGAGTGCTCGATGCGCACGTCGACGTCGTGCTCGGCGCGCGGCGTGTGCGGCGGCGACGACGAGTGCTGCATGTCGGAGCCGAAGTCGAGGCCCTGCTCGCTCTCGGGGATCGTCGGGAACTCGTACATATCGTCGGCGTCGGGGCCGAGCTCGCCGACGTCGGCGCCGCCAAGGCCAGCGTCGTCGTTCTCGCCGAGGTCCAGCGCCTGAAGCGCCTCGAGCTCCTCGGCCGACCGCTGCGGCACCTCTTCAAGCACGTTCTGGTCGTCTGAGCGGTCCATGGAGCGGTCGGCGCGCACAATCGCGTCGATCGAGACGTCCTGCGGCGCGGCGGGCCGGCGACCGAGCAGCGACTCCGGCAGCGCGAGGCTGCCGAGCTCGAGGCCCGTTTCGAGCGGCGGCGCGGCGCGGCTGCTGCTCGCGTCGATCTCGCCGCCGTCGTTCACGCTGATCTGCTCGCGGAACGTCTGGTACAGCTCGCGGTTCGTCTCCTTCGCGTCCTCGAGCGCGGCGTCGGCGCTCGAGTCGAGCACGCGCGTGAGCGCGTGCAGCAGCTCGCCGGCCACGGGCAGCGGCAGGTCGCGCGCCGCCTTCAGCGCGTCAATCGCGCCATTCACATCGATCTGCGCAAGCGCCTCGGGCGTGAGTCCGTCCTTGAACACGGCGAGCTCCCAGAGCGCCGCCAGCGGGCCGTTGTTCAGGCTGTCCATGGTCGTAATTAAGCCGCGGGAACGCGACGCGTTCGCGGCTGGCCGCTCCTGATCGCGGGGCAGGAGGGTATGTGCTGCCGGTATCGCGGCGCACTCGTGATTTAGGGTACAGCGCCGCCCGCACCGTTGAATTAGGCAAACAGGCGCCCGTCTCCTGAGCCAAGCGTTTTATGCTACGCGACCATCTCTGACGCGTTTCGGTTTAGCAAAATGGTAAGGTAGTCGTTAACTGAAGTATCATCTCTACATAGGTCGGGCCAGATTAGAGACCGGTGCCGCCGCTGGCCTGCGCGTTGGCCGGCGTGCTCGCGGCCGACAGCGGCTGCGCACCGCGCTTGTCTCGTATATCGTCGCTCTTCACCACGGTGTTCGTGATGTGCGGCTCCTTGTCGATTTTCTCGCCGCGCACAACCCGCTCAATGTCGTCTTTATCTAGTGTCTCGAATTGGATAAGGCCCTCGGCCAGCCGCTGCAGCTCCGTCTGCCGCTCGCGCAGCATCGCGCGCGTGCGCGCCTCCGAGCTCAGCAGCATGTTGCGGATCTCCTCCTCGGCCAGGTGCCGCGTGTCTGCGGACCAGTCCTGCCACGAGTCGCTGAGGTTCACGGGGCCGATCTTGTCGCTCATGCCGAAGCTTGTTACCATTGCGCGGGCCACGCTGGTTGCATTTTGCAAATCGCTCGAGCACCCGCTCGTCACGTTCTCGGGCCCGTGGATCATCTCCTCCGCGACCTTGCCGCCCATGCACACGTCCAGCCTTGCCAGTAGCTCGGCCTTCGTCTGGTCGTACTTGTCGAGCTCGGGCAGCTGGAACGTGATGCCTAGCGCGCCGCCGCGCGGCAAAATCGTCGCCTTGTACAGCGGCGTCGCGCCCTGCGTGTACAGGGCCATGATAGCGTGGCCGGCCTCGTGGAACGCCGTGTTGCGGCGCGTCTCCTCGGTCATGACCATGGACTTGCGCTCGGCGCCAAGCAGGATCTTGTCCTTTGCCCACTCAAGGTGCTTCATGCCGACGGCGCGCGCGCGGCTCGACGACGCGTAGATCGCCGCCTGGTTCACGAGATTCATGAGGTCGGCGCCGCTGAAGCCAGGCGTGCCGCGCGCCAGGTTCATCACGTTCACGGTGCGGTCCGTCTCGATTTTTTTCGTGTAGAGCTGCAGGATGTCGGCGCGGCCGCGCACGTCCGGCAAATCCACGTTCACGGTCTTGTCGAAGCGGCCCGGGCGCGTGAGCGCCTTATCAAGCAGCTCGGGGAAGTTCGTGGCGGCAATGAAGATGACGCCCTCGGTCTGGTTGAAGCCGTCGAGATCGACAAGCAGCTGGTTCAGCGTCTGCTTCGAGTACGCCTGGTCCTTCGGGTTGCGCTTGCCTCCGATCGCGTCGAGCTCGTCAATGAACACGATGGCCGGCGCCTTGCCGCGCGCGGCGTTGAACAGCTCGCGCACGCGCTTCGCGCCGACGCCGACGTACAGCTCGTCGAACTCCGAGCCGCTCATGAAGAAGAAGGGCACGCCGGCCTCGCCCGCGACGGCGCGCGCCAGCAGCGTCTTACCCGTGCCGGGCGGGCCCGTGAGCAACACGCCCTTCGGCAGCTTGCCGCCGAGGCCCGTGAACTTTGCGGGGTCCTTCAAGAACTCGACGATCTCCTCGAGCTCGTTGCGCGCCTCGTCGCAGCCGAGCACATCCTTGAACCGCACGTTCGACTTCTCGCCGCGCACGGCCTCCATCTTCGTGCTCGAGCCGGGGTCCATGCCGCCCATGCCCTTGAACATGCTGGCCGAGTCCGACAGGAAGTTGATGCCCGCGGCGATGACCCACGCGGCCAGCGCCATTGGGATGAGCCACTTGATCCAGCGGAACAGGATCGCGAGCGGCGTCTCGGACACGACAACGTGCACGGGCTCCTTGGCCGTGCCACGAGAGCCGTTCAGGTCCTGCAGGCGGCCAAACACGTTGCTCGCCGCGGACATGTCAGCGGCCGCGCCGGCAGTGGCGCCCTCGCCGGCCTCGACCTTGCGCGCATCGTACTGAGCCGCCTTGTCGGGCATGTTCAGGTCCTGCAGCGCCTGCATGTACAGGCGCTCGGTCTCGGCGTTGCGCGCGACGCCGGGCGTTTCGAAGCGGTGCACAACAAGCTTCGGGTAGTGGCTGTCGAGCAGGTCGCGGTACAGCGACGCCTGCGCCGCGGCGTCGGACAGTTTTGAATTGGCAAGCTGCTCCTTGTGCGCGAGCTGCTGAATCGTCGTGCCGCCCGTCGGCGGCGAGCGCGCAAACAGGCCGCCGAGGCCGAAGATTGTGCGGCGCGGCACGGCCAGCCCGCGCGCCCGGGCGGCAGCCCCCAGGGGCCGCGGTAGCCAGAGAGCTCCGAACCGTCGCATGTGGTTTCTTGGACGACGGTTAGCTGCGTGCGTCTTTTTAGGTAAGGCAGGCAACTGGCCCGCGTGCTGCCACCCGCCATCGGCCGCCCGTCACGTGCACGTTCTAGAACATGGGTGCCGCCGCCGGCGTGCGACGGCCCGGCCGGTGGCGCGCGTGTGGCGGCGCGTTCGTGCTCGCGCGGAGGCCGGCCGGGCCTGCCGCGCGCGCGCTGAGCCGCTTGGTTTGGCGCTGTTTGCCGGACTGCGCTGTGCTCGTGCCGCCCGCCGCGTGCGGATCTGGATCTACGAGTATAGAATACGAGTTAGTGCCGTGCGGCGCGGCGTGCGAGCGCACACGAGCCGGGGCGCGTAGAAGATTCTCGCGCCGGCCGAATTGTTCGCGGCAGTTCGCCCCCCGGCGCGCGGGCGCCCAACCCGCGAAAGGCAACCGCCGGATCCAGAACCGATCCCAAGCTCGGGGCGATGACAAACAGCGCTCCCTCATTGCATCCCACCATCGCGGGCGACGCGCGGGCTCAACCATGGACGTCAAAGCCACGAAGGAGTGCATGAAGGAGCTCGACAATGCCGGGAACCCGGACCGCATTGTCGAGGTGCTCACGAAGCTGAACACGGAGTTCAAGCCGAGCGAGCAGCTGCTGCGCGAGACGAAGATCGGCGTGGCCGTGAACAAGCTGCGCTCGCACAGCGACGCGCGCATCTCGTCGCTCGTGAAGAAGATGGTCTCGTCGTGGCGCGAGCAGGTGCAGCTGCAGAAGGCGAAGCAGCAGCGCGCGGCCAAGGCGAAGCAGGCGCCCGCGCCCGCGGCAGCGGCGCCAAGCTCGCCCGCGAAGACGCCCGCCGCCGACGCAAAGGAAAGCGCCGCGCCGCAGACCGTGCCGAAGGGCAAGCGCGACTGGAAGTCCGACGGCGTCGACCCGAACGTGTACCAGGACTCGGTGCGCAACCGGTGCATCCAAGTCACATACGACGCGCTCGTGATAGACTCGGACCAGCCGCCACAACGCGTGCTGCGGGCGAGCAAGGACGTCGAGGCGGCGGTGTTCGTGGCCGAGAAGGGCACGACGCCGGCGTACCGCAACAAGATGCGGTCGCTGTTCATGAACCTGAAGGACCCGAAGAACCCGACGCTGCGGCACCAGGTCGTGCTCGGCGCGATCTCCGGCGAGCGTCTGCGCACGATGAAGCCGCAGGAAATGGCGAACGACGAGCTGAAGAAGCAGATGGAGGAGATCGAGAAGCAGAACCTGTTCAACGCCCAGAGCGCGCAGGAGCAGCACGCCACGACCGACCGCTTCACCTGCGGCAAGTGCAAGCAGAAGAAGGTCTCGTACTACCAGATGCAGACGCGCAGCGCCGACGAGCCGCTCACGACGTTCTGCACATGCGAGGTGTGCGGCAACCGCTGGAAGTTTAGCTGAGAGGACCCCGCTGCCATAGACGAACGGCGGTCCTCCTGCTGCCGACCTATAGACTCCCTGTACATTAATCTGTCCGCGCGGACGCAAAAGCTGTGAAATACGACGAACTGAACTGCGTGGGCCAGCAGCGAGCGGCAACGTGCTGCCCCCACAAACCGCTTCTACCCAGCACTAACTACTTAGCCACTAATATACGAGTCACTAATATACAAGTTACCAATATACGAGTTGCCAGTTTTCAAGTCACTATTTAGCTAGTAATCTATGAATCTGTTTGCCTTCCTTTCGGCCTAGTTTCCTCCGGGTTCAAGTACGGCGCAACAGCGTGCCAGGTACAGCAGTGCAAAAGGCAAAAGTGTACCTATGAACTAGCCAGCCGCTTCGAGCATTTATCTATTTTATTTAGTGCTTGGCTCGGTTCTGTTTCGCGGCCTTTGGACTAGCCGTGCATAACCCTCTGCCTAAAACCCACCCGAGCCAGACCGCCGTCTGACCGCTGAGGCTCTTTTGCGAGCGCGCACATGGCCTCTCTGTACCGCCTGAAGCTCGGGCTCGAGGTCCACGCGCAGCTGCAGGCGCCGCAGAAGCTATTTTCGGCGGCGCCGCCGACGTTCCAGGCGCCGCCAAACTCGCGCGTGGCGTTTTTCGACGCGGCGCTGCCGGGCACGCAGCCGCGCCTCAGCTGGGCGTGCGTGAACCTCGCGCTGCGCGCAGGCATTGCCCTGAACTCGGACATCGCGTCGCACTTCAGCTTCGACCGCAAGCACTACATGTACCCGGACCAACCGAGCGGGTACCAGATTACGCAGTTCCGCGAGCCGTTTGCGCGCGGCGGGTACCTCGATCTGCTGCCGCGCGACTTCACGAGCCAGGTGCGCGCGCCCGACGCGCGCGCCGCGCAGCGCATCCGCATCCACCAGATCCAGATGGAGCAGGACACGGGCAAGACGACGTACAGCGACGGCGTGTCGCTTGTCGACCTGAACCGCGCCAACACGGGCCTCATCGAGCTCGTCACCATGCCGGACTTCACCGCGGCCGAGCAGGCCGTCGCGTTCGTGCGCAAGCTGCAGACGCTGCTGCGCCGCATCGGCGTGTGCAGCGGCGAGATGGAGACCGGCGCGATGCGCGTCGACGTGAACGTGAGCGTCGCCGACCCTGCCGGGCGCGACCTCGGCGACCGCTGCGAAATCAAGAACCTGTTCAGCACGTCGGCCGTGCGCCACGCCGTCAAGGCCGAGTTCCGCCGCCAGTGCGCCGAGCTCGCCGCGGGCCGCGCCATCGAGCGCGAGACGCGCGGCTGGGACGGCAAGAAAACATGGCGTCTCCGCAGCAAGGAGAACGCCATGGACTACCGCTACATGCCCGACCCGGACCTGCCGCGGTTCTGCGTGCCGCCGCAGGTGGTTGACGGCGTGCGGCGCCAGCTGCCGGTGTTTCCGGACGTCATGCTCGACACGCTGGCCGCGGCGCCGTACAGCGTGAGCGCCGTCGACGCGCGCACGCTCGTCGAGCTCGACGGCGGCGCCGAGTTCTGCATTGCCGCCGTGCACGACTTCCTTCGCCGCGGCGGCCGGCCCGCGTCGGCGCCGCTCGTGAGCAAGTGGCTCGTGCACCGCTGGCTCGGCCAGTCGCCGGCGCTGCCGGCGTCGCGCGAGCGCTTCGTCGACATCCTGCTCGCCGTCGACGCGGGCCGCGTCACAAGCACAACGGGCCGCCTGCTGCTGAAGCACGTCGCGCAGGGCTACGACGGGCCCATCGATGCCATCATCGCCGAGTTTGAGCTCGAGCAGCCCGCGCAGCCCGGCGCGGCCGAGGGCTCGGCCCTGCGCGACGTCTGCGCCGAGGTCGTGCAGGCACACCCGGACGTCGTCGCGCGCATCAGAGGCGGCAAAAAGAGCTCGGTGGGCTTCCTGCTGGGCCAGGTCATGAAGGAGACACAGGGCACGTTCAAGCCGGCCGACATCAAGGCCGAGCTTGCCCGCCTCATCGACGCATAGCGAGTGTACATATAGAGTTGGACGTTACTACATAATTTTGCCATTGGATCGTATTTCCATAATCTCGCGTTTCCATAACCTTACGTTTCCATAACCTTACGTTTCCATAATCATACGTTCCAGCGTGCGCGCGGAAGCAGCCGCATACTGTGTCGAGACGTTACTATTTTTTCGTCATAACCTCATAACCATTTACGCGTCAACCATTTGCGCGTCTAGTAGTTCAGCCGCTTCTGGGAGTCCGCAATCAGGAACGCCACGTCCAGGCTCTGCGCCACGCTCAGCCGCGGGTCGCACACCGTCTGGTACCGCACCGTGAGCTGCTCCTCCTCGAGGTCCTGCGACCCGCCAATGCACTCCGTCACGTCGTCGCCGGTCAGCTCGAGGTGCACACCGTTCAGCCGCGACCCGTTCTCCTTGTGGATCGACAGCGCCTGCGTCAGCTCCGACACAATGTCGTCCACGTACCGCGTCTTCAGCTTCGTCTTGGCCGACGTCTTCGTGTTCCCGTGGCACGGGTCCGAGATCCACACAACGCGGTGGCCCGACGCCTGCACAGCCTTGATCTGCGCGGGCAGCTTCGCGGCAATCTTGTCCGCGCCGTAGCGCGTGATCAGCGTCACGCGCCCGTCCTGCTTGTGCGGGTCCAGAATGCCGAGCAGCCGCACAAGCTCGTCGACCTCCATGCTGGGGCCCACCTTCACGCCGATCGGGTTCTGCACGCCGCGGAAGAACTCGACGTGCGCGCCGTCGAGCTGCCGCGTGCGGTCGCCGATCCAGATGAAGTGCGCCGACGTGTCGTACCACTTCTTAGACCGCGCATCCCTCCGCGTGAGGCTCTGCTCGAACTCCAGCATCAGCGCTTCGTGCGCCGTGTAGAAGTCTACGCTGTCCAAAACCTCGCTGCTGTTCCCGCTCACCGTCGACATGAACCGCAGACCCTCGCTGATCTTCCCCACAATCTCCTCGTAGCGCCGCCGCGTCGCGTCGAGCCGCACATGGCTCAGGTCCCACTCCTGCGGGTGGTGCAGGTCGGCAAAGCCCGCGTCGAGGCTCGCCCGGATGTAGTTCAGCGTCGACGCCGAGTGGAAGTACGCCTCGACCAGCCGATTCGGGTCCGGCGTGCGGTCGCTCACGTCGTAGCCGTTGATGTTGTCCCCCCTGAAGCTCGGGATTTCCTTGCCGTCAACAACCTCCGTCAGCTTCGACCGCGGCTTCGCGTACTGCCCGGCAATGCGCCCGACGCGGCAGATCGGCAGACCCGTGCCCCAGATTAGCACCAGCGACATCTGCAGAATAACCTTGAGCTTCGCGTCGATGCGGTCCGAGTTGCAGTAGTCAAACAGCTCTGCGCAGTCGCCGCCCTGCAGCACAAACCGCTCGCCGCGCGCGGCCTCCGCGAGCTGCGTCTTCAGCGCCTCGATCTCCTTCGCGTGCACGAGCGGCGGCAGGCTCTCGAGCTTCGACAGCGCCTCCTCGAGCTTCTCGGCGTCGTCGTACATTACGTCCTGCGTGATGGGCTTCGACTGCCAGCTCGCGGGGTCCCACTCGTGGATGAGCGGCGGTTTTACGTTCACGCCGTGGTCCGCCGACTTCGAGCGGATCCGCGCAGCATTCCGCGCGTACTCACTCGGAGCCGGCTTGACTGGATCCTCTATTACAATCTTGGGCTCACGTAGAGTCGACATGGCTTGCGACAAATTTCAGGTAGCTGGCCAAAAGCAGGTGGTTTCTAAACCCGGCGGTTGATGTGACTCTTTACAAAACCACAAAAAAGTGCGTCACATGGCTCAGCACAATTAACAGCCACACAATGTGTCTAGCCACGTAATACGCATACCGACGTGATACGTATAGATACGTAATACGCGTAGATACTCCATACGTCCAAATCTCCGGCGGACCTACTGTCCACTCAGGTGCACGATGTTTCTCGTGGTGGCAGCGATCGTATTAGGTAACCGTGATGCGGCTTGAGCCAATAATGTCGCACGTAATTCCAAACCGCCCTCGCTCACGTCGGGAGTGCGGGCCAATGAAATCGCCTGCATATGCTCCTCGCATATGTGACAGAGGCGAGGGCGGAGGGTTGTGTGTGCCACCGGGGGCTGGCACTCTAATATAAATACACACACAGATCCGGGTCATATAAAGTTATCCCACACAAACCAACACTCCTCACTTTTCCAATAATGGTCTGCTGCAAAGGTCTGAACGCTGCTTCCTGCGACTGCGCTTCGCAGGCCCGCTGCTCGTGCAAGGCTCGTCCTGCCGGAAACTGCGACTGCAAGAACTCCGCTACGGAAAACGCCTCCTACACGGAGCCCTGCCCCTGCGGTAAGCGTCCGGTCAACGGCTGCAACTGCAAGGACTCGAACGGGCTCCGCGAGGGTGAGGTCGACTTCACCGACTACCACTAAAAAGGATGGGCACTGCCGTATTTATTTATTTGTCACCCGCCAAGCCGGCGGCGATTCGCACACGCTTGTATTTATAGCACCGCGTAGCATTAATACATATCAAATCAGCTATAGCTTTCCGTCCTGTATCAGCGACACAGTTCAATCCAAGCCCTGTCATGTTAACAACACCAGGTGGATAGGCAACGCAAGTTTACAGTACAGGCACCGAGGCGGTATCGTGAACCCAAAATGATATTCCGTGCCCACACGCCACGCCTTTCCTTAGAAATAGTATGAAGTTGAAGGCTCCGCCGAAAGAAACGTATCTGGGCACAAGCCCGCACTTAATGATGTATAGAAGTTAGCGAATCCCAGCCCATCTTTCACGACGCATGCCATTGTGAAAACAAAGGTGCCGTGAACGTTTTGCCGCTCATGCTCCGCACGATCGCAAAAGGTTTTAGCGCCCCGCCCCGATGCATGCGGCTCAAAATTTCTGGCGCTAGCGAAGCATTGCGCCTCCCTTTTCGGCCATCGCCGCCCAGTCATACGCCCTATCTAATCACGACATGGTCACAGGTTTCCGTGATAACAGGCGTGATAGCGGCTGACGAGTCGTCCCTTTCGGAGATGGGCACGCTCACTGTTCACGGCTTACGACATGTGACCGGTGCTATTCGCCAAGCGATCCAAGACCCTGACACGAAACCCTAGAAATGACATCATGTGCCTTGGCACTCTATAGTCATGCTGCCTGCCCTACTGCACCCCTCATTTTCTAAGGAGAATGTGCTTGGAGGCCTGAGACCGTTCCTAGACAATTCTGAGATCCCATTTTGGCCGCCCGCGGCTTTTGCCGTTGCTCGCTTGCTAAAGTTGCAAAGTGCATACGCCCCAGCGAAATTACCGCTGTGTTTCGTTGCCGAATCGTCGGCGTATAGGGTTAGGTGGGGGTTCGGCGCCAAGATTGATTGGACACTGATCTAGATTTTTGGCGCTCACGGGTGCTTTTGACATGAAGATAAGACTCT
This sequence comes from Entelexis potacharoeniae, assembly GCA_030566975.1. Taxonomy (NCBI): domain Eukaryota; kingdom Fungi; phylum Ascomycota; class Dipodascomycetes; order Dipodascales; family Trichomonascaceae; genus Entelexis; species Entelexis potacharoeniae. The sequence continues at coordinate 12,016 of JAKUBX010000050.1, forward strand.
ATCAAGTGCGTACCCTGAAAATGGAGATGAGACCGTGTCTGAGAACTCGGGGAAAATTCCGATCCGTAAGTTACATCAACTGTTTCCTGTGAGTCATTTTAGTCAGTTAATAGCTTCTATTTTGCGTTCTGTGGCGTCCGGAAAATACCTCCATGCTCTCAAGCCTTTTTCTCTAGGTTTAGGAACTCAGTCAGCCTGGTTCTCGTCACTGTCGGCTCACGCCTTAAGTCGCATGATTAGGGTTAGGGTGTTACATTTTTTAGGGCATAGCGGCTTTGCAGCAGTATTACTTCAGGCGCCCGCGATCCTGAAACTGGAAGAGGCTAGGGGGCGCAAGCGCCGATGAGATAACCAGCAAGTGTGCGATAGTGCAGAGTCCGATATCTGCGCCGCAAAAACTGTTAGAGACTCGTGGAGCCGTCTGAATTTTTTGGCCAACATGGGTTTCTCCGGCTCGTTACACGCCAACGGTTTCCCAGCCTTGTAAGCGCAATATCGCCACTTTCGGACTAGCCGGGGTCCGGCGCTTGCCCGCTGACTTAATCCGATGCTTATGCTTGTGAGGTCGTGCAGATTCGAGCCGTTCACGGAGTAGTCAGCGGCAGCTGATCAGGCAAATTTCAGACAGGAAGGTACTTAAACTCAAATAACTGGATTTTTCGGGTCGTGATCGATTTAAGTGGATCACGTTTCATTCGATCGCCTTCTTGTTCGTGAACTAGTTGGTGTCGACCATGGGCCTTTTCAAACGAAATGAGAAGGTCTCTGTTAAAGAGAAAAACGGCTCCCCTGATGGTTCCGACAGCTCCGGCTTCGCCGTGACCGGCACTATCAGCAAGGAAGAGCTTGGAGACCCTCTCTCGAACGTTAACGGTGGTGTTATTGCTTCGCACGATGACGACAAGCATTCGCGTAACCTGCCGTACTTGCAGTATGTGCATTATGCAGCCATTCAGCGTGAATTCGAGGAGCGCCATGACTGGGAGGGACTCGAGGCTGCCCAGCGCGCCCAGCTTGCGGACCCGCATAGCAACCTGAGCCCGCAGAAGCTCGAGTCGCAGAAGGCTCTGCGCCGCGCTAACTTTCTTGCCGTGTTCTTTCTGATTACCACCGATATCCTCGGACCCACGAACGCTCCATACGCTATTGGCCGGCTCGGTTTGGTGCCGGGTATTATCCTGTATCTTGGCTTTGGTATTTTTGCCATGTTCTGCGGCTGGCTGCTGCAGCTCACGTTCCTGAAGCTGGATTCTAACAACTTCCCGCTGCGTACTTATTCCGATATTGCTGCCCGTATTTTCGGACCTTGGTGCCGTCTGTTTATCGGTGGCCTGCAGTTCATCCAGATGATTCTGAATGTAGGCTTGATCATTCTGAGCTCCGGTCAGGCTCTCGCGCAGATGATCCAGTCCACTAAAGAGAACCCGAAGTTGTGTTTCACGGTCCAGGTTTTGGTGTGGGCGCTGCTTGGCATGATCCTTGGCCAGATCCGGTCCCTGCGTGACTTCTCACACATTGCCAACGCGGCCGTGTGGATGAACATTGCCATTTGCATTATTACTATGGTCGGTGTCGCTTCTGGCCCGCCCAACATTCAAGCGCTGATTGCTGGAAACCTGCTCAAGCCCGAGAATGCTCACGAACCCATTAGGGTACTCGCTTGGACTACCACCTCGTTAATGAATCGTGTGCAGGGCATCTCTCAGATGGTGTTTGCTTGGGGTGGTGCAACGATTTTCTGTGAGGTCATGGCCGAGATGAAGCGCCCCAAAGACTTCGTTAAGGGTATGCTCGGCGCACAGTGGCTTATTATGGTCGTGTACATGGTGTTCGGAATCTTCGTTTACTGCTATCAAGGTCAGTACGTCGACAACCCGGCTAACCAAGGTATCAGTCAATACAACTTGCAGACCGGTGGTAACGTTCTAAGCTTGATCTCAGGTATTCTCGCTGGCGCCTTGTATGGTAATGTTGGACTGAAGGTTCTGTACCAGGGTTTTGGCGTCACTGATTTGAAGTTTCCGCCTCTTAACACGCGTGGCGGTATCATTCTGTGGGGAATCCTTGTTATCATTTATTGGGCCCTTGCATTCGTCATTGGCTCTGCCATTCCTCAGGTTAGCAACTTGACGAGCTTTGTCGGAGCCTTGTGTATTCTGAACTTCTCGTACACGATCCCATCTATCTTCATGCTTGGCATGATGATGAAGGATGACGCCGGCGTGCTCGATGAATATGATCCGGTGACCGCCACTGTCAGTTCTCCCGACACGTGGAAGCAAGGATCTCGTTGGAAGCGTGCGTGCTTCGGCGGTGGCAAGCTGCGTGTGCTTGGAAAGATTTTCTTCTTGGTTCTCGGTCTTGCGTCGCTTTGTATGTCCGCGCTGGGTCTCTACGGAGCGATCATGAATATGATTGAAGCATACGGTGGAGTAGGTGGTGCGGCTACGTCGTTCGGCTGTGCCCCCTCGGCCTAAGTAGGTGAGCCGATGTGAACCGATTCATTAATAACCATCATTTTGATTCCTTTAGTAACGTTGACATTTACATTGACCGCTAGTCAGAGCTGCTTAGAGGGGCCCAGTGGGCGTATTTGCTTACCAAAGGGCCCCGTTAGTATGCGCGACATTAGTATGGTGCCTGTCACCGATAGTTAAATATTAGAAGACTACATAAACTTGCTGGCAACCACAAATACAATCAGCAGAATGAGCACGGCTATGATTGCGTACGAAATGAGCCGGTTCGCGGCCATGCGCCGCGCCATGCCTCGTAATGTTCGCAGGCTCTTGTCCACATAGGTGTCAGCCTCAGTCAGGGTGTTGCGCGAGTTGACAATCTGCTCCCGCTGGCCATGTAGGTCGTTGAGAATCCCCGCGCCAATGGCCTCTGTTTCGTTGCCCACGCGCTGCGCGTCGCGTAATCGTTCGCTGGATTGCTCGAGGCGCTGCTGGCTGCTTAGGAGCTGCTGGCGCTGGCTCGACGCCTCGTCGGAGAACCCGGCGCCGTCGCCGGCGGCGTCGCGGTCGCCAAACAGCTGCGCGCGGCTCTGGTTGTCCGCGAGCTTGCGCGTCTCGCGCTTCAGTTTGTCGACGTCGCTGCGGAACCCGCGGATCTTCGTGTTGTAGGTAGAGCGCTGCGCGGTGGGAATTCCTTGCACCTCGACGCCCATGCGGTCCAGAATCTCGTACGCCTCCTCAATTGAGTCCTCGATTGAGGTCGTGGCGGCGCGGATTTCACCTGGTGACTGCTGGGCAAATTGAGTAGACTTCAGCGCGTCAACCTTGTCCTGCAGCTCGTTGTACACATACTGGAAGTCGTTTTCGTGGTTTGCGAGGTACTCGCTCGAGCCACCCGAGTATGAAATGGACATTCTGCGTGGCACTAGCGCTCGACCCAGCCTGCCTGCAGTGGTACTTCGTGGAAGCGGGGCGAGGATTTCTAAAGCCACGAGCCGTATCATGTATCTCGTCACGTGTGCACTACGACGTGGGCCCCATGATCCGCTAGGCGATAGTGCAGCGATAGGGGATGGAGGGCGTGACCAGGAGCCTCCGAAGCGGTATCGGGCCAGTGGCGCACGGTCCTGCCCGTCGGCACAGACGGGCCGCAGATCGATACTTCAGCTCAGCGCACTTTAAAGCCACTCGTAATCACGCACTGCAGCACCACCCGCAGTACGTGCGTAATCCCGAGAGCAGAAACATCAGACAGCGGCGCACTTGGTGGCACTGCTGTACGTATCGTGGCGCTGAAAATATATTTCGGGACCGGTGAGTGAGCCATTTGCAATCGATCTATATCGATCTCTCTGCCCCATGTTCCGATTTGCGCGCCAGATGCAGCCTGCGGTTGCGCGGGCTGCTATGCGGCGAACAATCTGGCCGCGGCCAGCCCTGCATGCACCGCAAATTCGCCAGTACCACGCGTCAGCGCCTCTGTTCCACGGCCATGTACATAAACCCAAGCCGGGCGAGGAGCTGCACGTCACCTTCATAACAAAAGACGGGGACCAGTACCCGCTCGAGGTCGCTGCTGGCGACAACCTCATGGATATAGCACAGGCCAATGGCCTGGACATGGAGGGCGCGTGCGGCGGCAGCTGCGCATGCTCGACCTGCCATATTATCGTGGACCCGGAGTACTACGATAAGATGGACGAGCCCTCCGACGACGAAAACGACATGCTGGACCTGGCCTTCGGCCTCACAGAGACGTCGCGGCTCGGCTGCCAGGTGAAAATGACCCCCGAGCTCGACGGCATCCGCGTGGCGCTGCCGGCCATGACTCGTAACTTGCAGGCAAGCGACTTTCAATAAATAAGGTACTATAGAGCTACATCTCAACTTGTATAGAGCAAACCAAAAGGCTATTATTCGAGCGAAAAAGCTATCATTGAGCGAAAAGACCGGGCCCGGGCGGCCTTTAACGGCCGTCAGGCAGCCCGCGGCTAGCCCGTGTCAATTCACCGTTTTATGCCACACTGCGGGAATCCAGGAGCTAGCCCATGCGAATCATGTCCAAGAACTTCTCCTTCGAGATCTCCTCCTGCTTCGACGCAGCCTGCTTCGTGCTGCCCTCGGTCCCGGCCGCCGCGACCTGCGCGTTGTGGATCGCATTAAGCAGCTTTACAACGCCGCGCTGCGCCGTGCGCCGCAGCAGCTTCTCGTGCTGCATCTGCTCACCGGCCGCGTCCGGGTCCTTCGGTACGAGGTCCGGGACGTGCGCGCGGTCCTTCAGCTGCTGCCGCTCGAAGCGGAGCGCGCGCTTGGCCTTCGCTTCGGCCCTGGCCTCCTCAATCTCCTTCGCCGACCGCTTGTTGCGGATCAGAATCGGGTCTGCTGCATCGTGCGCCTTCACGCGCGACCCCAGAATCGCGTCCATGGCCGTGCCGAAGCCGTCGCCCTTCTTCACGCGCTTAGGCTCCGGCGTCGTTTCATCCTCGCTCTCGGACTCCTCAGACTCGCTTGCGGAGCTGCCATCTTCGTCCTCCACCACTTCGTCCTCAGACTCCGACTCCGAATCGCTAGCGTCGACACTTTGTGCCGGCACTTCTGGACTGCTGTCCGAGGACGACTCTGAATTCTCTTCGGCCCGCCTCTTCACGGGCTTGCTAGCGCTCAATGTTGCCTTCTTTGTCCCTCTTGGCGCCATGCTGCAGTATAGTTTCTGCCGTGAAAATATATTAAGTAACGCGCGGCTGCCAAAAAAATTATGTGTAAGCCGCGACCGCTGTTTAGAGCTCCGCGCCAGAATTCGCAGCCATGCTCGAACCAATGGCTAATTGTTGCTTATTCGCATAGCCCAATTTGCTACAGTTAATCTTTCTGTTCAAAATACTTAATAAATATAATGCTACTGCTGGAGCACAAGCCGCTTCTCGTCCTGCTCTAGCTGCCGGATCGCTTCCATGCGCCGGCTCTGCTCGTCGTACTCGCCGACACTGTCGATTGAGGGCAGTACGACCTCCTTCAACGCTCCCGGCGTCGCCTCCAGCCTCTTCCACTGTTCGCCATAGTTCTCGAGCGCGTACTCGCGCACATGCGCCTTGCGCTGCGGAAGCAGCGTCCAATTGTACAGCGACTGCAGAATGTCCTCGCTAATAGGAATCTGGTACGTCTCCGGTGCCGTCTTCACTATCTCGAGAGCACGCATGTAATACCCGTGGTAGCAGTTCGCGATCACGTACTGCTTCAGGTTGTCTGCCGTGGGCAGCAGCCCAAACCGCGTCGGCATCTCAGCCCACAGCTCGTCTACAGCATCCAGCCCCAGCGCCCCGCTGAAATAGTGCAGCATGATTGTCATTGTTTCGCTGTTCGGCCCATAGATTCCGCCGCGCGGAAGATTCAGGGCCTCAGACCATAGGTTACCCATCTTGTGGCCGTCCTCGAGCGCAGAGTATGCGGCAAGCATACGGTTCAGAATGCTCGGCGTCATCTCGTTGTTCAGGTCCATGCGGAAGTACGTGTCGAGCTCGTGCACGCCCTCCTCGTAGCGCCATTTCGCGTACTCGGCAAACAGCATAGTGTACATCTCTGGTCCCGGCGGCCGGATTCCCTCGGCCGCCTTGACCCTCGTGCGCAAGTGCCTAAACATGACATGCGCCACGTCGGGCCGGCCGAGATCGCAGAACTTCTGCTGCAGCGGATAGTATGACTCGTACGGCAGCTTGATTGTGCAGTTCAGGATGCCGAACAGATTCCATGCCTTTGTGTCGTCCACGCAAGTCATGATATGCTGGTAAAAGAGGTCGTAGATTTCGCGGTAGTCCTCGAAGCGCAGGCTCGGCACCTCGCCGAACTGGTCGATAAGGAACAGGCCCGCCGGCGTCGACTCGCCGTGGCTCTCCTCCAAAAACATCTTGAGCAGCGCGATCTGGGCTTCGTAACATAAAGGCCGCACAAACACGCCCACACGTTGGTATGTGTCCATGACAGTCTGGCGCGGAATACTTGGCGTGCGGCACATGGCCACAAGCAGGTCGCTGAGGACTCCGGCGTACTTGTTGTTCTCCGCGTTCCAGTCCACGTTACCCTGAATAAATAGCTGCCGCGCGCGGTCCACCTCGAGCGACTGCAGTGCGCGGCGCATAAGAATCGCTGTGCCGGCCGCATCAGGTGTCACGCCCAGCTCCTTCTCGAAGTAGTCCACGAGCTCCCTGACCTGAGCCTCGTTACACTGCGCCTTGTCGCTGGCGGCCAGCAAGACTCCATGCAGCGTTGCCGCATCCACGTACTGAGGCGGCATCTCCGAAAGCACCTCGTCCTTCAGGGTCTGCAGCGGCGACTCGGCCTTATAAACAGCCCACTGGCCGAGCACGTCCCACGTTTCCTTCGTGAAATCGGTGGCGGCGGACCAGTTTGTGCGGATATCGGCGGCCACTGCGTTTCCAACAGACACGGGCTCCTGGAAATGGATGCAGGACATGAGCAGCAGCTCGAGCACCTCGAGCGGTGTGCTTGCGTCGCGCTTAGCAAGGCATATTTGCAGCACTTTTTCGCCGCCGTTTCCCCGAGTGGCAGCCCGCTCTGCGGGCAGCTGTAGAAATGCGTCCAGTAGCATGATGGGCACCTCGCTGGGAATGTCGAAGTGCGGGTTCCGGAAATACAGGTGTACGGCAAGGCGGTCCAGACTTTCTGATGACCCTGTCGCAGAGATGAGCTCAATGGCCCGTGTGAGAACGTCTGCCGGCGGCTTCGGCTCAGCCCACGCCTCTATAATGGCGACGTAGCTCTGTGCGTCCGGCTGCGTCTCTGCCGTTGCGTCAAGCAGCTTAGCAACAAACTCAGGGGTCACGGCGGTCGCGTTGTCTCTAAGAAGCGCACCAATCATCTGCGCGGACTCCGCCAACCGCCCGTTCCGACGCAGCAGCACGTAGTAGTACCGGCCGTTTTCGAGGCGGTCAGCTGGCGATATGCGCGAGTGGCGGTACACGTCGAGATAAAGCCGCGTTGCGAGATCGAGCTGCGCGGGCTGCAGCGCAACGGCGCGGAACACCAGCTGGAGATTCTCGGCGGCAAGCTCGCCCTTGTAGTTCGGCGTGTGGTCGAGCGTCTGCGCAATGAGCCGGAACACAGACGCTGGGATGCGCGCATCCTTGGGCGCCTTATACACGGAGCTGGCGAGGCTGACGAGCGACTCTGCGGGTGTGGACTCGACGATACCGGACTGGCGCTGGGTCTGAAGCGCGGTGCGGAGCGCCTGTGCCGAACTCACGACGTCTGCCGGAGACGCCGAGGCGGTGGCAGTGATGCGCGCGCGGCGGCCAAAGCTCAGGAAGCGCACGCCTCGCGCTACGCCGGCTGTCATTACTGGCTCGGCACTTTACAAGCGACGCGCGCGGTTTTGTTAGCCTGAGGGCCTGTGAAATTTCTTGGTCAGGTGACGCGAGGGTAGCGGGCCATGTCAGCCCGCGCGCGAGATAGGCGGCGCGCATGCGCATGCACGCCGTGAAAAATCGCCAGCGCCGCATGCTAGCAGCCGTATCATTTAGTACTATTATCGTCACAAGCGTCTATAACAGCTCTGCTAGCGTTTTAATCCGACATTCGATTCGATACTCAAGTCGACGTTTAATTCGACATTCGATTCGATAAATGTATAGCGACATGTATTTACAACCACAGATGATTAGCATACTACAATGAAGATGGCCTTGCAAGAATAAATATTAAGCTAGTTGAGCAGGTCGCCCAACAGCTGGAGTCCATTGTTGTGTTCCTTCAGCAACTTTTGTTCGAGGGCGGTCAGCTCCTCGGATTTCACGGGCTGCGGGCCCTGCCGCGGCGCCTTCGGGACGGCGTGAATGGGGAACTCGAGCGGCGTGGCGCGCTTGCGGCTCTCGGGTTGCGCAGCGCCCTCCGGCGCGCCCAGCTCGCTTATTACAGGCCCGGAGCTATGGCTGGGCCCAGGACCGGGGTGGCCGTTGGCCGCCGGCACGACGGTCTCCTCATCGTTCAGGAAGTTCGTCTTGAGGCGGTAGATCGGCGCCGCGAGCTCGCCGATGTCGGACGGGTTCATGTCCGCAAACAGATCGAGGTCGGCCGCGTTCAGCGGCTCGCTGCTCGTGATGCGGCGGTGCTTCAGCGCAACAAGCTGCTCGACAATGCCGCGCAGGTACGTCTCGACGCCGAGCAGCATTATGTCGGTCGTGCCCGGGCCAATGCCGTCGAGGAGGCCGTGCTCGACGGCAATACCGAGCATGCGCGTGCCGACCACAGCGTCGTCCGGGATCTCGTAGCTCTCGGTGGCCAGCGGCGCGTCGAGCCCCTGGATGATGTCCTGCGCCCATGTCAGAGGCCCGCTGTTGCGGCCCGCGTGCAGGCTCGAGCTCGGGTCGAGCAGCGAGCCGGCCGGCGTCGGGTTCGGCGTGGGCTCCTTTTCCTTGGCGGCGGCCTCCTTCGCGTCCTTGGCGTCGCGGCCCTTGGCGCCGTTCTTGGTTGGCGGCGGCGTGGGCTGCGCTGCAGATGCGGCGCCCTCGTTCTTTTTCGCTTTCTCCTTCTCGCGTTGGGCAAAAAAGTCCTGCGCGTAGGGGACGTGCGGCAGCAGCGCCTGGCGCGTGGCCAGCACGACCGGCGGCGGCGGGTACTGGATGGGGCGCTTGCTGCCGGTGCTGCTCGCGGCGGCCTCCTTCGCGATGTTCTTGATGCGCTTCCGCTCGCGGCCGGGCAGCGACAGGATCTCGCGGTGCAGGTTGTCGTTCGACGAATCAACTACAGCGTAACGCGACTTTCCTCGCGCCTTGGTGCGCCACTCGGCCAGGCTCGACTCCGTGCCCGGCGGCAGCTCGCGGCACGCGCTGGCCAGCAGCGACAGTATGAGAATGTTGTGGTTGCGAATGCCTACGCTGTTCATGCCCAATGAGTCCTGGAGCGTGCGCACAAGCTCGGCGCGCGTGAGCTTGCCCATCAGGAAGTGCGTGAGCGAGTCGCGGTACTTGTCCCACTTCGCGGCGCCGAGCTGGCGCCGGAACGCGTTCATGAGTGAGTCCACGTCGATGCGCGATGTGTCCTGGAAAAAGTTTGCCGAGAGCAGCTGTCCCGAGCTGTCTGCCACCGCCTCGGGCCGCGGTGACGCCGACACAGAGCCCGGCTCCAGCTGCATGCCATTCATCGAGCGTTGACACTGAGCAGTAGAGTCGATTTCCAGACTCACCGTAGTAATCCCAAATAACGCTGCTGACTCACGCGCGTGGAGCGTGGAGAAGCCGGCCGCCGCTTATTCAGGCCGATTAGGCTTAAGTGTGATAAGTCTCTCCTGCACGGGACTTATCGCGCGGTTCTCGGCCGACGCTCGCGTGTTTACAGACACTGAGGTACAACTGGTCAGCCTGGTGCCTGCCTCTAGTTTCTTTGCGTTACCTGATCGCAGAGTACGCATTAAGGGTTTTCGCAGGGCAGGTTTTTCCGACCCGGTTGTGGCGGGCGCCTGCGTTTGCTACGGCTGCGCGCCGAACTCGGCTTCTAGATACAAAATGACTCTCTAACTCGACCCTGTGGTACACGTATTTCTAGGCATCGATGTGAGCGTTGTTCGTGCGAAGAGATAGGGCGCCGCGGGGCGCGCCGCCGCACTGAAGCGCAATTCAGCACTTCCAAGGGTTGGGTTACTGCAATGTAATGCAGTCCCGGCGCAGTGCTGCAGCTGAAACACTGCATCGCAGTCAGGCGTGAATACGGAACTACTTTGCGCCGGATGGGGCGCATTTCCCGCTGCAGGGGCTTTTGGTACGCAGCAAAGCGCGACCGGTTGGCTGGGACATTGGGTCATCGATCGAGCACGCTTCGGCAGGCGGGCAAACGCTGCAGTTAATTCACGGGCCCGACCGACTGGATTTCTCCACGAGTTTCTAAAGCAGTTGAGTAGACTCTAGATTTGAGGATCGTTCGGTGTTGTCTATGGCGTGACGTTGAGCGCTGCGCGAGTGCATTCAAGTACTGTGATCGTGAGTCGCGTTCACAGCAGCACCAATATGTTCACCGCCGGCATCATAGCTAGAATTCAAACATTTAAAACACGAAAAAATCTTTCACAAGTAATCGATGATCACACGTACCGAGCTTTGCAGAGTACTTCGCGTGATCTAGTGTCCCAACAACATACACAGGCTGATTAGCATGCACATGGCAGGCCAGTGGCCTTCAATAAATATCTATGTAACAGTCTATCCACACTACTTATCGGCGCCCTTAACGCGTTTTTCGGTCATTGAAAGGCCCTTCAGCTTCACGAGCGTCTGCGACTTCCAGAACTCGGCCGTCGCGAGCCGCTCGTGCAGGTCGTCGGCCCTGTCGCGCGCGTACTCTGCCGGAAAGTAGTCGCGCTTAACGGCGAGCACGCCGTCGCGCACGAAGTTGGCGACCTCGCTGCGCAGCGACATGGTGTTCTCGCCGCCGGCGTGCCAGCGCGCGCGGAAGTCGGCGATTTGCGACGAGTTCAGCGGGTCACCGAATGCATATACAATAGGATTGCGCGAGCCGTAGCCAAACGGGCGCTTGGCGCGGTCTTCGGGGAACACCGTCTGCAGTCCCCTGCCGTAGATGGGCACGACAAGCGGCGGCTTCGGGCTCGCCGGCTCGAGCACGAGCCGGCTCACGCCCCAGTGGAAGTAGCGCAGCGAGCCGTCGTAGGGCTCGTACGGCTGGTGCACAAAGCCCTCGGGGAAGATGTGCACCCACCGGCCCTGCGACACGAGCGCGACAGCGGCGTCGAGCGCGGGCTGGTCCGGGCCGCGGCCGAACCGCTCGACGCTCAGCGTCTGCCCAAGCGAGAAGAACAGGCCCTCGAGCCGCGACTTGAAGCAGATGTCCTTCGCGCCGAGCGTCCAGCGCATGCGGTCGGGCTGCGCAAGCATCGCCGGCGGCAGCGTGCCGCCCCACACGAGCGGGTCGTCGAGGATAGAGACGTGGTTCATCACGGTGACGAGCCCGCGGCGCTCGTGGCGCGCCTGCCGCACGGCCTCGTCGAATGCCTCGCGATTGTGCACGGTCGTGCGGTGCCAGCCCTTGACAAACGCCTTCGCGACCATGCCCGTGGCAAAGATTGTGAGCCGCGACAGCAGCCGCCACGCCGCCGAGTGCCGCGGGTACGCGCTGAGGAACGCGGAGCCGCGGCGCAGCACTTCACTGAGCGGCGGCTCTGGCGCAGGCATGGACAGCGCGGAGCAACAGGCAGAATGCGCAGTGAAAAACCGCCGACTCTAGCTGGGGCAGGCAGTGCCTCTGCGAACAGCTGGTGCCCTGAGGTCACGTGGCGCGTCCGGCCAGGCACTGGCCGGTTCCAGCCCAGCAGCACCAGCACACACGGCTAACCACGACGACGAGCCTGCGTTGATACGCCTACGAAGACGGACTCTTTGCACCGACGCAACAATTCGATGGAGAAGTACTCGCGCTTCCGGGACGAGGCGACGGGCATCGCGCCGTTCCAGCAGCCGCGGCCAAACTCGGCGTCGTTCAACTGGTTCGAGACGGGCGTGAACTTCGTGTTCAGCGCGCTGTCGGTGCCATTGGCGCTGCTCGGGCTCGTGAACTACTTTGTGTTTGCCAAGCTGCTGCTGCCGGCGCGGCTCGCGCAGATCGTGCTCAACTACACCGTCTTGCTGCCGCTGCGCGTGCTCTACGTCACGTTCACCTACGAGGGCGAGCGCCGCGTGTCCGTGCGCAAGCGCGCGCTGCGGCGCGCCGCGCCGGGCGATGTGCTTGTGTCGAACTTCCAGTCGCCGCTCGACCCGCTCGTGTACGAGTCGCAGCGCCGGTGCGTGTTTGTGTTCCCGACGCGCGACGGCCTATTTGAGCGCGTTTCGGCGTTCCGCACGGCGCGGCGCGCGCTCGGCCTTGGCCTGGACAGCCCGCGCGGCGTGTCGCTGACCGCGATCTGCGACTCCGCACGCAAGGCCGGCGCCCTTGTTGTCGTGTTCGCCGAGGGCACAACGACGAACGGCCGCGGGCTGCTCACGCTGAAGCACACAAACTTCCGCGAGATTGCCGCCGTCGAGGGCCACGTCTTCTCGGCGGCCATCCGCTACGCGCCGGGCTCCACAACGTCGCCCGTGCCGGCCGGCGTGCTGGCGTACGTGTGGCGCATTGCGCGCGCGTCGTGGTGGTACATGGCGTCGGTGAAGATCAGCGGCGAGGCGCTGGCCAAGAGCACGATCACGAAGGACGAGGTCAGCAAGAGCATTGCCGGCCTGGGCCGCCTGCGGCTGCTTGGCGACCGGCTCGACGCGGGCTCGAAGCGCGAGTACTGTGCGCTGAAGCAGCTGACGCACCAGCGCCAGCACCAGCATTGAGCTTCTGCATTTACAGGGGACATTTGGGCCAAGCACGGCGAAGCCCTCGCGGTACGGCTCGACGCGGTCACTCCGGCTAGCCACCGCCCGGCGTGAACGCCGACTTTTGACGCCCCGGGGCTAAGTTTCGGCTTCGGCTATATCGGGGAGAAAACAGCCGTTTAAGCGCCAGCCCCAAGGCTGAGCACAGGCTTAGCTCGAGCAGCTGTATGCGCCGCGCTAACGTTGGGGACTGGCACTAGCATTGATTCTGCACTGTTTCTCGCCTAATATACTCGATCAGCGGGGATCACAAACACATTCAGATTTGCATAGATATATATTTACTGGAACACTGTGCTAGATACATTTTCTAAGACTCTGTGCTAGATAATTGCATTAAACCACGGGCTCTGACGCGGCGCGGCGCGCCTGCCCAATGCAGCCGAATCGCCTTGTAAACCGCGCGCAGCCCAGCGCGTCCCCGCAGGTTACCGGTACCTCTAGATGCGGGCCCCCTCGCATGCGCGGCCGGTACATCCAGGGTGCGTTTCAGATTCGCGTAGATATGTTTATCAGGTTAGTCAGTTTAATTGACGCTGCGTGTCGCGGCCGCAGCCCCCGGACAGGGGATGCGTCGCTTGACTACGCGAGCCAATTTCCGTTGGGCGTCGAGCGCGGGCAGATTAGGCGCGTGTGATGGACCTGCGAGCAGCCGGCTCGCGCTCGTAGGCCTGCGGCGCAGCGCGCGCCTTTGCTTGCTTCACCAGCGGTTGCCGGGATTCCTGCATTAGCAATAGTGATTGAGACGGCGCATAACCCTAGCCTCCGCGCCTGGCTGCTCATGCAGGGTAGCCGTCTCGCTGAGCATAGCCCGATTGGAGGCCTGTAGATAGCCTAGGCGAGGCCGGCTGGAGCGCGCCGGTGCCACGATATTGAGCCCCGCGCTAAATCGCTCCTCAAAGACCGGCGGGACACTGCGGTGCGCCGTATTCCCCGCGAAGTGATAGGTGCGCGACTTCGCTTCCGACGCGCCGCCCGCGCATCCCGTGAGGATAATCGGCGCTCGCCCTATCCGCGGCACTCGGGCCCAGCTTGGGGCCCTTGCCAAGGTGAGACATCACGTCGCGAAAGGGTAACCCTGGGAAGCGCAGGGGCCGGCTTTTGTAAAACAGTATTTTTCGTGTGTCCTTTGAGCGCGCTTTAATTGTATAGTTCAGTGCCTAGTTCAGTGTTTACTTATCGTGCAGCCAGGCAGTGTTCTCGGCGCAGTCGGATCTGGCGTCACCGTTAGTGCCTTTGCAAGCGATCGACTTTGATTCCTACACACATTTAATGCGCGCCCCTCCTGTAGGCGGCACTGTCTGTCTTAGCTATTTACCGTGCGACCGCCGCGTGAATAGCCGCCCGCGCATGCCTAGGCCGCATATGCTGGCCGGCGGACCCTTGTGCCCACGCTGGATTGGGCACCCAAGCCGTGATTAAGGTGAGGCACTGTTTAATTGGATTGCACTAAGAGTCAGTTTTGTCAACGCGTTTCGCGTTGCATTCCAGGTGAGAGGTCCCGGGGCGCAGGGTTATGCAGGCTAGGTATGGGAGAGGCCCCCGCGTTGGTGGGAAACGGGTAGGTCAGGCGCGTGGACCCGGCGTGTTAGGCAGGGTCAGGGCGGCAGGACTGAATCGCGTGTCAGTAGAAAGGAGCTTCAAATTACGCTCACAAGGGGCCCCCATGCAGGGTCGGGTAGGGTAGCGTGGGCGGCTGAAATATATATATTGATGCCTAGCTTGAACGTGATGGCGTGTGGTAGACCCGGCAGATTTAAGTTGGAAATGGATGGCTCACGGTTGGTGTCGCAGGCGGTGTTCGAACACAATCTGTCGCAACAGACAGCCGCCGAGTACCAGGACGACATCCTCGAGCATATGATTGCCATGGAGAAGGCGACGCGGCCGGACCCGACAATGATCGACCAGCAGCCCGAGATCGGATGGAAGCTGTGGCCGTTCATGGTCGACTTCATGGTCGACATGCACAAGAAGCTGGGGCTGGAACCCCAGACGCTGTTCATGGCCGTGAACATTGTGAACCGGTACTGCGCGCGCCGCATCGTCTACAGCAAGCACTTCCACCTTGTCGGCTGCACGGCAATGTGGATTGCGTCGAAGTACGAGGACAAGAAGAGCGCGGTGCCGACGCTGAGCCTGCTCAAGCACATGTGCCAGGGCTACTACGGCGAGGAGATGTTTGTGATGATGGAGGGCCACATTCTTAATACCCTGGACTGGACCATCACGCACTGCACCGTCGACTGCTTTCTGCGCATGCTGCTCAACGGCAGCACGACGCCGCTGCTCGGCGCGCTCACGAACTACATTGCCGAGATCACGCTGTTCCACAAGGTGTTTGTCGGCAAGGACCCGCACATCCTCGCGCAGGCCATCCACGCGTTTGCGCTGCACCTGCTCAACTCGAACGTGTCGATCTGCGAGGCGGACCCGCGCATCCAGCACTGGTGCACCGTCATTGCCGACCTAATTCTCACACCGCCGCGGTCCGTCCTCGAGAAGTACCGCCACGCCGGCGGAGCCCACTCTGTGACGCGGGTCGTCGACCAGTGGGTGCTCCGCCGCCAGCGCCAGGCCCAGGAGGAGGCCGCCGCGGCGCAGGCTCGCGCCAAGGCCCAGGAGGAGGCCCAGCGCCTGGCGCAGCTGCACGCGCAGAAGCAGGCGTCCGTGCAGCTTGCCGGACAGAAGCCGCCGCCGCTGAACATTCTTTCGCGGCAGTCCTCAGCCGCGTCGCTGCCGATGACGCCGCCGCCGTCCGCAATGCGCTCGGCGTCGCACGCGCGGTCCATCGACATCTCGGGCGACAACACCTCGAGTGCCTACTCGTCTTCTTCAGATTATACCCCACCAAGCAGCGCGACCATGAGCCACTTCAACGACCCCTACAACGGGTCGCCGCTCACGGTGGACTCGTTCTCGTCGCTGACGTCGCTGACGTCCATGAGCTCGGCCGCGTCGAACGCGTCGCTCGGACAAATGCCACCGCCGCACGCGCTGGGCGTGCTCGAGTCGATGTCGAACTCGCCGCCAACCACGCCGCTAAACCCGCCGAAGCCGTTCTTCCGGGTTTAGCGCGTCTAATTTATTTATCTTACTGCCAGCATGCCTGGTGTAATTACGGTACATTAATCTCGCACATGCGGTTCCGAACCTACTTCCGATTTAGCCGGCGCCAGTTTGGCAGCCGTGTGCTGGCCGCGTATTCTAGCGATGCACGCTGAGACGCTAGCGAAGCGTGGAAACGACGCACGCTCACAATTCAACAGCCATGGTCACACGCGCGTGGCAGCCGTGCCCAGACGAGTAGCACATGCGACCATTAGCGCAACTGCCGCGCACAATTGCCACACACGCGTACTGCGTGCATGTTACACCGCGCTGCGGTTGCGTTAATTAGGACGCTCCGCTTGAATAATTGCACATATAACCTCATTACCTCTGGAATTTAAGCGCGTCTTGGCGCTGAATACATTTCTGCTTGAAACGCGCGCGCGCGGCGCGTGCAAGTATAGAGCTTTAGCTTAATTCCGTATAAGAACGCGCTTTGGCGCAGCCATTGGCGCGCTCGCTCAGAGCTGCCGCCCGGCTCGCCCGCCAGATCTCGCCTTGCATGCGTCTGCGCGGCCGGGGTATGCGCTGCGCGAGGCTTTGTAGACGGGCCGCGCCGAGCAGGGGTGGAGGGCGGCGGTGCGCGCCAGGGGTCACGCGTGGGCGCTGAGTCAGGGGCCGGCGCGGCGTCAGCCCCAGCCGCGTAAACCTAGCGCGCCGAACTGCCCCCCTTCAAAAATAGCACAGCCCGTAAGCCGGGCTCGCGGCAAAGAGTATCGCGTAGGGTTCTGCCGCGCCCATCCTGGAGTTCCAAAAAATCCTCCGCCAGGCGAACCTTGCGCACTACAGCGATCCTGCTCAGCACCCATGATTGCGGCCCTGCTCTCCGTTCTCGCGTGCACGGCGCCGGCCGTTCTCGCCCAGGGCCCCGGTGGTCAGCAGTTCAACGGCGGCAATCAGCAGTCGAGTGGCAGCATCTACTCGGGGGACCTGCCGACAACCGTTGTGTGGGTTGGCGGCGCCAGCGCCACGCCGGCGGTCAAGAACGGCCCCTGGCAGGACAAGGACCACCTCGAGGGCACCTGGTCGTCGAAGTCGATGATGGTCATGACCGGCCCGGACTTCTACGACCCCGTCGACGAGCTGCTCATCGAGCCCGCCTTGCCGGGCATCTCATTCAGCTTCACAAAGGACGGCTACTGGGAGCAGGCTATGTACCAGGTCACGGCCGAGCCCAGCGATCCAACGTGCGCGACGGGCGCCCTCACATTCCAGCACGGCACCTACAACATCACGTCGAACGGCAAGCTCACGCTCACGCCGTTTGACGACGACGGCCGCCAGCTCGTGAGCGAGCCCTGTAAGTCGAACTTCAGCCAGTACGTGCAGTACTCGCAGTCGCTTTCGTTCTCTAAGTTCGAGGTCTGGGTCGACCTCTACTACGGCCGCTACCGCCTCGACCTCTTCCAGTTCGACGGCACGCCCATGCCACACATGTATCTCGTGTACCGCCCGCCGCAGATGCTGCCCACGCAGACAATGAACCCGGGCGCCGCGGCCGCGGCAAACGCCTCGCTCAACACAAAGCGCGGCGTCGACGACAGCGTCCGCGAGCGCATCAAGCGCTCCCTCATCAACCGCTCGCGCACAAACGCCATGCGCCAGCCCGAGCACTCGCGGCTCCACAACACCCTCTGGTATGGAGGCGTCACGCTCATGGTCGCTGGGGCTGCGGGCTGGATCTACCTAGCATAGACATCCTTTCCGAATGGTGGCCCGGCCATTTCGCTTTTATGTACTCGGTGCCCGTGTTAAGGATCAAAAAGCCCCTGCGCCTGCGCTCGCGCTTGCGCTTGCGACTTGCTTGCTTGGCAGTCCCCTCCGAAATGTGCCCAAGCATCCCTCTTCTGGCCGGGTACAGTGGGTGTGCTCAGTCTCTGCCGTGCAGTGCTAATATCTGCGCCTGTGCAGCGATCTCTTTCTGCCAGAGCCGCCCCAGTCCTGTGCCCGGCCTTGTACTCTGTGTACTATATATTCACATCAACAACCCATGGCAGTTTATCATTACCTCTTATACTTACCACGACGATATTTTTATGACCTGCGAGCCTACTTCTTTTCATATGTACAATTTAGTATGTCCAGCGGATGCACAGGTTGCGGAGGCCGAGTTTGAGCTTGGTTTTTTGTGCGACTAGCGCAGGCCGAGCTTGAGCTTGATCTTCGGAGGCTCTGCCAGGCGCGGCGGCGGTGTCGCCGTCGGGCTCTCCGCCTCGAGCTCGGCGTGCTTCCGCTTCTTCAGCACGCTGCGGTACCGCGCCACCATCACAAAGTCCTTGCGCCGCCGCATCGACAGCTCGTACATGGGCGGCGTCTTCATCCGCACAATGAGAGTAGCCTTCGGCTCGTACAGCAGCTCGCAGAGCTCGAGCAGCTGCCGCGTCGCAAACGCGCCCGTGCGCTCGTCGCCAAGCAGGCTCCACAGGCCCGCCTGCAGCGGCTTCACGCCGCCCAACGTCGACCGCAGCAGCGGAATCGCAGTTCGGATCGACGTCCGGGCAAGCGCCTGTTGGCGCTGGCGGAGTGGGTCGATCAGCCCGCCGCGGTACTCACCATTGATGCCGACGCCTCCCACAAGCTTGACCAGTGCCTTCTGCACGCCGGCGCGCACAGTCCGCCCAGAATCGCTGACCGCCGTGCTGAAGATGTAGCGCATGACAAGCTCGTTGCGGTACGCGCCGAGGTTCAGCAACGACTGGATAGCGGCAATCCGGATCTCAGGAGCCGAGTCCGGCTGCGTCGCGAGCAGAAGCTTGTCCATGCGCGGCTCGCCGAACCCGGCACATATCAGCAGCTCGTCCATGCGCAGCGCTGTCGTGGTCACGATCGAGTTGCGCGACGGCAGCCAGCGGTCCAGCCGCTGGCACTTGTCGATCTCGCCAATCACGTCGGCAATGAACTGGCGAGACTGCGCGTTCTCGAAGTCGTCCGCGTCGGGTGCCCCAAACACCTGGAACTCACCGGTCTCGCTGTTGAGCGGGCGCAACGTGTTCGCAACCGCCTCTATGAGCGTTGCTATATAGAAGCTGTCCGAGTACTCATTCTCGGAGTTTTCGTTGTAGCGCACGAGATCAAGTAGGAAATGGCACACGTCCCTGGGACATTTGCCGTTGGCCTGATCTCTAATGGTGGATAGCGCCAGCGGAATCGCCTTCTGGACGAAGTAATTAGCAAAGTCTTCGAAATGGTTCGCGCGCGGCAAAAGCGAGTCCTTAAAGCAGTACAGCTCCTGGAACACCTTCATCAGATGGAACTTCCCCAGGTAGTCGAGCTGCGGCACGGCGCACTTCGCCAAGCAGTATGCCGCGGCTTCGCGGACGCCGTAGTAGTACCGTGAGTCCATGAGCGTGCGTGTGAGGATGCTGGAGTAGATCGGGTTTGGCTGCTGCCGCCCGTAGAACAGAATCGACTCGTACTGCGCAACAACATCGCGGTCTTGCTGCAACTGGGACGCATACATGTAGTCTGGCTGACCGACAAAGAAGCGGCCGATCCACTCGGAGTCGGCGTCGACACGGACCCACTCGAACGCTTCGTTGAACATCGACTCGTCCTCCTCGTTGTCGCCCCAGTCCGACAGCCGCCACTCGGCTGTCTCGGCGTCCGACATAAGCACGTCGCCCAGGCAGCTGATGAACTTCTCATCGCCGCTTCCACTGTTTCCTCCCGCCGCGGCAGCCTTGCGGAACTTCTGTGTCCGTCGCAGACGCTTGTACTTCGTATTGTACTGGATGTCAAGCTTGGTGAATGTCTCGCGCAGGTCGACAACGTGCTCGTAGGGCGTGCCGTCAGCCTCGTGAATGCGGATAGTCATTGGCCCCGTGAAGCACGGCGGGGCGACAAAGTCGCTCCGGAACCGGGGCTCAGCGTCGGCAGCGTCCAGGCTGCCCTCACCGGCCATCTCGTTCATTAGCCGCAGATTCTCCTCCTCGGTGTTGTCCACAGCGGCTGGCGTGCTGTCTCCAGGGGTGGGCGCTGCCGACAAGGGCTCGTGCTTGATCGGCGTCGCCGCGCGCGTATTAGCCTCATAGGCTGCCGCGTTCGCCTGCGCCGCCTCGGCCTTCAAATGCATGTGCGTAATGGCCCTGTCGAGAAAAGTGTCGTCGCGCAGCACCTCCTCAGGAAGCTCACGGCTGTGGACCTGACCAATGCCCATTTCGATGAACATGCGCTTCTTGTTAAAGCGTTGAGTCACTCGGAAGATCGGATAGCCCGACGAGTAGACCCATTCATCGAAGAACTTGGCGAGGCGGTGGTGCGCGACCTTCTCACACTGGCGCTGGAAGTGCGACGCGCTGAGCTGCGAGTGCAGGTCTCCCGACATCGACTGCAGAAACAGTTTTGTTAGCACGCGCGAGACGCCGAGGCTGCGATCCGTCTTCGTCATGCGCCTGTCCAAGATGAACAGCACGAGCGGCGCTTTCAGGCGAATAAACGCCAGGTCGTCGGCACACAACGGGAACCGGAAGCGCGGCGCGCCAATTGGGGGTCGGCCCACGTCCTCCTTGCACATCTGGTCGTTTGCCTTGCGGATGCGGAAGCGGTACTCGTTGTTGCCCATGAGGCGCCTAATAAACAGCTGCGTCATAAATAGCGCAATGCCCTCGGTAACCCACAAGTCGGACCACTTTTGGGGAACAATGTTCACGCCGCACCACTGCGCGGCGATGGCACGGACGACGATTTCCGGGTCCGTGAATAGCGGCTCAATGATGTCGGGCGGGAACAGAAGTTTGTCGCTGCATAGCGTTAGAGCGCACGCGTCGACGACCGGCAGCTCGCTCGGGAAGTCGGCAACAAAGCACACGGAGTATGTGCTGTACGGGAAGAGGCCGAAGTCACGCAAAAAGTAGTCGACGGCGCGCGTGATAGTGCGGCAGCAGTGCGGGACCATGGCGGCCTTGCTAGGCAGGCAGAACGCGACGATGGGCAGGCTCTGCGAGTCGCCCGAGCCGCCTGGGTTGCCGCCACGGCCGGAGTCGCGCGCGTCGGCGGTCTGCGCGCGCTCGCCCGCGTTCTTCTCCTCACCGGACGTGAGCATGACGTGCTTGAACGGGCCGACGGCAAAGCCGACGTGCTGCGACGAGACAGGGCTGAACACCTCGAACTTGACAATCTTCTTGGCCTCGTCGACGGGATCGGGCTCCTCGTTCGGCACAGCGTTGTTGCACACTACGACGAGCTCCGTGTCCGGGTCTTCCTCGTCAAGCAGTTTCGGGACGGCGAACTCCATTTCCCAGGTGCTCAGCGACCACAGGCCGTCGACGCAGGGCAGCCAGCATGACGTGGCCTGGCCAAGCGGCGCGTGCGTCGTGTAAACATGTGCCTCTTTGCCCGCCGGATCGACGAAGTTCAGGCCCTCGTTCTCGCCGTCGAGCAGGTGGTACAAAATGCGCAGCGTGAGCGGCTCGTACGTCTTCTCCTTTGTGGTGTGCGACGCAATGAACGTGTTCTCGTCGGGCTCAGTGATTTCGACGGACTCGGGAATGGCGATTGCAAGCTCGCCAGGGCCGTCGCCGGAGTCCTTGAACAGTGGGCCGAGCTTCTTGCGGTAGAGCGCGTGGCTGTGGACGTCCCAGGCACGCGGGCGCGACGGTGGGTCCGAGAGCATGTCGAAGTGCTCGAAGGTTGTTTCAATGCCGTTCACAATGCACTTCTCGATGCGCATGCGGCGCGCGTCGAGCACGATCTGGTCGAGGTCGAGCGTCGTCGGCATGATCGTGAGCTCGGTCCACCCCCGCAGCATCTTGCGGCGGACGTCAACATCCACAGCAACGCGCTGGTGGGCCACGCTGAACCCACGGACCGAGGTGCTCATGGCAGTGCAGCGAAGAGCAGCGTTTGGCTTGATCCGGCGGCGGTTCGCAGCGCCGATGACAAAGCAGCCGCCAGGCAGCCGGCTCGCTGCTCGCTAGCTAGGGACTAAGAGGGGGAGCACCACCACCATACTTAGGAAACGCTGGGCTACCAAGGGGCGCCGCTAAGACGGGGGAAGGCGACTAAGTGGCGAGATAGTGGGACTAAAAGGGACCTGTTCAATTGTACAGAACATGGCCATGGCGGCTGGCACGGCGCGTGTTCATTACCGTGGCGATTATAACTAGTCTTAATGAATGTTTATGCTGCGGTCGCGTAAAGTAGTCGCACAGAGGCTATTGGGCTCTACCCACCTTTTGGCGTGTTAGGAAGCAGCATAGGTAATTGCTATAGAGAGGCTAGACTGACTAGCAGCGGGTAAACAAGCTAGCAGACGGATTAATTAGTAGACGAGCGCAGCCAAGTATAACGTTTAGCTGTTAACAATTGGCGCTCGTGGCCAGCCCAGACGATCAGAGCCGACGCAATCGCACCAATTGAGCTCGCGCCGCACGGAACAAGGAGACAGCGATCAGCGCGACGGCGCAGTGTGTTGATTGCGTCTGTTGTGGCCAGCGTGACGTGGGGCGGTCCCGTTTAGGTGAGGTGCGGCATAGTTCGACCCTTGCCCGCTACACGTCTGGTCCGAGATAGCGGATGCGCAAGTGGTCCTGGAGCGACTGGGCAGCATGCGGACCGCGCCATTGAGGCCGCTCTTTTTGTGTGGAATTCTCCGACGGCCCACGTGTATGCCTGCAGTTCTGCGCTGCGCTCCAAGAACGATTGAGCGCTATGCGCGACCTAGAACTCAGTCATTTCCTCATGAGTGTGACATAACGCGCTCGCGCAACGTCATCGGGCCCCTGCCCTACCCCAGGCGCCGGGTCTCCCAAACCAGCGACCCGCACGGGCCGCGACGGTGGCGACTGCGAAGGAATGGCGATAGTGCCGGCGCACAAAGCATGCGGTGCCTGCCCAATTCACCGCGGTGCGTAGTCCGACTACCGCATGCACACCCGCGCACACTCGCGTGCTCACAGCCCCGAAATAGGCTGTATCGACGTTGCCCCGGCCGTCACCTGATGTGGTGCGTTATCGCTGGGTCTCTGCCCTTATGATGCGTCTCAGCCACTAACCGGTTCTGGGAACCGTGCCCTGCTGCCCAGGTCACCACCCGCCCCCACCCCAATCCTATATATACCATCAGCAGCCCCCTGGGTCTTGCCTTCACCCCCACTCTCTCACCCTCCACACCACCAATTGACCTCTGAATGGTGAACCCCACATTGCTACTAAGCGCGCTGCCGCTGGCGAGCGTCGCGTCGGCCCTCTACATTCCGCACGACGATGACCCGGCGTTCGTGAAGACGTCGCCCGACGCACCCGCGCACGAGAACGCCGAGAAGGTGCAGGCGCACACGGCGAAGCAGCTGCCAAAGAAGAAGGGCGGCCGCAAGGGCTGCAGGGGCCTCAAGCACAAGGGCAGCAATGGCATCAAGAACCATTACTCGGTGCCCCTCGCCGAGATCGAGTACGTGTACGAGGGCAAGACGAAGCAGCCCAGCCAGCCCGAGCTGAAGGGCGTCATTTCGCACGCAAAGGACGAGGACGTCATTCCTGATAGCTATATTGTCGTGCTGAAGAAGGACGCTCCGCAGGAGGCGCTCGCGACTAACCTCGAGTGGCTGGTGGAGACTTCCGGCGTGCAGCTGCAGAACCTGCTGCAGCGTGGCGAGCCTCACCCGTTCGCTGAGACCCAGAATGGCTATGAAATCAAGAACGTCTACGGCATGACCACCGACGGTGTTTCTGCGTTCCGCGGCTATGCGGGCAAGTTCTTGCCGCAGGTAGCAGAGCTGCTCGCCGAGCACCCGGACGTCGCCTTCGTCGAGCGCGACTCGAAGGTCTATACCATGACTCCCAAGGAGGAGGAGCAGGCGCCTTGGGGCCTGGCCCGCGTCTCGCACCGCGACCCGCTCGGCCTGGCGACCTACAACAAGTACCTCTACGATAAGGAGGCTGGTGAGGGCGTCACGTCGTACATTGTCGATACGGGCATCTACGTCGACCACGAGGACTTCGAGGGCCGCGCCGTGTGGGGCAAGACGATGCCCACCGGCGACGAGGACATTGACGCGCACGGCCACGGCTCGCACTGTGCAGGCACGATTGGTGGCAAGAAGTACGGTGTCGCCAAGAAGGCGAAACTTGTTGCTGTCAAGGTCCTGGGCTCGGACGGCTCCGGCTCGATGAGCGACGTCATTGGCGGTGTCGAGTATGTGGTGGAGTCGCACCGCGCCGAAAAGAAAGAGAAGAAGGATAAGCTGAAGGGCTCGACAGCGAACATGTCCCTCGGCGGCGGTAAGAGCCCCTCGCTCGACATTGCCGTGAACGCGGCCACTGATGCTGGTGTCCACTTCGCCGTTGCTGCCGGCAACGAGAACCAGGACGCCTGCAACGTGTCCCCCGCCGGAGCCAAGGGCCCCATTACCGTTGGCGCCACGACCGTCAAGGACGAGCGCGCGTACTTCTCGAACTACGGCAAGTGCGTCGATATCTTCGCGCCCGGTGTGGGTGTGCTCTCCGTCGGCACTACTTCGCCTTCGTCGTCGGCTACTATGTCCGGTACGTCGATGGCTTCGCCTCACATCGCCGGCCTGCTGACCTACTTCGTGTCTCTGCAGCCGTCGACGGACTCGCAGTACGGCGTGCGCGGCGAGCTGACGCCCGACGAGCTGAAGAAGCACCTTGTCGCGTTCGGCACGCCCGGCCTGCTCTCGGACCTCGACGCCGAGTCGCCGAACGTTCTGGCGTTCAACGGCGGTGGCAAGGACATCTCCGACTTCTGGGTTGCGGGCACGGACGCTCCGCACAAGGATGACGAGGAGTCGCTTCTCGAAAAGATCGGCGAGAAGCTCGAGCACGGCTACGAGAGCATTGGAGACATGGTCGAGGACCTTCTGGAGGAGTCGCAGGAGCTGGTGTCGGACCTGTTCTAAGCGTGTAGCCCATGCATTATCATCAACCAATCCATTTTTATTATATATATCATTACGAGCTTCCTTTTTATTTTAGTTATTTTGATGTATACGGAGCACTTTAACAAGACACAAACCAACGCACAGATCACAACAGACACAATAAAAAACAAAAATGCGAAGTCGAGAAGACACAAACACGAAGAGCAAAGAAGCAAGCTCACGAGCACACACACAAGCAAAGATGCAAACAGACAAACACACGCATGGCACTAGCATTGACATTAGAAGGGCGCCTTTGAAAGTGCACAACGACCTTTTGTGTTTTGTCGCTTCCGCCCGACTCCACTTTCACATGCACCGGCCGTTCAAGTGTAAACCATCGCTCAGCTGCTTGATATATGTTGTAACCTTCTTGAGATTAGCTTGATAAATTTTAACTCGCTCGCATTGCGCGCGACGCTCTAATACTACTCTACCTGTTAGACAGATCAGATAGTCTCCTCGTTCAGGTTGTCCTCGTTGACCGAGTGCTTCTCGAGGAGCATGTTGATGTTCGTGACGATGCGCTGTGTCGAGGACGACCGCGAGTTCCGCGGGCGCGAGTGGTGGCGGCCCCGGGGCGGCTGGCGCGGCTCGAAAACGTCATCGAAGAACTCGTGCGCATCCTCCTCGCGATCGTGACCATGAGTGTGCGGCCGCACGAGCGACAGACCCGTGTCGTTGATCAGCTTCGCAACAAGACCCGTCCAGCCGTTCTGGTGCTTCGTGCCAAGACCGCGCCCGGTGTCTGGGTCGAAGTACTCGTGGAACAGCAATCCATCCTCGAAGTGCGAGTCATAGTCGAACAGGTCGTTCTCGCCGTTGTACGGGCGGCGGTTCGACCGCTCATCACGCGTGAAGAGGCCAATAAGGCGGTGCTGCAGGTTCTCGGCAACGCGCGCCAGGTTCATCTCGTAGCCGTTCGGCGACGGGTGGCGCACCTTGAAGTCCTTACCGTAGAACAGGAAAAAGCGCTGCAGCGCCTCGATGAGCAGGAAGTTCGTGGGGAACCAAATTGGGCCACGCCAGTTCGAGTTTCCGCCGAACATGGGCAGAGTCGACTCACCAGGCTCGTAATCAACGCTCCACGTCTCACCGTTCACGTCCATGGAGTACGGGTGGTCCTTGTGGTACTTCGACATCGAGCGGATGCCGTACTCCGACAGGAACTCCTCAGGGTCCAGCATGCGCGAAAGGATGCGCTTCAGACGGTCGCGATTCACAAGCGACAGCAGCAGACGTCCCTGCTCACCACGGTCGCTCAGACTAGCGATGTTGCGGCTCGACAGTTCGGGACGGTGCTTGACAAACCACTCAACACGGCGCGTGAACTTCGGGAACCGCTTCAGAATGTCGGCGTCGAGAGTCATCGACGCAAACAGCGGGATAAGACCCACGAGCGAGCGCACAGGAAGCTTCAGCTCGTTGTTCTCACCCCAGCTGATCTTGTCGTAGTAGAAGCCGTCCTTCTCGTCCCAAAGTCCAGCCGTCTCCGAGTTCAGCGACTCGCCGTCGTAGGACATGGCGTCGGCAATGAACAGGAAGTGCTCGAAGAACTTGCTAGCGATATCCTCGTACACAGGGTTGTGGCGCGCGAGTTCAAGCGAGATGCTCAGCATCTGCAGGCAGAAGAAACCCATCCAGCCCGTGCCGTCAGCCTGCTCGAGCGTGCCGCCCGTGGGCAGATCCTCGGAGCGGTTGAACAGGCCAATGTTGTCCAGGCCGAGGAAACCGCCCTCAAACACGTTGCGGCCGCCGGCATCCTTACGGTTGACCCACCACGTGAAGTTCAGCAACAGCTTCTGGAACGTGCGCTCTAGGAACATGAGGTCCTCGCGACCATACAGACGGCGCTCCATCTTGAACACGCGGTAGCAGGCCCAAGCGTGAACGGGCGGGTTCACGTCACTGAAGTTCCACTCGTAAGCCGGAAGCTGGCCGTTCGGGTGGAGGAACCACTCGCGCAGCAGCAGGTCGAGCTGCTTCTTCGCGAACTCGGGGTCGACCATGGCCAGCGGAATGCAGTGGAACGACGAGTCCCACGCGGCGAAGAACGGGTATTCCCACTTGTCAGGCATCGACAGAATGTCGTCAATGTGCAGGTGGCGCCACGCCTCGTTGCGGACCTTGATGCGCTCGGGCGGCGGCGGCATAGCCGACGTCGGGTCGCCCTTGGCCCACGGCTCCCAGATGAACTCGTAGTACTGCTTGTTCCACAGCATTCCGGCGAATGCCTGGCGCTGGATCATGCGCAGCTCCTCCGACAGCGGCAGCGGTGAGATCTTGTAGTAGAACTCGTCGGCGTCGTCCATACGGTTGTCGATGGTCGAGTCGACCTCCTCCTCGGAGAGCGGCTTTGTGGGCTTCTCGTTCGTGAACTTGAAGCGCACGGTGACAGACTCGCCCGCGGGTACGTCCTCGAAATGGAAGTGCGCGCCAACCTTCGTACCCTCCTTCTTCGGGTTCAGCACACCCTCCTTCTGGTTGCAGATGTGCTCATGGAACGCGTCCTTCGTGTAGTCCGAGGCATTCTTCTGGTCGGCGCCCCACAGCTTCTTCTTGTTTGTCTCGTTGTCCGTAAACAGAAGGTCCGGCTTGCCGATGAACTGCGCGTAGCGGTCGCCAAGGTAGAAATGCGAAGTCTCAACAACCTGGTCATCGGACTTGCTCAGGTTGAGGTGCGGCTTCTCGCCGGCGTCGGGGTCGCCCCAGCCCCAGACGTTGCGGAAGAAGATCTGGGGAATGATGTCCAGCGGCGCCGCGTCGGGGCCACGGTTGTAGGCCGTGACGCGGAAGTACAACTCCTCGGCGTTCTTGTCGCTCTTCGCAGTCTCGATGTAGATATCCCAGTAGCGGTTGTCCTTGAAGATGCCCGTGTCAACAAGCTCGTACTCGCGCTCGTCACGCGAGCGCTCGCGGTTCACGCGGCGCAGCTCCTCGTACGGAAACCGCTTCTGCGGGTACTTGTACAGGTAGTTCATGTACGTGTGGGCCGGCGTGTTGTCGATGTAGAAGTACTCCTCCTTGACATCCTCGCCGTGGTTGCCCTCGGGGCCCGTCACACCGAACAGGCGCTCCTTCAGGAAGTCGTCGTTCTGGTTCCAGAACGCAAAGCTCACACACTCGAGCGCGTGCGTGTCGCTGACGCCGCTGATTCCGTCCTCGCCCCAGCGGAACGTGCGCGCGATGGCGTCCTCGTACGTGAAGTACGACCAGGCGTCGCCGTTTGCCGAGTAGTCCTCACGCACGGTCGCCCATTGGCGCTCCGACAAGTAGGGGCCCCAGCGCTTCCAGTACGCCTTGCGGTGAAGATCCTCGAACAAGCGCTCTTCCTCGCGCGTGAGGTCGTCCGCAGGCACGGCCGGAGTCGACTCGCGCGACGACGGGTACTCCGTGTGCTCTCTCGAAGTCTCAGGGGAAGCCATACCTGTTATAGTTCTAACCTGTGCTGGCTGTGAGCGGGCAGATGAAATTGGCCCCCGGTCTTTATATTTGCTCAGGCGGGGTTCGGGATTCGGGGCACGGGCCCCTGAGCCATGCATATCAATCAGCTGGGGTCACAGCGAGGCCGCCCTTTGCTACCGCCAAAACCTGGGTAGGCCATACCCCGGCGCCCTAGCGGATGCGTGTCGGCCGCGCGGGGATGTGGCACATCCACGGCAGAGATCCGCTCGTGCGTTGCCCATCGCCATGTGCACTTTAGGCCGGGCTGCACATTGGCGGTGTAAAAATAAAACCGTTGGCGCCCTTCGCGTGGGCGTGGCAGCGCTGCCGGCGGCAGGGGCCAGGCGCCCGCCGACGTGAACGAGCCTGTCCAGGGCGAGGGCCGCCCCACATTGGGCGAATTCGTTGATGTGTCACCCGGCCGCAACCCTGTCCCGCTGCATGCTTCGTTGAGGGTTTTCCTGCAAGCCTTATAGCGCTGGCCAGTGCGGCCAGCTACGGCATCGTGGCCGGGCAGCGCCTCGTTTGGCGGCGCGTCGTTTAGCATCGCGGGGTGCATCTCAGCGTGTTTTGGTGCTCATTGTGCTGCGTCGCCGGCGGGCGCCCCGGGGTCCTGCGCCTGCCCCACCGCAGCGCGAGTTATTGTGCTGCGGCTGCCATCGTGCCACTGCCCCATAGGCTGCGCTCGCTTCGTCAACGTGTACACACTGTATAAGAGTGATTTCAGCTGGCCCTCGGGGATCTGCGCGACTGACGCAGCACCCACCGGTTGCTAAACGTAACGTGCCCCAGCGCTTGGCACTCTATGCACGAGGGGCCGGTCAGCGTTATGTACCTAACCGGGCCTTAATAACGACTAACAAACGAGCCTGGAGACTTGGTGCGTCCACGAATAGCGCGCAAACTACCGAAATCGAGGGCGGCCGATGGGCCGTCGCGCGACTTTCGTTACACGGCGGCCAACGAGCCTAATAATAGTTTGCGTCGCCAAGAGCGCCTTATACATGTCGTGACGTGCCGTGACGCGCTATGGTAAACACTTGATACGTGAGTACGCGGCAGAACCACACAACCGCATGCGAGCCGCTAGCGCAGCGGCAGTTTTTCCCGCTCCGGACGGATGCGTCGCAAACCTGGACCCTGCATAATCGACGCGCAGCACGCAAATCACGTACGCCACGAAGCGCCCCGCCGGCCTACCCCGACCACACCAAAGTGTGCGCACTGCTCCAAAGCATTTCACTGACTGCCCCCGCGATAGGTGCGCGCGCCGTAGCTAGAGCGCCAGACGCGGCACCTAGCGCCGTAGCCAGGCCCCAAAGTCCGCGCCCGCCCTTAGTCACGGGCGACTGCCGCCGTCGTCGCGCGCACGTGCCGCCGCGGCGGGCTGCAGCGATGTTTACTTCTGTCATGTGGCGCCGCGCTCGTCGTCAGCTCTGATCCGACGCAGCGGGGCCGGCAAACAGCGATGGACCGCGTGTTTGAGAAGCCGCAGCCGCCGTCGCCGGGCTCGACGCGGCTGAAGCGCATGCTGCTCGGCAAGCAGAAGAAGCCGCCGCGGCAGGAGCCGCAGTACTTTCCGTACGGCGGCGGCGGCGACACCGACGACCTCGCGAGCCAGTTCAACAGCTACGAGCCCGAGGAGCTCATGGTCGACTCGCGCGTCGCCATCGAGGACACGTCGCTGAACGTGCTCAAGCGCAACGCGCGCCGCATCCTTGTGAGCGGCTCGAAGTACGACGTCCCGGACAACCTTGTGCCGCCGAACTCGCGCAGCTCGTCCTTCGAGCCGCGCCCGCCGCGCGTGGCCATGCCGGAGCCGCCTGCGCCGGCGCAGCCCGCGGCGAGCCTGCCCGTGCCGCGCTTCGACGGCTTCAGCCTGCCGCCGCTGCCGCACTCCGCGACGCAGGCCGTTGCCGCGGTGCGCGAGCTCGCACGCAGCACGGTGGTGCTTCGCCCGCTCGACGTGCTCGCGGACCTCTGGGACGACGCGTGGGTGCCACTCGCCGTGGCCGCCGCCGAGCTCTGGCTGCTCATGCTTGCGCTCGACGCTACCGCGCAGGCCGTGCGCATCGTGTGCAGGCCTGCCGTGTGGCTGCTGCGCGCCTGCTTCTATGTCGTGAGGTAGCGTCCCACTAATTTATCTTAGCCTGGCGTGCGGCACGGCCTGTTGGAGTAAATTTGACACGCTGGTGTGTAATTGCCGCATTGCACTCGCATTGAAAGACACTTCACTTTGGCCTCTTCACCGGCTTCTGCGTTGCCGTACTGGCGTCAACGCATGGCTTGTCAGTGCCGTTGTAAATACTTGTTCCGATCTTACATTTGTGCCGTCGGCACACCCCTACATTCAACATACATCTAGTACACTGATACTTTTTATATCTAGCTCCTGATCATTTGCACACTCGCGTGCGTGCTCGCGTTCAGTTGTTTGTGCTCGGCGGTTCGCCTCGACGTCTGGCGCGGGGCAAGGGCCGCCCCGGGGCCGACCTCTCGTTGTGATCCAGCGGCTCGGCCAGTAGATGGCCGCTTCCTTTCTGCCCGGCGCTGCGGCCCAGCTCCTCGCCGCCGCCACATGGAATGAGTACAACATCCTGCTGTACGAATCCGACTCGGGCGAGATCATTATCTGCGACGACGTCGCGCTGCGGCAGGTCATTTCGCTGGACGCGCGGCCCGCCCAGCGCCGCGTCAGCGCCGCGTTCAACGTCGAAACGGGTGCCATTGCCGTCGCAATGGGTGATGCTGTCGTGCTGTACGAGGCAATTGAGTCGTTCGGCCGCCCGCCGCGCTGGGAGCTCGCGTTCACGGCCACGGACATGCCGGCCGTGAGTGTTGCGTGGCTCGCGCGCAACGAGCTCGTTGCCGCTACCGCTGCGCACGACGTGCTTGTATGGAATGCGGCTGAGCTGCGCGGTGTGTGGTCCGAGGCGCTGCTGCCGCCGCGCGCGCCTGGCGCTGTTATTGGCGTCGAGAGCGTTCCGGGCGCTAACGCGTTCGCGTCGCTCGACGCAACGCATCTCGTGAAGCTGTGGCGCCCCAAAGGCTCGGGGTTTGACTTTGTGTACCTTCCACATGGCGCCGATGTCGCCCTATGCTGGTTCGTGTGCCCCACAGTCCTCGCGACCGTGGCGCTGGGCTCTGTTTTTCTCTGGCACGTTGCCACTGGTGCGCTTATTGCATCTTTCCCGTTACCAGAAGGTATTCAGCGGCCGCTTGTTGTGGCCAAAGACCCTGAAACGCTCATTGTTCAGACCGCTGCGCGAAGCATCTGGCAGGTGAAGCTGGGCTCGAGCGATGCGCTGCGCGCAAGCGAGTGGGACGCCCAGTTTAGTTTCAGTCCCGAGGAAAGGCTTTTTGCCAGCACGTCGCGCCGTATCTACTCCGTGCTGCCCGAGGACCACACCATTCTCGTTTATGGCTTTGAGTCGAGCATCACGAAACTCGGCCGTCTAACCGGCGTGGCTAAAGGAGGAGAAAAGTGTCTTTCGTCACTGGGAAATGCTGTTCTGGCCGGCAGAACAGTGCTCAAGAACGAAGAACCGCCGACGATACTTCCGGTAGACGCCGACGTGGTTCTCAACTGCCTCACACCGGACGCAGCCTTATTTGTCACGAAAGATACCGAGCTGCTGTGTTTCAAAGACGGCACGCAGCTCTGGAAAAAGAAACTCGATGCGCTGCCTATGTTGCTGGCTAGCGTTTCAGCAGTCGCTGTCCTTGTTTTTACTAACAAGCTTGTCGTTCTCGACGTCGCGAATGGCTCAGTCTCCCTGGAGGAGTCCATGCAAGTCCACGCGACTTCTTTACACGACTCGAAGCTGCTCGTGCGACACGAGCGCACATTAACACTCTGGCACTTATCAGCATCATCCGCAGAGCGGGTTGCTGAACTGAAAGCAGGAGACGAGAACGCCGCAGTGGACAAACTTGAGCTGGGCTCAGATTTGGCGGCCGCCGTGCTGCGCGGAGACCAGACCACACTGCATATATGGACGGCTGCAGATACGCTTAGTAGCCTTGCGTCCATTCAACTAGGAGACGTTGATGTCTTAGACCTTAAGTGGGCCCAGAGTGGTGACTTCCTCGCTGTGCTTACAACCACGAAGCTTCTGGTTTTCGCAAGAACACGCGCAGCAACGCTTGTGCAAGTGGGAGAAGGCGCCACATACAACTTGAAGCCCACAACACTTGTCTGGACCGGCAATCTGAACGTCGTGCTGTTCAACGGACACCAGCTTGTGTACCGCCGGCCGGATCTGGATGAGCTTGGTCGCAGCGTGCTAACCGATTTTGGAATCACAAAGGATCAGGCATCCCTAATAGACATTCGGTCGGCGCTCAATGCGGATATGCCCGTCTACCACCCCAGAGTGCTCGTTGCATTTGTCCTCGCTCTGCGACCGCACATTGCAAACTTGATTATTGAGAAGCTGTGGAAAGATTTGAGGTTTGCCGACACGTCGCCCGACGGCGTAGCTCTGCTGGACCCGTCGCTTGGGCTTTCCGGCGCCGAGCTCACGAGTGCAAATACATCGAGCACAGTAACGCCAATGCCCACATGGCCCGCTGCGGAGTTTAAAGACAGACTCGCAAAGTCGCGTCCCTTGTATTTGCGCGAGCGCGACACGGCGCTGCTCCAAGACTTGATCGAAACACTGGGTGATGCAAGGAACAATCAGCATCTGGACGTATACGCACTTGCATACCAGTGCCTGCAGCGGGTCGGCGCCGAGGTTGCGTCGCAGGCGCGCGTGTATGCTTGGTTCTCACAGACGAAACCCGAGCTGCTGAGCAGTGTGGACTCATCCGAGGACGCGAACCTGGCGTACTGGCTCGCGCGCGACGCGCTGGCGGACGTGACCGAGCAGCGCGCCAAGGTGCGGTTTGCCAAGGAGCGCGAGCCGACCACAGTGACACTTGCATATGTTGCCTTGCGCAAGATGAGCGTGCTGATGACGCTGTGGCGCATTAGCGCGGGCCATCCTGAGCGGGAAAAAACGCTCAAGTTCTTGAGCAACGACTTCACGACCGAGCGCTGGCGGCTGGCCGCGCACAAAAATGCGTATGCGTTACTGAGCAAGCACCGCCCTGAGTACGCGGCGGCGTTCTTCCTGCTTGGCGACTCCGTCACCGACTGCTGCCAAGTTCTCGTGAACAAAGTGAACAACATAGAGCTGGCCGTCGCCGTGGCGCGGCTCTACGATGGAGACGCCGGGAAGGGCGTGCAAACGCTTGGCGAGCGCTGTTTCGGCGGCGACGCGTGGCTCAAGTTCTGGGCAGCAAGCCTCACGAACACTAATAAGCGGCAAGTGCTGGACGACTTTAAGGCGGCGACACACGCGGACCCGCTGGCCGTGTTTGTGTATGCAGACCAAGGCGGGCAGTTCGACGACTCGGTGAAGAAGCAGTGGACGCAGGCGTTCCGAAGCCGCGGGTTCAGCGAGATGTGCAGCATTGCGCTTGTTGAGCCTCTACAGCCGAAGGCCCTGTCAGAGCCGAGCGGCCCAGAAGCGCAGGCCGAGCCGGATGACAAGGGCGCCGAGGCGAACGACGCGCCGCGCGCAGACGACGAGCTGGAAAACCGGCCGCTTCCTGCGCACCTCAAGCCGGC
This sequence comes from Entelexis potacharoeniae, assembly GCA_030566975.1. Lineage (NCBI taxonomy): Eukaryota > Fungi > Ascomycota > Dipodascomycetes > Dipodascales > Trichomonascaceae > Entelexis > Entelexis potacharoeniae. The sequence continues at coordinate 45,896 of JAKUBX010000050.1, forward strand.
GCCGGCCTCTCTGCAGCTCGAGCCCGACATGAGCGCGTTCGGATTCTAAAAAAAAAGGTGGTCGTTACGGGCGAATGCAGTCGCCTGGCCCTGCCGGCGACTGCGTGGCTGTCTATGTACTGTGTAACTCTTAAAATAAAAGGCGTGCGCTACAGGTCCTTGACCTGGCTGAAGTCGAGCTCGGGATGCATGGCCATGAACTTCTTGAGCTGCTGCTGCTTCTGGAGCTCGTCGCTCGTGGGCAGGCCGCGCTCCTTCTGCTGCTGGTCGAACATCAGCTTCTCGACGGACGCGCGCGTTGCCGGGTCGAGGTCGCTCAGGCTCGACTGCTCGGGCTGGATCTTCGAGACGTCGATCTTCGGGTCCGTGACGAGGACGTGCGGCCACCACTCCTGCTGGTTCTTCTTCTCGAGCGTGAGCACAAGCTCCCTGCCGTCGTCGACTAGCCACGTAGACTCGTCGGCGTTGATCGGCGCAAACAGCTCGCCGTCCAGCAGCGTCTCGCCCGTGGCCTTGTTCCGCGCCGTAACCCGCGTGCGCGCGAGCTGCACGTCGAGCAGCTTCGCGCGCGTGCCGGCCGCCACGGGCACAGACACAGTCACGTCCTGCAGCGTCTGCTTGAACGAGCGCTCGGCCATGCGGGGACGCAGAAGTAGGTAAGGCGGTGGGAGACGCCGACTAAGGGCAACAACAGTGCTGCGCAACCGCGGCGCGGTAGCAACCACGGCGGACTGCCAGCGCGCGGGCGCGAAAGCGCGGACGGAACAACTTAAACTAAATAAGATTAGAGGCGCGTGTTAGCGGCGCGTGTCGCGCCGCCGGGCGCAGGCGTCCGAGCAGCGGCGCGCGCACCAGCACGAGCGCAGATCCGACGTCCGCGCGCAGCTCAGAGCCCGCTCAGCGCGCATTGGCGCCGCGCCCACGCAAATCGCGCAACAAGCCGCGGCACGGCTGCGCTCCATCGCAGGAGGTGCGGCGGGAGAGGCGCTGCCTGGCCCGGTGCGCGGTTGTGGCACGTGATGCGCGTTCGGCCCTCAAGTAATGCGGTGGGCCCGCCGCGGCAGGTGCTGCCCCAAGGTAGAGCAGAGCGCCAGCCGAACGCCGAGAGCCGCACGCCCCTGTCCGCTGGTCACCCGCCCGGTTTCGGACGAATTGAGAGCCCCGGCTGCTGGCATGAATTACTCCTCCCAGGCGTCTCCGCTCGCGGGCGGCGGCGCAGTTGCTGGGGACCGGCGGTCGCACCCAATGGCCTACGCCGCCGCGCCGCCGCGCGCAAGGCCGGCGGGCCCGTCGC
>JAKUBX010000051.1:0-45496 GCA_030566975.1 Entelexis potacharoeniae
GTCGGCGGGCTCGTCGCCGCGCGCCGCCGCCTCCGGCCGGCTCGGGCGCGTGAGCTTGCGCCAGCGGTTGCGGCAGGTCAGGCCCGTGCGGCCCTCAAGACAGCGCGATATCGTCTGCCACTTCGCGCCGTGCTTCGCGTGCAGGCTCAACAGCTTCTCGTCCTCTTCCTTGTCCCAGGGGCGCAATCGGTCCTGCACGGACGGGTCGAGCACGTCGTTGTAGCGCTTTGCGCACTGGTCGTCGGTGCGGCCCGGAATGAGCTGCGCGATGCGCTGCCACGCCGGCCCGAGCCGCTGGTACGCCTCCTTGAGCACCTTGTCCTCGCTCTTGCTCCACTTGCCGCGGCGCAGCTTTGGGTCGAGCGAGTGGAACCAGCGCTTGCGGCAGTCCTTCGACGAGCGGTCCTCGAAGTTCGCCGAGATCTTGTCCCAGTTGCTGCGGCGGCCGCCCTGGTCGCCCCAGTACGAGACGAGCAGGCGCAGGCGCTCGTCCTCCTGCTTCGTCCACTTCCGGCGCTGGCGCGCCGCGGCCGCGCCGTCGGGGCTCAGCACGTCGTCGCTCGCGCCGTGCTCCGCGTCGGACGAGCTCATGGCTTTTGGCACCCGTTGGGAGCGAGAATTTACTCGGGGACGGCGCAAGACTCGGACTCGCGGTCACGTGCACCGCTCCGCGAGCACCCCTGCCGCGCGGCTGGGCCGCCGCCTGCCGAGCCGGGGCCGAGCCTGCCGGCTCTGCCGCGGGACCGCGTCGTGAGCGCTCGCGCAGGCCCCTCGCACGCCGCGCCCCACAAGCGATCGCCAGGGCGCAGATCGACGCGCCGAACCCAGCCCAGCCTAGCCCAGCCTAGCCCCGGCCGGCCGCGAGCCGGCCAGCGCGTCGGCGATCTCCCAAACCGCTCGCCACACGCGCCGCGGTGCGGTCTGCGCAAGGGTTGGGGCCGCGGGCCTGCCTGCTCGCCCCGACGCCTAACCCCACACCCGCCAGAGCTTCCCGAGGTAACGCTTGTGCTTGGCTTGGCTGTTAGCATGTCGCTCCCGTCCCGTGAGTTGGTCCAGCGCGCGTGCGAGTACGTCGCCCTGCAGCACCGCAACAGGGGCGGCGTGTTCGTGCAGTTTGTGTACGACAACGTGAAGGTTGTGGACGTGCGCGAGGAGCCCGGCCAGGTGCGCACCGTCACGTTCGAGCTGTTCACCGTGCACGAGCTGCGCAACTCGGTAAACATGGTGCACGGCGGCGCCAGCAGCACGCTCGTCGCGCTGTTCTCGCTGCTTGCGCTCGCCGCCGACCCAAACTACTGGACGAGCGACGCGCCCGGCGCCGACGAGATGGCCGCGTTCGCGCGCGGCGTCGGCCGCACGCGCTCCCTCGACGTCCAGATCATCCAGGCCGTCCCGCTCGACGCCGTCATCTCCATCAAGTGCCGCGTCCTCAGCAGCACAAAGAGCAATGCCTACGTGCAGGTCGAGATCTTCAACCCGAGCGGCCGCCTCGTTGTCAGCGGCGTCCACGACATCATGAAGCAGCGCCACCCGGCGTCGCTGCCCGCGGACGACCCGAATATGCTCAAGGCCCGCTTCCGCGCGAACCTGTGAGCCGGTCGGCCCGCCGCGCACCGCCCGCGCCGCGCACAGCCTCCCGCCGCATTAAGGTTGCCCACGCCGTTTCAGTCCCATAAACGCAATCAAACTATAGCCGCTGGCCGGCCAGGTGACCGCGCCCGGTCCAGGCCGGCAGCCCCAGCGGGCTCATACAAATAGGACCGGCGCCGGGCCGGGCCGGGCAATGAGCGTCACTCAGAAGCCGCCCAAGGGCATCATCTGCGAGCGCGGCGGCCCGCGCTTCGACGGCCTCTCCGTCACGTTCCCGGCGCATGCGCGCGACGCCGCGGAGCGCAGCCGCATGCCGATCTCGCCGTGCGCGTGCGACCGCGTCTGGCGCGCGCACAAAAACCAGCTTGTGAGCTGCGAGGACAGCGACGCCGAGGACGACGCAGACAGCGACGCCGACGCCGACAGCGACAGCGAGAGCGCGCGGGCCGTGCTGCCGTCCCTCAGGTCTAACGCCATGGCGTCCTAACAGCGACTGAACGCGGGCATATACTAGAAGCTAGAGACATAGACAGTATTACTCTAAACAAGCGGCAAGCGGACGGCGCTGCTCTGCATCGGCACTCGTGCAGCCATACAGCGCAGCCCGCGTACAGGGACGCAGGCGAACCGCCATTTCAGTACGCTCAGTACACCTTGCAGCGTTACTTACTCGGCTCCGAGACAAAACGTTCAAAACTTACTTTATCGTTAGGCCCCACATCACTCTCCAAACTCGCCATTCACTTGCGTACATGCTCGCTCAATTCAAGCCACAGCGAACTCTGGTTCAGCTGTATCGTGAAACAGCTCGACATTCACCGTGCGCTACGCACTCGGTCTATGATACATTCGCACCAGCGGTGGTTTAGTTTAAGTGATGCGCCTCAGCTGTGCACACCCAGCCACAGCTCACGCTGCATCGTCTATACATTCGCATTAACGGCATTTTTACCCTAAATAATCAAACATTCGTTGGTTGGCCTGTCAACAATGCAGCATTTCTGTGACATGCCAGCCGCATGCACGCCAGGGTTCGGGCCCGCGCCTGCAGGTGAAAAAAATTATGTAACCGAAACATGCAGATTATTTTTTCCGCTCTATAAAAGCACGGCCCACCTCGACCCAATTCCTCACCAACTGAATTTGTAAACGCCAAATCATGAGCGACTATAGACAAGACTACTCAGGTGGCCGCAGCGGCTACCAGCAGGGCGGCTCGCGTGGCGGCCGCAGCAGCTACGGAGGCGGCAGCGGCTACGGCGGCCGCGGTGGTGGCTTTGGCGGTGGCCGTGGCGGCCGTGGCGGCTTCGGCGGCGGCCGTGGCGGCTTTGGCGGTGGCCGTGGTTTCAACGATATCCAGATGGGCCCCGTCGGCCCGCTGCAGGAGCGCGACTGGTCGCAGATCGAGCTCCAGCCCTTCACGAAAAACTTCTACGAGGAGAGCCCCGCCGTCGCGAACCGCTCCGACGAGGAGGTCGCGCAGTTCCGCAAGGAAAACGAGATGACGCTCCGCGGCTCGGACATCCCGAAGCCGCTGCAGTCGTTCGACGAGCTCAACTTCCCGCCCGAGCTGCCCGTCGTCGACGAGATCAAGAAGCTCGGCTTCCCGTCGCCCACGGCCATCCAGTGCCAGGGCTGGCCCATGGCGCTCTCGGGCCGCGACATGATCGGCATTGCGTCCACGGGCTCGGGCAAGACGCTGTCGTTCTGCCTGCCTGCGATCCGGCACATCGCCGCCCAGACGCCGCTGCAGCGCGGCGACGGGCCCATCGCGCTCGTGCTTGCGCCGACGCGCGAGCTCGCGAACCAGATCCAGCAGGAGTGCGACCGCTTCGGCCGCAGCTGCAACATGGCCAGCACGTGTGTGTACGGCGGCGCGTCGAAGGGCCCGCAGATCCGCGACCTGCAGCGCGGCGTCGAGATTCTCATCGCCACGCCGGGCCGCCTCATCGACCTGCTCGAGATCGGCAAGACAAATCTCGACCGCGTCACGTACCTCGTGCTCGACGAGGCCGACCGCATGCTGGATATGGGCTTCGAGGACCAGATCCGCAAGATCCTCGCTCAGATCCGCCCGGACCGCCAGACGCTCATGTGGAGCGCCACATGGCCGAAGGAGGTCCAGCGCCTTGCGCGCGACTACCTGAACAACGAGATTCAGGTCACGATCGGCTCGCTCGAGCTGTCGGCCTCGCACACGATCACGCAGACCGTCGAGGTTGTCGAGCCCTACGACAAAAAGGAGAAGCTGCTGAAGAAGGTGGCGGAGTTCCACGACAAGGACAACAAGAGCCTCATCATTGTGTTCACGTCGATGAAACGCACCGCCGACCAGGTCACGAAGATGCTGCGCGAGGAGGGCTTTGCTGCCCTGGCGCTGCACGGTGACAAGGACCAGAGCGAGCGCGACTGGGTTCTGCGCTCGTTCAAGTCGGGCAAATCGCCCATCATGGTGGCCACGGACGTGGCTGCGCGTGGTATTGGTAAGTACAACAACAACAACAACAACAAGGATTACAGAATCGCTTGCCAGGAGCGCGGCTCCTGCAAGCGTGCTTTCGCACGACGAAGGCGCCAGTGGGGAACTATTGAACTGCATGCATCCGCGAGTAGGTGCTGGTATGTTTGGGAAGCAATTTGGGGCGCCTGCGCGGGCGCGCAGTGGCCTGAAATCGCTTCTTCGAATCATACCGCTGGGACTTATGATGAACGCGGATCGGCATGCCCTGAGAGAGGTATACGGAAAAGAAAGAACACAGATTGGAGGCGCTTAGCCGTCTCGTGATACAGATATTTGATTCTTGTTGGGCTGCTCGGATTTTGCTTTGAGGTGCAGCCTAGTGAAGCTCCTTCCACTTGTATGTGGAAACGGCGCTTTATGTGTGAAGTTTCATGCGCTAATGCGGTAAACGCTTGGCGCGCATTCTTTAGGTTTGGTTTTTTTTTGTTTCGTGATAGCTCCATTGGAGATTCAGTGAACCCACCCTGAGCTTTTGTTGAGCGAAGGTAGGTGCGCGAGCTCGTGCGTCCCACTTGGCGACGACAGCTCCCACTATTCTTTCACTTGGACTTTTTTCTTTGCTTGGAATTTGAATACTAACACTTTACAGATGTCAAGGATGTTGCCTGCGTCATCAACTTCGACTACCCGAACAACTCGGAGGACTACATCCATCGCATTGGACGTACCGGGCGCGGTGGTGCGAAGGGCGATGCCTACACGCTGTTCACTGCTGACGACTCTGCGAAGGCACGCGACCTTGTGAACGTGCTTCGCGAGGCGAACCAGCAGGTCGACCCTGCGCTGGCCGAGATGGGCCGCCCGCGCGGCGGCGGCGGCCGTGGCGGCGGCCGTGGCGGCTGGGGCCGTGGTGGCCGTGGTGGCCGCGGCGGTCGCGGTGGTTACGGCCGCGGCGGCGGCTTCGGGTTCCGCAACAACAACGGATACCGCGGAAACACGATGGCTGCGCGCAGCGGTTAGCAGCGGTACAGCGTACCAAATACTAATTTAATTTAATTTAACTCATTCTAGACTGTTCCTTAGACTACTGTTCCTCACTCGCCGTCCCAGCCCCAGGCGTCCTCATCCACGTCGATGCCGTCGGCAGCGTCGTCGTCGTCGTCCCACGCCCACGCGTTGGCCGTCTCTGCCTTCTCGCGCTCGTCGTCGGACGGCTCATTAAACTCTGGCGGCTCGCTGGACGCGTGTTTATTCGAGGCGCCGGCGGCGCTGGGGCCGCCCAGCGGCGCCGTTTTGGCTTGCGCCGTGCTGTTGGCGTGCGCCGTGCTGTTGGCGTGCGATGTACTGCTAGCGAGCGACGTCCCGCTGGAAAGCGGTGAGCTTTTGGCGAGCGAGCCGAACGCAGGCCGCGCCAGCGTGCTGTCGGCAGCGCCGGCTGGCAGCGACGCGCCCTTCAGCGTGCTGAGCGGCGTAGGCACATTCGGCGGCACCGAGGGCATGCGCACCTTAGCGTCGGGTGCCGGCGCCGGCGGCTCGAGCTGCGCACTCTGGCGAATCTTGCTCACGAGATACTCCGTGACCTTCGACGCCTCCTGCGCGACCTCGCGGTCGCTGTCGAGCATGCCGCCCGCGGCGGGGCCGAGCAGTTTCTCGGCGATCTCGCGGATCGGCACGTCGATGGTTGTGACGCCGCGCAGCGCTGCGCGGCGGCAGCTCGGCTCGGGGTCCTTCAGGGCGCGGCCGACAGCGGTCGAGATGACGCTGCGGTTGTCGAGCTTCGGCGCGAGGCGGCACAGCACCGTCGTGGTCAGCGCGCGCACCTCGGCGTCCGGGTCGTTGTGTGTCTTGGCGAGCAGGCGCAGCAGCTCGGAGTTCAGCTGCCGCGCGTTCAGCTTGTCGGCGAGGCACTCGACGGCGGCGACGCTGGCCTTGCGCACAACGGCCTCGGTGTCGGCGAAGCCGAACGCCATTTTGGGCATGATCTTCTGCTGCACGAGCTTGTCCGAGAGCAGGTGTATGTACAGCGGCAGGCGGCGCAGCAGCTCGAGGCGCACGACGCGGTCGAGCGACGCGTACTGCTGGACGAGGTACGCGGCAATGAGGTCGTCGTCAGCGAGCCGGCCGCCAGCAAGTCGGTCCGCGGCGGGCCCGCCGTCAGCGGGCCGGTCCGCGGCCGCCTCGCCCAGCCGCGCCAGCAGGACAATGTTTGTGCGGAACGTTTCCGGCTTGTTGGTCTTGATGAGCTCGGGCAGCACGGTCTGCCGCACAAGCAGCGGGCTCAGCGAGTCGGCTGCGGCGTCGATGCGCCGGCACAAACTCTCGAGCTCGTGCACAGGCATCAGCGGCGCGTGCGGCAAGTCGGCGACGATCTGCGTGTGCGGGCTCTCGAGCGCGGTCTGCGCGCTCTGGCTCGCGGCGAGCTTCGCGACGGGCGGGCGCCGCGCCGCGCGCAGCGCCGTCGCGAGCCGCGTCTCGTCCGGCAGCAGCTCGCCCACAAGCGCGCCGAACTGGAACGTGTCGAGCGTCGGCGACGTCCAGCCCTCGGGCGGGCACGCGGCGCGCAGCGCCGAAATGGCCGGCGGCACGGGCGCGCCGTCGAGCGTCGCGAACTCGAAGCCCACAAGCACGCCCTGGCCCGTTGCCGCGGCCTGCATGAGCGTGGCCGGCCCGATGTTGTTGTGGCTGCAGCGCGCGACGCTGTGCACGTTCGCCAGCGTCTGGAGCAGCGCAAACAGCACGAACTTGCGCGCCTCGGGCGCCAGCGCGGCGGCCTGCGCCGGCACAACGCGCTCGGTCACAACGTACGTGTGCCGGCCGCTCTCGACGGTGTCGACGTGTTTGACGACGCCCGGGAGCTTGAGCTTGCGCAGCACGGCCGCGGCGGTCTGCGCGGCGGGCTGGTTCTCGTCGGCGTAGTCGAACACGCTGACGCGCGCACCGTCCTTCTTCAGCGTCGCGTCGTAGAGCCGCCACACCTGCGGCGGCTCGACCCGCACCTCGTCGCCGAGCGCGAACGGGAGCCCCAGGGCCAGCGACCCGAGCGCCTTCGACACGAAATCCATTCCGCCAACCCCGCGCCTGTCGCGAACGGGAAACGTAACTGTTTGGGCCGCGTCGACGTCGAGCCGGGTGGGAGCGCTGGGTTCGGGTAGGGCCCGAGCGCAGGCGGGCGGCCCGCTGGGATAAATTAAATCTTTTGGCCCGCGGCGAGCTTCCAGGGCCATGTCGAAGCGCTCGCTGAAGGAACTGCTGGCGATGAGCATCGAGCAGGCCGAGGCGGCCGATGCCGCCGAGGCTGCCGGCGCGCCCGCCGACGCCGACGCCGAGCCGCCGCGCGACGAGCCGCTCGACCCGAGCCTGTGCTGCGAATGCGGCGACCAGCCGAAGCAGCTCGAGTGCCTCGACTGCCAGGAACCGTTCTGCCAGGTCTGCTTCGACTACATCCACCGCACGGGCAAGCGGCGGCAGCACAAGGTCGAGTACTGCGAGCCGATCTCGGACCTCTTGAAGGACGAGGAGCAGCGCCGCGCCGAGGCCGGCCTTGACGACGCCGAGATGCGCGCGCCCAACGACGCAAATGCGGAGGGTCTGAATGCGGACGACGACGCGCCGGACTTCACTAAAACGTCGCTGCTGGGCGCAGACGAGCCGGCCGACGTGAACGTGAAAAAGGTCCGTCATGACGCTAGCTTCATCCCCATGCGCCTCACCATGGAGGAGCGCAAGCTGCTGCGCTTGCTCGACGCCGCCCTCGAGGTCAGTGAGTACACCGACAAGGTCGACATCTACATGTACGCATCGAAGGCGAAGCGCATTGTGCGCGAGCTGCGCGAGATCTGCACCGTGCTCACGGGCCTCGTCGTGGCCAACGGCATGGACATCGGTAAGGTGCTCGTCGACGGCGGCGACTTTGCCACGCACGCAGACTGGTACCAGTCCGTGTTCGAGATCGGCCGCCGCTACAAGATCATGAACCCGGAGCGCATGCGCTCGAACTACGGCAAGCTCGTGTACATGATCATGGACTCGCAGCTGCCCGAGGTCCGCCAGGTCCTCGACTTCGACCTGTACAAGCCGTGCTACACTGTCGAGATGCACCTCGAGAAGCACGGCGCGCTGGCCATGCTCGAGGACCCGCTCATCACGGCGGCCACCGTCGAGATCAGGGCCGCCGGCAAGCCGCGCCGCCAGGTCCAGGCCGAGATTCGCGCCAAGGAGCGCGCCATCGAGTCGCTCACGCGCGCCTACGGTGAGCCCGTCCGCCAGGCCCTCTACTCGATCGGCGACTACCACGCGTACCTCGCCGCGAACAAGGACCCCGTCGAGGCAATGATCCGCCGCCTCAAGTCCGGATACGACCCGGACATGCCCGAGGACCAGTTCAGCCTCGCCATCTCGAGCGGCCGCGGCGGCGCCCGCCTCAGCCACAACCACAAGCGCCAGTACCAGTACGTGCTGCAGTCGCTCACCTTGTGGTCCGAGATCATGGGCGACATGTACCGCCTGTGGAAGATTGCTGACGACGACTTGCTGTCGCCGAGCCTGCGCTACCGCCTCGAGGACACGGGCCAGGGCCTCAACCGCGTGAAGGGCAGCCCCAAGGTCAGTCGCGCCATGCACAACATCATTGCCCGCGCGCAACAGAGCACGGGCTACTGGGTTGGCTCGTCCGTCGTGCATCTCGGCGACCGCGCCGTGCCCAACGCCCTCTTCTTCCTCGACAAGTACCTGCAGATCCCGCGCATTTTGAATCCTGTGGACACGGTCGTCAACCTGCTGCCCCAGGTCCTGACCGCCGATAAGCACGCGGCCGCGTGGGTCGCCGCCCAGTATGGCTCCGTCGAGGTTCTCCAAAAGACCATCGTCACCGACTTCTTCCGCTTTGCATTCGACGGCTCCGGCGCCGACAACTTCTACGACGCGGGCTCGTGCATCGACGGCCGCCTAACTTCGGCGTGGAACTGGGCAAATCTGCTACCCAAGAAGCCATTCCACAAGCACTTTCTCATCACGGGCTTTGTCGGCTTCGACGGCACCGAGGGGTTCTAGCCGCGCCAGCCGCGCACAAATCTGCATGGAAACCTTAATACGCATAATATCTAATCCGCGAAACACGAACTAACAGTCTACAGACTTGCGTATTGCGCGCGCGTGGCTCGCTGGTTCTCGCGGTCGCATGCGCATGCGCCTCCCTTAATACGGCATATTATTATTGCGTTTACTACGTTTACTACTAGATAATATTGCTGTTCGAGGTATGATTAAACCGCGAGAGCGGCTGTGGAGAGCATGCGTCGAGCTCTTACTGTTGCGCGGCGCCGTTCCGCTGCTCCCACACGGCCTGCGGCGCGGCCGGCGCGGCAGCCTGCAGCTGCTCGACCTGCAGCGGATCAACAAGGTTCTGCGCAATGTTCGGCGGCAGCTCCTCTTCCACATCCACAATCACGGGCACGAAGTACCCCTGCGCGTTCGAGATGTAGTTCGGGTTCCACGTCGGCACCTGGCCCGACTGAATAAACTCGGACGCCAGAATGGGCGCTGGCGCCGCCGCGGGCTGCGCCCACGCTTGCTGCGCGCCTGGGTTCGCTGCGTCGTACACAGCATAGCCGCCGGCGTTGTTCATGTCGTTGGCGTCGGGGCCAGCGACAGGAGCCTGGGCGCGCGCGCCGTGCAGAAGACCGTTTAGAATCAAAGAAGCAAGCATGAGGGGATAAATAGAATCTCAGAGTCGGGTACGTGAAAATCCAGGGGCGCGGACCGCTCTTATATGCTCCCGGATCGGTCTCACGAGTCTGCCACAGAATCTTTCCTAATTTGGAAGGGCGGTGCGGTCACTTCAGATGCGGATCGGCTTCACAACACGACCGTCTAGTAGCATGCGACGGTAGTGCGCGGGCCGATGCGACGCTCTGATGTGCGAATCAGCGCCGCGCACGATTCAACAGCGCGCTCGCAACACGTACAGCAGTCCCCATTGCTGCCGCCCGCTGAGGCGCGCGCCTTCCTATGTTCTGCTACTATGCACTGTCGGTGAGCACCTCGTGCGCCCAATTTGCGTAATTGGTTTCGCAGAAGTACGCACGACGCCCAGTTATTCTTCCTACCCACATCTGCATACCCACGTAAACGAACGCACACCAAATGCACAACGAACCGCACAAGAGGTAACATAAAACCAAGCTCTTTGTTCAGAAATATTGAGATAAACGTATTAGAGTAGAAAATAGAGAGTTGTAGAATAAATTGAACCTGGCAGGAATCCAGCACGCTCACTCGCCCTTCGCCTTCGCGAGCTCAGCGCGCAGCTGCTCGTTCTCGTCGAGCAGCTCGCGCACACGCTCCTCCAGCTGGCTCATGCGCTCTAGCTTACGCGCACGCGAGCGGCGGGCGGCCTCGGTGTTCTTGGCGCGCTTTGCCGCGGTCCCGTCGCCGTCCTCAGGGACCTCGACCGGCATCAGCGGCGTCGAGCGCGGCTTGCGCTTGTAGACGGTGATGCCAAGGTCGTCGACCTTCTTCTTGGTCGCGCGGTCGGTGCCCGCCGGCGAGCGCGCCTTCGAGACGCCGCCCAGCGCCGGCGACGAGCCCATTCTCGGGCTCGCCTGCTGTGGCGCCGTCTTGTCGGCACCGCGGTTCTGCGCGGCGATCAGGTCCGCAAGCTCGAAGTCGAGCGCGGCCCTGTTCTCAGGCAGCTTGGCCGCGGCGCCCTGTGGAGCGCTGCTGCTGCTGCTGCCAACGGCAGGCGTGGGCTGCTGAAACGCGGTCTCCGCGGGGAACAGGCCGTCGTCCTTCGGGGCCTGTTCCTGCTCAAGTGGAGCGGGCTCATGGGCGCCCTCCAAAAAGAGGGACTCCCAGTTCTGCATCTCGCCGGCGTCGATGTTGTCGAAGAGCGGCGAGTTGTCCGCAGCCAGCAGGTCGTCCGGCGAGATCGTGTCCTCGAGGCTCGCCGGGGAGAAGAACAGATCGCCCTCCTCCTTTTTGACCGGGTCGAGGTCGAACGCCGGATTGAAGCTCTCCGGGCCGAGCGGGAGCGAGAGGTGGGGCGTGACCGGGGTCATGGGCGCAAGGCCCTGGTAGTGGCCGCCAGAGCGGCCATCGGCGCCGGAGGCCCACGAGTCTTCGAGGGCGGCCATGGAGGCGGCGTACTTGCCGAAGACACCCTGGTGCTTCGTGTGGCGCAACGGCATGGATTCAAGAGTAGGGAATTGCGTGTCTGAAACGTTCATTTTCGTGTTCAATTCTGTTTTAGTTCTGTTGTCGGTGTTGCTCATTCTTGCTGTTGTGGGGAAATCATCATGGGGGAATATAGGGGGATGAAAACTTAACTCGGTGGTTGTTTTCTCAAATCTCGCTGTTCATCGGATCATCTTCGACGTTGTATGGGTGGGGCTCGTGTGTTTAGGCGCACATTGTTCAAAAATCTCTTATCGGTCTTCTTTCTGTGGTCTAAACTGGAGGGGGATGAACGAGGTTGGCGCAAGGACGTTGGGAGGGTGACTCAATTTATACGTTAGTGACAAATTGCGGAGTGGGAATTCCAGGGCTAGGAACATGAAATTTTTGGGATAAGCATGCATGCGGTGCGGTGACCATGTGCCCTGGATCAGCGCCTCGGAGGGCGTGCACAACGAGGCTTGGGGCTCGGGGCATGCGCCGCTCGCACAAGTGCCGGCGTAATTCGCACGCGGTAGGTGTCCGGGACCAGCGCGGGACCACTATGTCGCGCTTTTGCGGCACGCGCTCGCGCAATGTGGCGCCCGGAGCTCGCGCCGGCGTGCGCCGGTCTCGCCTCCACGCATCACGTGCGCACATCCACGGGCGACTCTAATAGATAACAGCGCTTATGTCACCGGACCCGAGTGGAACGCCGAGCGGTTTCGGCAGCGACTCAGGACCGCGCTCCCCCTGGCGATCCGCGCGCGCGGCGAAATTGACCGCGCGCATGTAGTGGCCGCGTGAAAAATTGCATTGCCCGGGCGTTGCGCGCCTCCGCGCGCGTGCCGCTGCGCATTGCGTGCGCGAAACGCATCGTACTTCGTAACGTTCGCAGGCTGCGCTTGATGACACATTTCGCCAGCGCCGCAGATCGCCCGGCTAACATTGCCTGATCCGCGCCACCTCTAACCTTAGGGCTGCACGCGCCGAGATGAGCAGTTGGACGCGGTGCCCTAACTAGGCGGGCCACAGGAAGCCGTTGGGGTCCCTAGACGGGCGAGCCGGGCACGTTGCTGATAAGACCGGGCCGGATGCCCCTGCGTCACGGCCACGCGGAACGCTCCCTGCATCAATGCCTCAACCCGCCGGTGGCCATTCAGTCACACGTGCCGACGGCCAAGCAGTTCAAAGCAGCTTTGCAGATAAATTGACCGGGCCAAACCTTTTTGAACAACTACGATCTAATTATGTGTATGTGTCCAGCGATTGACGGTGTGTCTGTCTGGTTCACATTCCCGGCGGTTCGGGGCTATGTGAGCTGATTAGTACGCTATCGCTATCACGCCCGGACTTTGGCAGCGGGCGGGCCGCACCGCTTGGTCCCCGCGCCTGCGCGTGCAACATGCAACTGCGATCGCGACGCGCCTGCGGGCCGGCGCGCACTGCGCACGCAGCGCAGGGCCCGCGTCGCTGCCCGTATGTAGCGCGCCCTCAACGCATATAGCCCTTAGCAGCGCCCTTCCGGTCTGTTGTCCGTATGTAGCATGCCGCGATAAGCTGACATTTGGTGGGGGTATGATTGGCCCACGCGCGGGCCGAGCTAAAATAGATAGAGAAATTACAGACTACTCCTTCATGGCCTTAAAATAGAAATAGGCGACGGCGGCAACAAGGCCCGCGACAATGAGCAGCAGCACGTTGTTGGAGGAGCCCTCGCTCGTGTCGCCGAGGCCGGTCTGCTCCTTCTTCGCGACAATGAGCAGCTCTTCGGGGTTGCCGTCGCCGACATAGAGGTCCTCGAGCATCTCGACGGCGGTCTCGGAGTGGCCGACGTCCTCGAACGCGGCAGTCGCGTCCGTGCCGGCGTGCTCGAGCAGCACCTCCTCGCCGCCGGGGTGCTGGTCCACAAACGACGTGACGTTGTAGACCTTTCCGTTCACGGCCATCCACAGGTCGTCGCTCGACTTGTGCTTCTCGATCTCGCTGAGCGGCACGTACGTCTTCTGTTCGGCTGCGGGGGCGCCAGCATTGGGCTCGGTGGCTACGGGCTCGGACATGGGTGCGGGGCCGCGGCAGGTGGGGAGTCCTTAAGAAGATGCACCGCGACCGTCGTCGTGTTGACACATCCCCACCGGGAAGTCACGTGCACACCCTTTCAAGAGCCGGCCGAGCGCCTGGCTCGCGCGCATGTGCCCGCAGCCATGTGGGACCACTCGCACCGCTGCCGCTGGCACCGTCGTATCAGAAATTAGGCATATACGATTAGTGGGGAGGGGTTGGGTTTGCGGCGGCGCAACGATTGCGCCTTATCGTGGTTAAATAATGCCGGGCGGCGCGCGCCACTCGATGACGGCCGCACTCAATGACGGCCTCACTCAACGACGGCTTCACTCAATGATGGCGAGCAGCGCCTCGACCTTCTCGTGCACGTCCGTGACGGCGAGCTCCTCGCGGCGGCGCCCACGCAGCGCAAACTCGGTTGCGCGCGAGATGATGTGGTACATTGTTTTGAACTCGGGGCTGTCGCGGCGCACGCCGCGCAGGCGTAGCGCGCCTAGCACCGTCTGCTGGATGGCCCGCTTCACGTCGGGAATCCCCTGGTTGCGCGGGCGCGGCTCCGCGTCGTGCTGCGATTGCCGAGGCCCCGGGCCGCTGCTCGCCACCTGCACAGGGCCAGGGTCGACGCGGGGCGCGGGGCGAGGGCTGGCCGGCGGCGACGCAGGCGCACCCCGCACACGCAGCGGCCGCGCTGCAACGCGCGCCACGGGGTCGCCGTCGTCCTGCACAGCGTAAATCAGCACGTAGTCGGCCGCATCCACGGCCGCAGCCTCGGTGCCCGCGCGCAGCACGGCCCGCAGCGCGACGCGCTCGTGTGCTGCGGTCTTTGCCGCGGCCAGCTGCGAGAAGTACGCGACACACTCGCTGTCCTGCGTAAACACCTGCATCTCGGGCCCGGCAATCGCCCACAGCGGCACATCGCCGAGAAGCACGTACTTGTCGAACGCGAGCGTGCAGCCGTCGAGGCCGGCCGCGGCGCCGCCGGGCAATTGTGCGGCCGGCGCGCTCCACAGCTCGAGCGGCAGGTCCACGGCCGCGGGCTCATGCCGCGGCCACGGGACGCCAGCTACGTGGCCCTGCCAAGCGCACAACATCCATAGGCGCGCGTACTCGAGTGCTGACGCTGACGCGAAAAGGGCATTGCTACGGGATACTCCCACGACTTTGCAATCCACTAACACTTCTGGCCACACCACACTACGGTGCATTACAATACAATACAGTGCAGTACAATACAATACAATACATTACAATACAATACAGTGCAGTACATTACATTACAATACAATACAATACAATACAGTACAAGACGAGGTCCGCCCCGCAATTAAGTTCACAAGCGCGCCATCAGTAGAAATACTGGTACACGCATAAACCCTCCCAGGGCTCCGAGATGCGCACTGAACTGGCCTGCCCGAACTCAGGAACATTGCACGCGTCCCGGTGCTGCCCGCAGTCAACATAGCTGTAGCCGTCGCTGTTGTGCCTGGCAAGCTCCAGCAAATCACAGTTGTGCGTCGTGACGGTATAAAAGAGGTCCCGTATCTCGGCGTTCGCAGGGTCGTTCAGCTTAAGCAACGACCAGCTATGGGCGTTATAGCCGGTAAAAACCTCTATCGTGCTGTGCACGACCCGCACAGTGTCTTCCTCGGGCGATGTCGCCTCGACGTCCTGCACCAGGCTCGGTGTCGCATGCTCCATGGAACCGCGCAGCGCGTCATCGCCGCGCTTCACGACCTCCAGCGCAAACACGCGCAGGTCGTCCTCGCTCGCGTCGACGTTCGCATAGTGGTAGTAGCGCCGGCCGTTTCGTAACACCATCAGCTCCGGGTAGGCCCCGTAGACACTGAAGTCTTTGCACCGGTCCTCTTCCTTAGAGCAGTCGACGTTGTCCCACTCCAATTCGAACTTGCCTTGCTTAATTTCCGAATTGTCGGCCACGCGCGCGTGCGCCGCGTCCCAGACGGGTGCGAGCCGTTCGCATTGCGCGTTGCCCGGCGCACAGAACTTGACAAATGTGTAATTCGGCATTGACTCGGAGTTGCTGGCCATCAGCTCGGGCGGGCCGTCCGAAAAAAGTGCGACAGTGGCACCTCTCAAAAAAGGAACGGCAGAGCTACCGCCTAGCAGGGCCAATGCGCTCCACACGGGCAGGATTCTGGTCCACATATTTAACGTGCGAGTCTGCTCTGGCCTTTGGCTCGGGTCTTGCACAGAGCCGTGCGAGCTGAGGTAAGCCCGCTATCACGTGGCGGGATCCCCCAGGACGGCTCGGCCATTATACAGCGTTTAGGCAGACTAGAGTTGAAATGATAGCTGCGTAGGCAAAACGCCGAGTTAAGGAATGCACTTTGGGCGGACAGCGAATTGAGGGAGGGGACGCTTGAGCGGCCCGTCAACTCGAGCGGCAGTGTGGGCCAACAATGAATAGCTGCACCGATCCGTCCCACCGTCTTTTCAAAATTGACCGGTATTTAAATAAACATATGAATATACATAGGGTAAAGCAGTACGGAGGGTAACGTCAGTAAGGAGCCCCAGGACGTCAGCGCCCGCGCTCGCCATGGCGCGGTTTAAGGCCGGTGATTAGCCACTTAGTGCTGTGAGTATCGCCGTACGTATCATCGTCAGTGCACCTCACACATTGTGAATGGGCGCGGTTCGTCTAAAAGCGGTTCGTCCAAAAGTGGTTCGTTTAAAGGCGGTTAGAGGCGGTTGATAACTGCGGCCAATTGGCGGCCCGCATCGAAATTCGCACTGGACTAAATATGTCTGCAGTCCGGCGCAGCCGCCGCGCAACGCACGCAGGCCGCAGCCCGGCCTGTCCGCGTGAGGAAGCCGGCCAGCAGCCACATGCCTGTTTCGGTGCTTAATCGCTCAAGATAAGACCCAACGCTATCAGTCAGCCGATACCCTAAGCGGGGCTGGAGCCGGCCGCCACGCGGCGGCCGGCGGCCACGCGGAGCGGCGCAGTGCGCGGGCGCCGCGAGCCTGCACTTGCGAGAGGCCGCCAGCGCTATTGCGAGCGCCAATGCGGCGCGTGGGCTGGCGCGCGCCGCGGCGAGGCAGCCGCCCGCCCGCCGCCGCCCGTGACTCAGCGCTGACCTCCCAAGGAGAAGAAGAAGTGTTGAATTTTGGGTCCAAGCTAGTTCTCGACTCTAAGTAACGCCCCCTGCTGCGCCGACGATGGTGAAGGAAAGCGTTGCGCGGGTGTACGCGGACTACAACCGCAAGATGCCCAGCAGCTACTGGGACTACGACAACGTGGCGATTCTGTGGGGCACGCAGGCGAGCTACGAAGTCGTGCGCAAGATCGGCCGCGGCAAGTACTCGGAGGCGTTCGAGGGCATCAACATTCATAACAACGCGCGGTGCGTGATCAAGGTGCTGAAGCCCGTGAAGAAGAAGAAGATCAAGCGCGAGATCAAGATTCTGCAGAACCTGACCGGCGGCGTGAACATCGTGACGCTGCTCGACGTTGTGCGCGACCCGCTCTCGAAGACGCCGAGCCTCATCTTCGAGTACGTGAACAACACCGACTTCCGCGTGCTCTACCCGAAGCTGTCCGAAAACGAGATCCGCTACTACATCTACGAGCTGCTGAAGGCCCTCGACTACTGCCACTCGAAGGGCATCATGCACCGGGACATCAAGCCGCATAACGTCATGATTGACCACGAAAAGAAGCAGCTGCGCCTCATCGACTGGGGCCTCGCCGAGTTCTACCACATGGGCATGGAGTACAACGTGCGTGTGGCGTCGCGCTGCTTCAAGGGCCCCGAGCTGCTCGTCGACCTCCAGCAGTACGACTACTCGCTCGACATGTGGTCGCTCGGTGCCATGTTTGCCGCCATGATTTTCCGCAAGGACCCGTTCTTCCACGGCACGTCGAACACGGACCAGCTCGTGAAGATCGCGAAGGTGCTGGGCACCGACGGGCTCTTCGACTACCTCGAGAAGTACGAGCTTAAGCTCGGCCACGAGTACGACGACGTCATCGGCACGTTCCCGCGCAAGGCGTGGTCCTCGTTCATCAAGAGCGAGAACAAGCATCTCGCCACGCCGGACGCCATCGACTTCCTAGACAAGCTGCTGCGCTACGACCACCAGGACCGCCTCACGGCAAAGGAGGCCATGAGCCACTACTACTTCGCGCCGCTCAAGAAGAGGTAGTGCTCAACTTGAGGTGCCCAATATGAGGTGGTGCTCAACTTGAGGTGGTGCGGTGCGGGCGGCACATTACTGACGCCGCGCCGGCTAATATGTGCGTTTATACTGAATAATTTATCGAATAACCATGATTGCGACCGAACGCGCGAAAGCGACCGAGTGCGTGAATGCACCGAATGCATCGAATGCAACGAGTGCACCGGTTGCACAAACCGGCTGCGTTAAGTGAACGCAGGCTGGCGGTGCAGTGCGCTTCCTACAGTACGCAAGGAACCCAAGCACCGCTATTCTCATACGCGAACTATGTTCTCGTCGCTCCCATTGTTCGCGCTGCACTTGAATTTCATAGTGCGATGCCCCCAGACCAACAACCAACGCGCGATACAATCGAATCTACTGTAACAAGCTACAAAAAAAGTCTATATGTACATGTTGCTACAATGGGTCTGCATTTGGCCTCAGCTCAAATCAGCTTCCGCTCGTATAAATAGTCAATGAAGTCAAGCAGCTTCTCGTCCTCAACGTCATGGTCCGTCTGCACAAGCTTCACAAACAGCGACGCCTTGGGCGGCGGCTCGAACCGCTTGTACACGCGCTCGTGTGCCGGCCGCTGCTCGCGCGCGCTCTGGCTCGGCGTCTCGTGCGCAAAACGGCACTTCTCGCCGGCGTTGCATCGGCCCCGCAGAAAGTACCGGCACACGGGTGGCCGACGCTGCGGCGGCGCCGCAGCCTTGGATGCGGCGTCCCGCGCCGGCTCGGGCTCTTTTGGCTCGGCGGCGGCCTGCGCGTGCGCGTTTTTTTCGGCCTCGGCCTTGCGCTGCGCAATGCGCTCCCTCGTCGGCCAATTCCGGCGCCGATTCGCAACCCACTGCTCGGGGTCCTGCGCGGCTAGCAGAATCGACTTGTCGACGGCCCCCACGTTGCCGTCGGCGCGCTGTTTCTTGGCCGGCGGCGCGCCCGGCTGGTCTGCCATGCGGCTGAGTAAATCACGAGAGTGAAAAATAATATTTCGAAAATGGCGGGCGAAAGTGCTAAGAAAATATAACTAACGCCCTTAAGCCCAAATGGCCACGGCGAGTATCCATGGCTACGCAAATTAAGCACAAAACTACGCACTCAGCACCGATCGCGGCAGCCGAATACAACGCAACCCTTATCGACACACTGTTCACCGGATGCCAATGATCGCGCGCACGTGCTGCGAACGAGGGCAGTAACGTCAATCGCTGTATCTAACTATAAATAAGGATCCGCCAGGATTAGGATCCGCCAGTATTAGGGCGTGCGATGCGGAACTAGACGCTGGGTGTGTGGAACTTCTCGGCCTCCTCATTCGACGGCGGCGAGTAGTTCGCGTACCCAGGATGGCTGTAGTCGGGCCCATACGGTCCCGGCTGGTTGTAGGCCGGCTCGCCCGTGACAGCGTCGGCCACGCCGGCCTCGGGCGCGACGGGGTAGTCGCCGTTCTGGTCCGGGTAGTGGCCGCGCGACTTGTTGTACGCCGGCCACAGGTCCCACGCCATAATTAGCATGTAGATCGGGTAGATGAAGGCGAGGACCCACTCGCAGACGGCGGCGGAGTTGACGCTCGTGTGGCGCGACGTCGCGAACGCAATCGCCAGCGCCAGCTCGATGATGAACCAGATGCAGCGCAGAATCAGCGACACAAGAATGTGCCGCTTGCGCGGGTAGTCCCGATCGAGCACAATGTACTCGGCAATCGAGCTCAGCGACGACAGCCCGACAAACACAATGAAAATGACCAGCATGGCGGTGTGCGCGTCGGGGAACACGCGGGTATTAAAGATACTGACAAACAGAATGCCGAGCTCGCCAATCACAACAAACAGCAGCGCAAGCCACATCGTGATCTTTGTGCCGAGCCGCAGCTCAAGGCCCGGCCGCAGACGCCGCGTCGTGCGCAGATAAATCTCGCTGCCCAGCGAAATTGCGACAAGCAGACCCGACGCGCCCGCGCACGAAATGAAGATCGGCTGCAGGTTCGACGCCGCAACATCCGAGATGTACATGATGCGCTGGTTCGTCGGCTCCATCCACCGGTACGTGGGGTGGCCCTGCCCGGCCCAGCACGCAATCAGCGCAATCAGCATGCCCCACCAAATGGCGGCCGCCAGCAGCGGCACGCCCCAGTGGTGGAAGATTTTCAGCATGTGTGTGGTGCCCGAAAGACGGTCGGTTGTTTGTTTTAAAGCTAGCCCGCAGGGTGCGACCTTATTACAATTTTACGGGGCAAGGGTCTTTCCCAAAACGTCCAAGCCTTGCGGCAACCCTCCACTACTTGCTCTGCAGAGATCGCTAACACTGCTTGCAAAGAATCTTTGGATCCAGCGGGGTAGGTCGGCGCAGCCCCAGAACACGCCGAGACCAATAGTCTGCGTAAGGTTTTAAACTACTCGTAGCTTGCGCAGAGCTTGTGGCATGCCGCCTCGGGCGCCTGACTAACTGCGATGCGGCGCGTACATTTTAGCAGCGGTCGCTGCAGCCCGCTAAGACTCGCATGCAGAGTGTAGTAAGCAAATAAGCAACGATGGCTAATGTGACATATCGCCGCAAGTCATGCGCCCAGTGCGGCATACCCCATGTTTACTATTCGCCCTTTACCGCTGTGCGCAGCGTGGGTATGTAGGTTTGTATTTAGATGTGTATGTAGGTGAACGTATGCATGCGTGTGTACGTGTTTGTCTCGAGTAAACAAAGCGCATGATGCGGCTTAACAAACAAAACCTCGCCTAACCGCGGCTGGGTCTTATACTGCGTCTAGCCTGATCTGCATGAGTCAACACCGTGGAGCTACTTTAGGTTCCGTGGTGTTTGCACGCCTGTATGAGACATTTAAATCTCCCCGTATTCTCATAAAATTACCGCTCAAGCTAATTTGCTACGCAAATCTTACTTGCTTTTACCACCCCTAACACCGCCATTGTCGCACAATACCGCGCCTCCAAGTACCGCTATGCAGGAAAAGCCTAAACCGGGCAAGCGGTGGAAGACTTAAGAAACTCCGGGGCGTGCCTCGTCTCAAATGCAGTCGAGCGAGTGCTCGCGAATCAACAATGGCTAGCACGAGCACGTATACGACGCGCGCTAATCCCAGATGCAGTTGTTCCCCGCACTTTTGAGATATCCTCCTCATTCGTCGTAGATACTTTTTAGATAGTATATAAATGAGCAGTCGTCATGAAATTAAGATAGAAATAAGAGAGAAAAGTGGTAATCATTTGGTAGAGGCGTACTCATGAAGGACCATTGGAGACTCGTCACCTGGGCGCTGGGGCTGCTCAACCACCATGGAATCAACATCAGATCCTTCATTCGCAAACTTCTGTTTATCTGCATACGTGTAGTAGCGAATGGTCGGCTTATGAGCGAGCCACAAATCCCACGCCATTATCAGCATGTAGATAGGGTAAATGAATACCAACGCCCATTGACAGCCGCCCGCTGCATTTAAACTTCCGAGGCTTGCAGCATACACGCTAGAGATCACGAGCATAACTACGAACCACACTGTCCGCAGAATCAGGGAGATAAAAGCATTGCGAATCTGCGGGAAGTCTCGGTGCAGAAGGAAGAACTCAGGAATGGAGATCAGCGCGTGCAACCCCACACAAGTAAACGAGGCACCCAAAAAGCCCCGGTACGAGGTGACATGGTACTTGTAGCCAAACACTTGGGTGAGAATGATGCACAACTGGCCAACGCAAAGCAATAGCGTCGAAAAATAGGATACCCACCTCGTATAGCGGTTAGCCGGAAGGCGACGTCGAGAACGCAAGTATAACATAAATACGGAGGCGGCACCGAAGAGTATGCAAGCCACGATGGTGCATGTCAGAGTCAGCGACCAATACGAGTACGCAATCGTATTCACGTACATCATTCCCCGGGTCACCCTCGGATTATCGGAAACAGCATTCTTCCACGTTGCCAGAATTGCGATCACCCACGCCCACCAGACAATGGCAGCTAGTAGAGGGATAATCCACACGTCCATTGGGTGAACTTTTAAGAGAAGTTGTAGTTGATATGAAGGTGGTGAAATTCCTGCACCCTGATGAAACTGATTAGTGTGCGTAGTGTATTTAAAGAATGCCGCGGTGCCTCGGATGGGGCAGCGCCGCGCAGAGATTCGTCAATCTATGCGAACCCCAGCCCTAGATCCCGATCTTAGATGATCTCGTCATTCTTGATCTAACGGGACTGACAGGACAGGTGGTCACGATTTAGAGTGTATATTCCCCCCGGCACAGTGCAAGTGTTATTATGCTTGATCTCATGCTCGCCACCGCCATTTTCACCTTTTGCTCCCTCAGCTTTTTTGCATAGCCGTGTACGGACGGCATTTAAGCACCTGCGCTGGACCGAAACGCATGCACCCCACCTTACGCTCGACATCAATGTATGGGAACATGTGTGCAGGAACCCTAGCCGCGTGTCCAAAAAGGGTTTGAACAGAGGTTTGGGATCGTACCTCCACCAAATATCGAACAAAATCTTTTGATCTTAGATTTCAACTTGTGAAACCCACTAAGTGGAACGAAAGAAAGACACTTATTCGGCAACACGGCTCTCACGAACTACCATTGGAATTTCGCCGTCTAGGCGCTGAGGCTGCTCGACTATTATGGACTCAGCATCCGAAGTTTCGTTGACGAACCTCTGCTTGTCGGCATAAGTATAGTAGCGTCTGGCCGAATCGTGGGCAGGCCACAAGTCCCACGCCATGATTAACATGTAGACTGGGTATATGAATACCAATGCCCATTGGCAGCCAGCCGATGCGTTCAGGCTTCCCTGGCTCGCAGCGTAGACACTAGAGATCACGAGCATGACCACGAACCATATTGTTCGCGCAATTAGCGAAACAACAACGTTTCGAATGTGCGAGAAGTCTCGGTACAAAAGAAAGAATTCAGGGATCGAGATTAGAGCGTGCAGTCCAACGCAGACGAATGAAGCGCCCAAATAGCCGTCATACATACCCAAATCATTGTAGCCAGCAACCAAGGCCAGAATAATCCATAACTGGCCCAAACAAAGCAATGCCGAAGAAAAATAGACTATCGTGAACGTATGATTGTTAGTCGGGATGCGACGTCGAAAACGCAAGAATAACACAAATACGGAGGAGAGAGCGAAAAGTATACATGCCACGATGGCACAAGTCAGTGACAGCGACCAATATGAGTACGCTACCGTTCCAACGTTTAACATCCTCCGGGTAACTCGTGGATTATTGGCAACTGCATTCTTCCAGAGCGCTAGAAGTGCTATCGTCCACGCCCACCAGACAATGGCAGCTAGTAAGGGGATAACCCATAGATCCATTGGATTTAGTTGTCGTGGAGATAGCAAGTATTCTGAAGCCTCACCGGAAGTGCCCTAAGGGAGTTAGTTAGTGGCGCAGTGACATGGAGCGGCGCTGCAGTGGCAGCGCCGTAAAGGCATATACACCCTAACCCATGTTCAGACGTTTATCGCTGTCGCCGAGGGACCATTTCAGACTAGGTCGGCAGAACCTGAGAAATGTCTTACATCAGTTCCCTCGGAAAAGACTATTCTCAGAACTTATTCGCGCTTATTTCATTTTTTAGTGCTTATCAGCGTGGCTGCGCAGTATCGTCGTTTAAGCACCGGCGGCGCTCGGAACGCCTCTCTGCACAGCAGTATTCCCCACATACGTCATTGCCGTATCACGTGTAACTATACCCTTACCTTGCGCGGTAGTTCTAACACATCCACGGTCAAGAAACGTACCAGATAAGCAGAGCTTTTCGTAGCCGCTTGTGGATATATCTGTTTAATACTGATTACTATGTACAGCCCTCAGGAATGAGATATCTAGCGGCTCTGCACACCTGAGAAACTAGTCTCGATTCAAGCACAAACTTTCAGCAAAGAGCGACTACGCGCACTTGAACGAGAGGAATCGGTGCCATGAACTGCGCGCTACAATGTTGTGTCGTATCACTGGCGTCGTCTTCGGGGACTCTCAATATATTAGATTGTGCTCCACGTTGCTTCATCGTTTTCATCGCAGTGAGTGGACGTTTTCAAGTTTATCACTCTTGTGTGGCTCTAGCGTTCCGTAAAACGTATTTCTAAAAGCCATGGTGAAGCACGCCTGCATCACTTATCAATCTGCTGCATATGCAAGAGCCCTGACCCGTACCTTTTCGACGCTCGAGCTTTTGGCACCCCTGCTGTGTGCTCAAAGGTCCCTCAACGGTATGAGTGCCCTACGGCACTACTCGCCGTTTATTGAAAGAGCAGATTGGTTAATTTAAGTAATGCGTACAATGAATGTCAAAATTAGTCTGGGCTATATATAGGCCGTCCTGTGATACTTAGATCGCCGAGACAGTAGCAGTTCTGGCCGTCTTGCTTGGAACAGAAGCTTCTACGTCGAAAGAATCGGTACTCGCTTCAACGTGCACAAGCTCTTGATTAGCTAGTTCCCGCCGTGTCTGGAACCGCTGTCTTTCGTGCGTGGGCCAAAGGTCGAACGCCATAAGCAGCATAATGAGCGGGTACAGAAACACAAGGACCCATTCTATCACCGCATCCTGCCAAAGTGATCCATACAAAGCTGCGAGTATGAGCTCGGTAATAAACCAGACAACACGTACTATTAAGGAAACCGTAACACGCCAGTAGCCACCGTAGTCGAAACAGAGGAAGCTGTGTTCGATGATGGAGAAGAGAACTGACAGCCCATTGAGCACAAACGAGCATCCCAAAAACCACCAATATACTCCATCTCCATCGGTTACATAGTGCCATATGACCGCAAGGACAATGAAGACTTGTCCTGCAAGAAGACACACTGCGGCAATGTGGGCAATAAACTCGTACCGGGTGCTTGCGGGGATACGTCGAGCCTGTCGCACGCTCACCTCATAAATTGCCGACACTATCATCAGGACGCCGGATACAGCGCTGCATGAGATGGAGAGCGCCAATTGACGATCCATAACCGTCGAGACGTGGTACTTGTTGTACACTGAGCCATAATACGATCTGTGCACTGTGCCAGTTTTCCAAATCACAAGAAGTGCTATAACCATAGCCCACCACACGGCAGCAGCCAAGCCGGGGAGTATCCACACAATCATTTAGCCACGCTTCGTGTTCCTCAGCTCCAGGCCCATGGCATTAAGTAGCGCGGGGTGCTTCCAAGCCTCGTTCAAGTAATGCATTATGCACGCACAGATCGCCTACCCTTCGTGATTCCTAGCACGTCTTCCACAGTAATTCTCGCAAGAACGCCGTGCTGTGCTGAACCACTACACTACGAACGCTAATAGAGCTCGTTGTCTAAATTTGCGGCCCGGTATTTTCCTACAGAGTGCCTGTTTTGAAATTGCTTTACCGTAGTCTGCGACTTGCATATGTCGTATGCATGTCGATGACGCGAGATTGACGCATCACCCTGGCTGCGGCTCAACCTCGGGTAGGCCTTCGGGACCAAGTGTCTGGCCCAAAACAATTTGCAGTAGAATTCTCGCCATGTTAGCTCAAAATGCTTCTTCTATTAAGAAGGTGCCACGTCCTACGCACAGACTCATCCAGCCGGATGAAGCTCTCCGTCTCCCTCCCCCATACAGGCACTGACAAGAGCCATACACTACTAGATCATAGTCCGAGCTCGCCTCGTTACTCGACCAGTCGGATGAGGGTGGATGCTGGCACGAACACTTGGTGCAGCTATTCATCTTCTCGGCTGTCGTCTAAGGTTTCATATATCAAGTGAGCTATAGTACTATAATCAGGGTGAAATACTTAGAGCGTAGCCATACACTGCAGCGTACGCACGGAACGCCATGGGACACTTGGCGGCTGATAACTGGAGCAGTGGGCTGCTTGACTCGGCGTACAAAGACTCTGTCGCGCACTTCTGTCGACCATCAACCGTGTATCTCGCCTATTCTGCGTAATTCGTTTACGACGGGTCTTCTGAGGCTTCGAAATAGATTGTTGTTGCCCTAATTTTTTGCCTCTGTATGTTCTACGAAATAAGTATCATCGACGCCGTAAAGCACGTCTACGTCATTGATAGATGCACGCTCAACTCCCTCACACGTTATGCAGTACTCACAGCGCCAACGCTATCTTGCTCGAAGGGTATGCTTGCAGGAGCTCCCTAAGACGTATGCAATGGTACAAAGCCACGCGACGGCTACATAGTGGACCATAGAGTCCAGATGACACTAGTAAGTTATTAAGCTATCTTTATGGATCAAAGGACTTATGGCGGCTCTTGTGAAGCTCAGAATTTCGACGCAGCAACATCGCTGGTCGTCTTTGTCGCAACTGATGCTTCACCGTCAGGAGAGTAGCTAGTAGTCTCAATGAAACCAGGCTCTTGCATATTCTCCCCGCTATATGCCATTTCCTCCTCCTCTCTTCTTGTGAGGAATGGTCGCCGTTCGATGGCGGAGAAGAGATCGCTTACCATTATCCACATGAATATGGGATACAGGAACATCAATGCCCACTGAATCTCTACATAGTGGATTGTCGCGTCCGGGTTAGATCCGTACACAGCAGCAAGCACGAGGGAAGGGACGAACCACACAATTCGCACTACCAGTGTACCCCTTATCCGCCAGCGGTCACGGTACTCGAGGAGAACCAGGATTTGGTCTACGATACCAAAAAGTGCCGACAGTCCATTAAGCACAAACGCGCATCCCATAAACCATGAAATGAGCGTTTGATAATGGAGCGTCCAGCCCCATATGATGGCAAGGACAATAAATATCTGTCCCGGAATCAGGCACGCCGCGGCGATATGCGAAATAAACTCAAATCGTTTGGTTCGTGGGAGGAAGCGAGCCTGTCGTAGGACCACCCCATAGACAGCTGCCCAGATCATTAGCACGGCACATATGATACTGCACGTAACTGCTATCCCCGGATTGGTGCTTATAGTTTCGGTAACAGTATCATAGACCACAGCTTCGCGGAAATCCGAGTAAAAACGGGCGTTGGCCCACAAGATGATAAGTGCTATATCCATGCCCCACCACACTATAGCAGCTGCCAAGGGGAGTATCCACACATTATATCTCCACAAAGCCATTTTGGCCAGACTTCGTGTGATTTAGCTCCCGGTCAGGGCACTTTAAGTAATGCGGGGTATTTCAAAGCCGCGTTAACAGCCACTGACGTGTGTCATGCATGCCCATGTTGTCACCTCTTTCGTGAACGCTTCCTCGGCGATGCTGTGTTTTTTCCACGAAGTCATGCTGTACCAAAAGCTGAGACTGTCGGCACTAGCATAAAGCGCCCGCGCATTGCAAAACACACCTCCTGTTCCTAATCTACTTTCTATGTGGTGTCCGCTATATTGAGACGTCGTGGATGAGTGGCCGTGTCCTGTATGTGATATGCATGCTGATGACGGCGTGATGTTATCGTCATGCGTTACCTTGCCTTACCTGCGTCTCCAAATTATGGGTCAACTACGTAACTGCGCTGCTGCTTGAACTTCAACCTACGAGCTATGAGCCCCTTTGGTGGAGAAAGAGCTAGCAATAGGCTACACCGCTCGCTGGCATATACGCATAAATTACTATAAGCATAAATGTTGAATTAGAATAAAAGATTGATTCATTCATGAGCCAAAGCATCCGTTTTCCAAGTATTCTGCTCTTTACTTCAAGATAGAGAAGCGCGGACTTGAGCCGGATGCTCTCCAAATTCTAATGCAGCTGGGCTGGGGAGACTTATGAGTGTCATCATGCCCTGAATGTCTCAGGCCAGGTCCAATACGATCGTCATTAGTCGACTGTGTTGTCAACAGTGCCAAATTGACCTCGAGGAGCTCCTAATGTAATGCCAAAGGACCGTCAGTACTGGGTTCCAGACGTGGGGAAGTAAGCTTGACCGTTCTAGGGAGGTGAGCTGAAAAAAGAACTCATGCACGAGTATGACGGGCACGTATATGATGGACATGTGCATGACCTACCCTGACCTCGCTGCGTGCGCAGCACCACGAAGCGTGCTATTAGAAAACGAGACTAGTCCGTGGTTTCCCACGATACGGCGTATTTCTTCACGATACGCCAGCAGCTAGGCACTGAAGTATCCATACATGCATCTTGGCCACCCTTTAGCTCCACAGCTTATGGCTATTTTACCTCTAACTCCCGTTCACAGTAATGAATCATGCAAGTAATGTATCATGCACACAGATATCCCAGCCTATTCGTGACTCCTTCCGTGGCTTCCATAGTGATTCTAGTAAACTTTCATTTCGTGCCGAAACATCACACTGCGGGCGGTAGTGTGGTCTAGTGTCTGAAGGTACGTCTTACCTCCTTAACAGTGCCTTGTTGTTAATTCACATGGACACTCTGTATGCGTGTCGATCGTGGAGAAATAATGGTAGCTCTTGTGAGGCTCAAATTCTCGAGACAGCAGCTCCTCCGATCGCTTTTGTTGCGAACGACGCTTCTTCGTCAGGAGGACAGCTGTTCGTTTCAATAAACACGGACTCGGGCTCAATCTTCTCGCGATCGGTCATCTCTTCACTTCTTTTTAGAAAGCGTTGCTTTTTGTGAGCGGGCCAGAGGTCGAATGCCATTATCAACATGAAAATGGGATACAGAAACACGAGTGCCCACTCAATCACCACAAACCGGAGTGTCATGCCTGGCCTGGACCCGTACACAGCAGCAAGCACAAGGTTAGCGATGAACCAAGCAGCACGAATTATCAGCGAGCTTGTCACACGCCAGTCACCACGGTACTCGAAGAAAAGAAAGATGTGCACAATAACACCAAAAAATGCTGCAAGCCCATTGAGCACAAATGCGCATGCCATAAACCAGTAATCAGTCGTTTTGTAACCAAGCACATGGTCCCATACGATGGCAAGGACAATAAACACTTGTCCTGGAAGCAGACACGCTGCGACGGCGTACGTGAAAAACTCAGATCGGTTGGTTCTTGGGATGCGGTGGGCGTGCCGCAAGCTCACTTCACAGATAGCTGACACGGTGAGCAGCACGCCGGATACGGCGCTGCAGGAGATTGCTAGCTCAGGTTGACGGTCTATTATAGTCGCGACGGTATCATAATCCGCACTCCCCGTAAAATCATGGTCATGCGTGAAGTGGTAGTTCCAATCAACGAGAAGGGCTATGACCATACCCCACCATGCGGCAGCAGCTAAGCAGGGAATTATCCACACATGCATTTCGGCGACCGTTTGTGTACCTCAGCTCACTCGGAACACTTTAAGTAGTGCGGGGTAGTTCCAAGCCCCATCAGGAGCCACCTCCGGATCTTACATGCGCAGATCAGATGTTTTTAGAATTCCTGTCTTGGTATTTTTAACGCGAGGTCACACTGCGGCGCATGATCAGAGCGCAAACACCGACTTGGAGCACCGTGCACAGTTGTGAGCGCTTCTTGTTCTCGTAACAATTCCTATAAAGTGTTCTCTGTACTAAAATGTTGTATTAGAGCGACTGCGACATGTACGCAATATATGCATGCCGATGACACGACCTGCGGCTTTGATTTGAGAGACAACCACCCTACTGCTGTACTGCTTGAACTTCAATCCACGTTCTATTGAAGTAAGCAACTTGGAACGCCCACTTCAGAGGCTTGATTGATGTAGAAGGAACTAGCTATCGGCTACACAGCCTGCTGGTCCATAAGCATTTTTCAAACGAAGATGTTAAGATATACTGAGTGGTCAGCTGGTCTCTGAGCTGGCGCATGGGTGGCCACAGGATCATTTGTTTCCAAGACGAATAAGAAAAAGCGCGAGCTCAAGCCAATCAAGAGTTCCAAAGCATTTGGGCTGGGGAGATGAAAGAATGCTATGATGCCCTCGCGATCTCGGGCTAAGTCCGATGCGGCCGTCATTGATCGATCTGCTCGCCGGCGTCTTGTTGACGAGTGAGCTGGAGGGGCGAAGCTAATCTACGGTCAAACGATACGTAGGGACTAGGTTCCCTCTCTGAGCTCGACAGTTCTGAGAAGGTGCTAAAAATGGTAGAGACTTAACCAGGAACCCGCATGTGTTCTCATGATCAAGCGTGTCCCCGCATGTCGCGCTGCATGCATACTGCACGGGTATGACAGGCCTGCGTGAGGTGAGGCTCGCCCGTTAGGTTACCCTAACCACAAGCACTCAGCGCAGACCAAGCATACAGCCAAGAGAAACGAGGTCAATTCGTAGACTCCTCAAATGGTCTGTGGGCCGAAGTGAACTTATTACCTGCGGTGCTGTGTTGGTTCAGGGTTTTTACAATGTATTGCGGCAATGTAATGCGTCAGCACTCAGAAAAACTGGGGTGCAGATCGGTCCTAGCCCAAGAAGAGAGCCTGTGTGATAAGAAGATAGCAGCAAACAGTGAAGGCTAGCCAGTCGCCATATATAGTCTCGCTGCCGCGAAACCACACTCTGCACACTATGATGCTTGTGTTCGACTGCGAGTTGGTTAGGCAAGGCCGGCAGTTAACTTAGAAGATAGAACGTTAGGGCATACTACAATATATTAAGGGGGGGATGTATTGAGTGGGGTATTGACGACTTGGTTCATGGGTTCTGAGCGATTGTGAGATTAACTTCGGGCTCCACCTCGCTGAACAAGGGCCGCGAGCTCAGCTCGTGCACAAGCTCGCCGTCGGCCACGCTCTTGTGCATCATGTCGGAGTACCATCCAGGTCTTTTCACGGATGCGGGGTCCACGGAAGCGTTCGTTGCCCGGCACGGCG
The DNA here is from genome assembly GCA_030566975.1 of Entelexis potacharoeniae. NCBI lineage: Eukaryota > Fungi > Ascomycota > Dipodascomycetes > Dipodascales > Trichomonascaceae > Entelexis > Entelexis potacharoeniae. The sequence continues at coordinate 30,194 of JAKUBX010000051.1, forward strand.
CCGTGCGATGGATGTTGTGGATGCGCTCGACCATGTGGCCCGCGGCGACCTCGGTGGTGCCGCTCTGCCACTTTGGGCTGTACGGGTTCAGGGCGAGGCCGAGCATGAACTCGCCGTGGAAGACGCGGCACTTGAGATGCTCGCGCCACTCCCAGGCGAGGCAGGACTCGTCGAGCTCGCAGACGCGGCGGCAGTGGGCGACGGAGCCGAGCACGTCGAGCTTTTTCTCGCCGTCCCACACGTCGTCGTAGGAGTCCGGCGTGTACGACGTGGCCAGCAGCGGCATATTGCCCTCCTCAAAGTACCAGTTGCGGCGGAACTCGACAATGAATGGCTCGACGAAGTCCTCGTAGAAGTCAGCGTAGGTGAGCGGGCCCGTGTCGCCGCGAGAGGCCTTGCGCTCGAGGGCGAGGCCCTCCCAGTCGAACAGCTCCTGGATCTCCCACGACGACGTGTGGTGGAAGCTGCCGACGGGCGTGCACCACATTTTTGGCTGGAAGCGGATGGCGGCCTTGGGGCGGCCCTGGAACAGGCCGTTCTCCTCGATCTCGAGGCTTGTCTCGGCGGGCAGGCCCGTGAGGCGCTCGAACTCGTAGGCGACAATGCTGTCGCCGCAGCAGTCCGGGATGGCGCGGGTGCAGGCGTCGTCGATGACGTCGAGGTGCCACTGCACGTCGTGCGGGTCGCGGAACATCATGCGCATGGCGCCGCGGCTCAGCAAAATGCCCGAGCCGCCGTGGGCAAAGATCGGGTTCGCCCCGACGCCGTGGCCGAAGTACCACACGCGGTCCGGGTCGCGGCCCTCGATCGCGGCGGCAATGGTCGTTGTTGCAATGTACGTGTCGCCGTCGATCATGAGGTACCACGGCATCGCGCCGTCCGTGGACTCCCACGCGTGCACGAACGCGGGGATGTTCTTGTACCTATCGGTCTGCCAGCCGTCACCCTCGCCCTCGATAGCGAGCTTCGAGGGCCCCCAGCCCCAGTGGTCGTCGACGCTGGTGCGGCGCACGCGGTAGCCGAGCAGCGGGCCGCTATTCAGGGCCCATGCCGGGAGGTACTGCAGGACGTCAATAACGGGTCGGCCGTTGAGGCGCGCGCCCATGTCGGAGTAGATTGCGTTCTTGGGGAAGCGTTGCAGCGTGGTGTCGAAGTGCACGGGGATGCGGTTCCACATTGTTTCGGCGCCGGTCTTGAGCAGCACAAACACGTCGTGCGCGGCCATCTTGAGCGCCTTGTTCTCGCGCAGCGCCGTGTTCGAGATGTGCTCGCCGTCCTCCCACACATTCGAGGCGCCGCTGAGCACGCGCTGCTCCTCGTCCGGGAAGTGGTTTTCGGCGGCGACCGTCTTCGGCGCGAGCAGGCCCTGCAGCGGCCGCGTGTAGCGCGAGCTGTCGACGCGCACGAACGCGAGCGACACGAGCAGCACGCCGGCAAACGCGGCGAGCACAAGCACGCACGGTCGCCGCGACAGAAGCATTGTGCAGGGTGGGGATCTCAGCGATGGCGCGTATCAAAGTATTACTGCATTTTCGTGCCCGTGCCCTGGGCGACGCGCCCTGGAGACAGTGCCCGCGCCCTGGAGGAAGCTGCCCGTGCCCTGGAGGCCCCTGCCCGTACCCCGGGCTCTCGACACAGCGGAGAAATGCGGCGCCCACGCGCGCTGCCCGGGGCGCTCGACAAAAAGGAGACGTCCGCGGGCCCTGCATAAGCGGCAAGGCGCCGAGCGCAGGGTTCCGGCGCCGACGCAGGTGCGCACCACAGCTGTAACCACCCCTTCCCTAGCAGCACGAAGAGTGGCGCCAGCCGCGACGCAGATGCGCCGCTAAAAAGATGTGCGCAATTGCAGAACTACGCGCCAGGCCGCCAGGCCGCCAGGAACGGACCCCGGCCGCGGTCCTCAAGCACAGCTCCAGCGCCCCAACTCAGCTCTGATTAAGCCCCCAAACTTCACGATCGCGGCGCGATCCACGCTGTACGGCCAGGCGCCAACACCAACGGCGAATCAGGTGACGGAGAGATGTCCGTCCGTATCGCTAATCCGTGAGGGGTACAGCGCCGTCGAAACCTCTTACGCTCCGCCGCCGGGTACCATGTCGTCATTCAAGCGGGCCAAGGACTTCATGTTCAGCAAGCAGTTTCTGCGCTACGTGACGTCGACGCACTTCTGGGGCCCCGTGTCGAACTTCGGCATCCCGCTCGCCGCCATCGCCGACCTCAAGAAGGACCCCGAGCTCATCAGCGGGCCCATGACGGGCAGCCTCATCATGTACTCGGCCGTGTTCATGCGCTACGCGCTCGCGGTCACGCCCAAGAACCCGCTGCTGTTCGCGTGCCAGTTTGTGAACGAGTGCGCGCAGCTTGTCCAGGGCTACCGCTACATTGACTACCACTGGCGCAAGCCCGAGAAGAGCGCGGCCAAGCCTGTCCAGGGCTAGCGGCGCTGGTGGCGGGCGCTGCGGGGGCGCGGGATGGAGCCCCACCGAGCGCCCGCGGCCCGGCTCATGAGCACGGTGCCGAGACCTGCAAATAAACCGTCCAATCTTATAGACTAAAGCATCCACCAACAACCAAACCCACGTAGGCTGGTGGACGCTACGAGCGTGGGTTGATACCACGAACGTAGGTTGATACTACGAGTGTAGGTTGACGCTACGAGCGTAGGTTGATACTACGAGCGTAGTTTGATGCTACGAACATAGACTGACGCATCTGCACTACTATTCGCAGCGACAGCAATTTCACTAATGAGGACCGTTGGATGTTCACGGTGAAGCACTATGTGCTATTTCGCTGTGCGGATGGCACTACGGCATGGCACATGGCACATGGCATGGCACATGACACATGCACTACATATGCCGAGTTGTATAGAGGGCGCTCCGCGGCGATTGGCCGCCGCGTTGCATTGCTTTACACAAATTATAGAGACGCAGTAACAACACTATTTTTGCACTTAAGCTAAACGGACTAACGCCAAACCGCCAAACCGCCAAATCGCCAAACCGCCGCTGCCTGCTTACCTACTCGGCGGTTCACAGTGCGCTGAAATTTATTTGTAAGAAAAAAATTCCCGTCCAGCTCGCGACACGAGGCCTCTGCCACTGCGTCGCCGCACCCCGAATTGAGCAATGCCGTTACTCGAATGGCTCAGCGATAGGCCCGAGGACCTGCTGCTGCCCAGCGACGCCGTCAAGAACGACGCGTCCGCAGGCATGAAGCAGGCCCTCGACGACCTCGCAAAGAAGTACACGCCGCTGGGCGGCCTCCATGTTGACGGCCTCAAGGCCGAGCAGGTCTGGATCCAGGCGCGCATGGTCATGGAGGGCGTTGCCGAGGAGCTGGGCGACGAGCTGTCCGAGCTGCGCGGCGATTCGACCGAGGAGTCCGGTTCGGAATCGTCGGAGTTGTCGGACTCCGAGGACGACGAGTCCAGCACGAAGCCGCAAATTGACCAGGCGTTCTCCGACTCGGACTCTGCTGTTGAGCTCGAGAACAACGACGAGCTCGAGGACAACGACAAGGCCCAGGGCGAGGACCTTCAGGACGACTACGAAGAAGAATTGAGTGATGAACACGACAACGAAGACAAAAACGAAGAGGACGATGAGCCACGAGAACACGACGCCAGCGACGCCAGCGACGCCGAGCCGCAGCCGGCGCCGCGCGCCGCCGACGACGACGACTTCGACCTCGCCGAGTTCCAGCAGCATGTTTTGCAGCTCGAACAGGACCCCGACGACGACAGCGAGTCGATCGACTTCGGCGCCGACTTGCAGGGCTCATCTGGCGACGACGCCGACCTGCACTACAATGACTTTTTTGCGCCGCCGGCCAAGAAATCGCGACAGGAACGCCCGCGCAAGAAGGTGCAGTTTGCGAACGAGGAGAACGTCGCTGGTGACATGAACCCCGACACGAACATGGATTCCGATGCGAACATGGACTCCGACGCCGAGGCTCGCATGGACGAGATCGCGGCGTCGACGCGAAAGGACCTGTTTGACAGCGAGGACGAGCAGAGCGAGGGCGAGGAGGCGCCGAGCGCGCAGCGGCTGTCGAAGTTCGAGCAGCAGCAGCGCGAGCTGGCGCGGCAGATCGAGGAGCTCGAGAACGAGAACGTCGGCGAGAAGCAGTGGGGCATGCGCGGCGAAATCAAGGCGTCGGAGCGCCCGCAGGACTCGCTTATCGACGCGGACCTCGAGTTCGAGCGCGGCTCAAAGCCCGCGCCCGTGAACACGGTCGAGTCGACATCGACGCTGGAGGAGATGATCAAGGAGAGAATACGCAAGCAGCAGTTCGACGACCTGCCGCGGCGGTCCGAGCTGGCGGAGGAGCGGGCGAAGCGCGAGCTGCCCGAGCTGTCCGAGGCGAAGTCGCAGAAGTCGCTGGCCGAGCTCTACGAGGAGGACCACATGCGTGCCGAGAACCCGGAGTACTACAGCAAGCAGGACTCCGCCGCGCTCGAGGCCGCGCACGCCGAGGTCACGGATTTGTTCACGTCGCTGACGCGCAAGCTCGACGCGCTGTGCTCGTGGCACTACACGCCGCGCGCGGCGGCGCCGTCGCTGCAGATTGTGACGGACCAACCGTCGATCTCGATGGAGGACGCGCAGCCCGGCACGTTAGGCGCCGAGTCGCAGCTCGCGCCGCAGGAGATCTACAAGGGCGAGGCCGCGGCGCCGATGGCGAACGCCGAGATGTCGGCGTCGATGAAGCGCCAGAAGCGTCGCGAGAAGGCGAAGCGCAAGACGCAGGTGGCGGGCAAGAAGGCGCAGAGCCCGCGCGACAAGGACGCCATGTTCTCGGCGCTGAAGAAGGGCAACGTCACGCTTGTCGACCGCCGCGGCGAAAAGCGCGACATGCGCGGCAACGCCGTGAAGGAGCGCGCGCCGCCGAAGGCCGCAAACGTCAAGCTGTAAGCATATTTAATTCATCGCACGCCCGCCTCGTCGCGGGCTACTCAGTTGTAGGCATAACTAAGGTACTACTACAAGGTACAAGGTACTAACTACAAGGTACTAACTACAAGGTGCTACCACATGGTACTACAAGGTGCTGCGAGGTGGGTAGCTCTAAATATTCAAATGTCAACGCGAACGCTAACTACTCAGCCTTCTAATCCATTCCGACTAGCTGCAATGGGTGCTAGCCATGCCGGATAGCTGCAACGCATGTGAGCCATGCTGAAAGTACTTTCGACATCTATGCCCACGAACTCGCCACAGTCATCGGCAGTACAAACGCTACAAATAGTTTCTCTGTAAGTCATTACGCGGTTCGTCTACTTCGCTGCATAAATATAAACGTTAGAGCTCCTCGGCGACGTCGCCTGCTCCCACGTCGATGTCGCTCATCTCGTCCATCTCCTCAAGGAACTCCTCGTAGTCCGAGCCCATCGGCGCCTCCACTGAGCCCTCGTTGTACTCGGCCACCATGCGCTTGATCGGCTTCTTCTTCTTCTGCTTCTCCGGGTACACCTTCTTCACAAGAATGACGTCCGGGATCTCCTCGGGCTTCAGCGAGTCCCACTCGTCGTCGTTGAACTGCGCCGACGTGAGGTCGAAGCCCATGGCCGTGTCGCCCTCGTGCAGAATGCCGCCGAGATGCGTGCGCACAAGATACTCTGTGCCGAGATCGTGCGGCTTGGCGATCGTCACGTCGGCCAGCACATGCTTGCCGTTCACGACGCCCGTGGGCTCGACGTCGAGCACAAAGAACTCCGTGAGCTGGTTCCCGCGCGCGGCGGCAATCGACCCAAACGGCGCCTTCCAGTACTCGCCCGAGTTGACCTGTGTCGTGCGGCACGTATTCGGGTCGATGAAGTGCAGGCTGCTGTTCACCTTGTGGCAGAGCACAAGCCGCGGAATGCCGCCCTTGGCGCGCGAGACGCGCTGCGGCAGCACAACCAGATCCTCGCGGCACACGAGCGCCAGCTCGGCCGAGTAGCTGAACTTGTAGGAGGACTTCGACGTGTGCGTGTTTGTGCTAATGAGCTCGGAGCTCTTGCCGATCTTAATGGGCGCGTGTGCCTGCAGAAACTGCGCCATCTTCTCGGCGTCCTTTTGCAGCGCGTAGTGCAGATCCAGACCCTCGCGGCTCTCCTCGATGGACGAGATCGACGTGTGGATGCCGCTCTTCAGAATCACCTGCTCGAGCCACAGAATCGTCTTCTTGTGCGGAACGTGCTGGCGGATCTGGATGTTTGCAACCCACTTGTTGTGCGTGTAGGACTTTGCGCACTGCGGGCACTGCAGCGTCGACTCGAGGAACTCCGCGTCAAACGGCTGCTCGAGCAGTACGCCGCTCTCCTCCTTCTGGACGGTGACGCGGATGCGCGTGCGGCGCGAGTGCGGCTCCGTCCACAGGAAATTGGCGTCGACGAGCTGCGCGCCGGCGCCGAGATCAAGCCGCTTCAGCAGCAGCGCCATGAGCTCGCCGCTCTCGCGGTCGGCAAACACCCATTGGCCCGGCGGAACGTGCACGCGGCCACAGTCCTTGCAGAACACAAGCGTGCCCTCGCGCTGCGCGCCCTCGGTGATGTCGATGGTTGTCGAAATGCACTCGGGGCACTTGCCGAGGGCGTTTGCCTCCATCTGGCGGCCGCAGGAGAAGCACGTCACCTGCGGGACGGTGTGCTGGGGCGTGAACCGAGCAATAATTGCGCGGTCATTTTGGGGTCCGACTTCCATTGTGCGGCCGGTGGTGGCAAGAAAAAGGAAACCGGCGGGACGGGCCTGCTTGACGAACCGCCCGCTGGCACGTGACCAGGCCCGCACCCCCGAGAGAGAACCACAAAACCGCTGCGCTGCCCGCACCGCTCCCAAAGCCCGCACCGCTCCCAAACGGCAGTGACAAACCCCGTCAGGGGGGTTCTAGGCAGTTCGAGCTCGATCACAGTAAGCCGCGGCACCTTGAACTAATGAGATGTTAGCTAGGAACGCATTTAAATTGATCAGGGTGCAGATCATATTTAGCGAATCTTGAAGAACTTCAACGAACATCTTACAGATTCGGAACTTAGCTTTAATGCAGAGTGGCCGCTAGTGCCGTGCGCCACGCATTACTGCCGACCACGAGGCGCCAACCCTTGAATAAAGAGCGTTATTCTACACTGACAGCACCCGCAAAAGCGCCGGATAGGAAAATAAATTATTCCGCCCCGGTCGTGACCGGGGAAATCCCCGTATCACGTTAGAACGCACCGCCGTGGACACCCGCGTTGTGCGGCCAGTTCTTGGCGGCAGCTGCCAATTAGCGAGCAGCGCGCTCGCACACGACCCTGCAGCACCGCGCACAACCTCACAAACGTCTGCGCACGCGTTTTCGCCGACTCGCACCAAGCTCTTTGCCGGCTGGCGCGGCGCACCGCCCGACGTTGCTGGGCACGGGCTGATTACGCAGAATGCGCGTCGCCTGCGTTCGATGCAGTTCGTCATCCCCAGCGCCTGCATATAAGCAAGGCGAGTAAGACGCAGCTCACGCCCCGAGACGATTTGAGACAGAATGACGGATTCGCGCGTGTTGTATGTGGCGCAGAACGGCAAGGCCGTGCCGTGGGAGGTGCCCTTGCGCGAGCTGGAGCCGAAGCAGGTGCGCGTGAAGGTGCACAGCGTGGGCATCAACCCAATCGACTGGAAGACGATCGACAACAACCTTGCCGACGGCGCGGGCCAGGGCTGCGACTTCGCGGGCGAGGTGGTCGAGGTTGGCGCCGAGGTGAGCAGCGTGAAGGTCGGCGACACGGTGGCCGGCGGCGTGGGCGGCGGCGACGTCGACAAGAAGGAGAACGGCGCGTTCACGACGCTGCTTGCCGTGGAGGAGCACCTGCTGTTCCGGTTCCCGACGAAGCTTGTTGACGCGCGCGACAACGAGGTTCCGCACGGGATTCCGACGACGTTCCAGCAGGCAGCGTCGCTGGGCATTGCGCTGGACACGACGACGCTCGCGTTCGACGGCTACGCGCCGAAGGGCGACGACGAGTGGGCCGTTGTGTACGGCAGCTCGGGCTCGCTCGGATTCGTTGCCGCGCAGTTCGCGCGCAACCTCGGGTACAACGTGATCGGCGTGTCGTCGCCGCACCCGGACCTGTACCGCGACCTGGGCATCCACTTTCTGGACCGCCTTGACGCGGAGTGGCCCGCGAAGGCGCGCGAGATCGCGGGCGACCGCATCACGTTTGTGTACGACACGATCGGGCAGGGCGACTCGCCGCAGCAGAGCTTTGCCGCAGTGTCGAGCCACGGCGTGCTCAGCTTCTCTGACCCGGGCGTGCAGCTCGACGAGGCGGTCAAGAACACGAAGCCCGGCGTGGTCGTGAGGACGCCGCTGTACTTCCTGCTCATGCAGCCCGTGAAGAAGTTCGGCACGCTGGCGCTGCCCGACGTTGACGGGCACTTTTCGAAGGCGCCGGCGCTGGTCGACGCAATCAACCGCCAGCTGCGGCAGAACGAGATTGTGACGCTGCCCTTGACGGTGCTGGACGGGCTCGACCGCGTGAACGAGGGCCTCGACATGAACCGCCGCGGCGTCTCGGGCCGCAAGATTGTTCTCAACGTTTAGGCCACATCGCACTTGAGGCGGTGCTAGTTTAGTTAGTGTTAAGTTATTGTGAGTAGGTGCTTGCGAGCAGGTGCTCGCGAGTGAGTTTGTTGGGTTACAACTCAGGATGAAGGGTCGAGCAGCGCGGTTGGGTGGCGCCGCGTGGTTGGGCGGCGCAGCGCCCGAAATCGGGTGCGGCGTGCGCGCCGCCGTAAAATAGCGTGCTTTGTTGGCCGGCAGCGGGCGAAGCGCGTGTGCTGCTCGCGGCGGTTCGCAACCGGAAAGGCGCTCGCGCCCGCGCCAATCGCCGTATCCCGGGCGGCTGAAACCAACCGCCTCAGCCAACAGTCACCCAAGCCAGCAGTCGCCCATGGAAAACATCAAAACAGTGGCGGTCGCGCCCGCGGACCGCAACCCGCGGAGGCTGAAGGCCGCGGCGGACGCCGTGCTGTTCGACGCGCTCGTCGGCATCGGCTTCAACACAAACATCTGGAGCTTCGATCCGTGGTACGTGCGGCGCATTCTGCAGGCGCTGAGCGTGCTGTTCGCGGCGCTCAGCGCGTGGTCGTGGGCGCACTACGGCGGGTACAAGTGGATGTTTCTGAGCTTCGACGTGGTGCTGCTGCTACTGCTCAAGTACTGGTACTCGTACGTCGAGTGCGGCGGCGGGAGGTACATTTTCTCGCCGGACTGGCGCGACTCGTACGTGCGGACGTCGGCCACGCGCACGAACTATGTGGTGGACATTTCTGTAGGGTACGCGGACGAGATGGCGGTGTCGATTCCGTTCTCGAGCTTCAAGTTCGACGCGGAGAACGAGCTGGACCTGAAGTGGCTGGCGCTGGAGCTCGAGCAGGGCCTGCCGATGAACAAGTTCCGGGCAAAGCAGCTGCTGCGCACGCTGCAGGAGGCGGCCAAGCGCTAGCACAGCATACGGCCGGCCGTACATAGACTGGACGGCCGCTTCTCAGAGGCCCTAAAGGTTCGAGTGAGCACTATGCGCTACATAGGGCTAGCCTGCCAGTACATAACATTGAAAAAGGGCCGCTCTCCCCATCGCTAGTGCCTGACTAGTGCTACACATCGTTGGCCCGCATCGTTGGCCCGCATCGTTGGCCCACATCGTTAGCCCAGATTCATATAAGTTAAATTTGAAAGACGGCCGCCTCTTGAGCGCCACGCAGCACATACATTTAAAGGAGACACAGAGCTGGAGCGCTGCAGCCCTCACGCAACACTCCACTCAACGCTACAGGCTGCTCAGTGCGCTGAACGCTACAACTCAGCTTGTTCAGTGTAGCAGCACGCCAGGCTGCTCGTCAGTTGAACAGCCCCGCCGCCAGCGATAACAACTCATGCCTACGGCGACGGCCACGTGTAGTTGTGGTGCTCGCCGAACGCGTGGATGATGTCCCCCCACAGCTCGATGCGCGGGTGGTCGAGCGCGTGCTGGCGGTTTGCGAAGGCGGCGTCGACCTCGGCCGGCGTGCGCAGGCCGATCACCGTCGGCCCGGACCAGTTCGCAAACGAGTACTGCGAGGCCACGTCCGCGAGCTCGAGGCCCTTGTCGGCGAGCCGCGCCGCGATCGCGTCGACCTTGTGCTGCAGCGTCGCCTTGCCCGGGTGGAACGTGTGGGTCGGGCGCGTGCGCAGCAGCGACATGCTGAGCGGCGACGCGTTGAACACGAGCGGCACGCCCATCTTGCCGAACTGCTCGCGGTAGTTCAGCAGCAGGTCGTTCTGCAGCGTCATGTTGCAGTAGCTGAGCACGGCGTCGAGCGGCGTGTGCTGCTGCGCCGCGAGCCCGACAATGAGCTTCAGCACCGGCAGCGGGTAGCCCGACACGCCGATGCGCCGCACCTTGCCCTCGCGCTTCAGCGCGGCGGCCACGGCCACGGCGCCGCACGCCGCCTCGACGCTGGCAAACTCGACGTCGTGCACAATCAGCAGGTCGAGGTACGGCGTGCGCAGGCGCGCGAGCGAGCGCGCGACGCTGCGCCGGATCGCCGCCTCGGAAAAGTCGAACGTGTCGTCCTCCCACCGGCCGGCCTTCGACGTGAGCCAGTACGAGTCGCGCGCGTACTTCGCGTCGCTCTGCGCGAGCCGCGCCAGCGCCTCGCCAAGCAGCACCTCCGAGGGCCCGTACGCGGCGGCCGTGTCGAACGCGTTGATGCCGCGGTCGAGCGCGTGCTGCACAACCGCCGTCACGTCGCCCAGCGCGGGATCCTGGTCGTACTCGTCGTTGAACGCGCCGGCGCCAAACACAATCGGCGAGATCTCGTCGGGCGCAACCATGCTCGAACTCAAAGCAGCCTCAATGCGCGCTGCGGGTGGGGAGTGGGGAGAAGTGTGGGGCGCCCGAACGCAGCAGATTGGCTCGCCCGAGACGCACGCGCGTGAGTGCAGCCGCCTGCGTTGCGCCCGCCGCGGCTACTTGTATGCATCAGAATGTTGCTATGTCAGAGAAGCAGCTGTAGTCTAGCTGGTTATGATATCCGCTTCACATTGGGAAGCGCGGAAGGTCCCGAGTTCGAGCCTCGGCAGCTGTATTTTTTTGGCCCAAATGAGGCGGTCTGGTTTTTGCACGGCTCTAGAGTAGATTAGAGGCGGCAATTAATTTTTTGCAATTGAAGCCGCAGATCAAGTTTTGCATTTGCAAGCGCTCTGTGGTGTAAAGAGCGCCCTCATGTGTGAATGGCAATCAACATAGCGACAAATTCACGGGGCAGCGTGCTCACGCGTTAAAATTCGGTAACTTAGCAGAGCGGTGCAAGTTCGGCGCGTTAATCCGCGCAATACGAGGCACTAGCGCGCTACTGCACCTGCTCTCGGGACCTCTGCACCTGCGCTCGGGGCACCTGCTCTCGGGACCTCTGCACTAGCGCGCCGCTGCACCTGCGCTCGGGCACACCTCTGTTCGCTAGTCAAAATGCTCTATCTATGTACACTATTTCTTGGGCTCGACGGTCAGCGCGTTGATGTACGCGGCGCCAAGCAGCCGGTGCAGGTCCTCGCGCTCCACGTCGTGCGTGTCCTCGACCTCGCCCCACACCGCCGTCTGGTGGATGACGTCGAGCGACGCCAGCTTCGCAAGCTCGGCCACGGGCCGCCGGTGCAGCACCGTGTTCATCGCGACAATGAGCGAGCGCGCGGCCGTCGTCGCGCGCTCGAGCGACGCAAACTGCCAGCTGTCGAGGCTCCGGATCCACTCCAGCACGCGCCGCCGCGTCTCCTCGCTCTGGTAGTTCCCGCTCACAGAGTGCTCCGTGTCGAGCACGCTGATCGCCGAGCGCCGCAGGCCCCACACGTCGCAGGCGTCGTCGATCACCTCCGGGTACAGCTCGAGCTGCGCGCGGCGCAGGTCGCCGTTGCAGTCCTTCGACGGGCTCAGCACAACAAGCGTGTCCGTGTCGAGGTACGGCAGCAGCTTCTCCGTCACGCGCTCGCGCTCGGCCGCCGAAAGGTCGATCGACCGCCCGGCAAGGCTCGTCAGCGGCACCATGTGGCTCTTCAGCTTCAGCTGCGACAGCACCTGCCACTCCTGCGCAATGAGCGACGCCAGCGCGGCGGGCTTGTGCAGCGGAATGCTCAGCGTGTTCCCGTCGGGCGTCTTCATCGGCTTGTTGCCCAGGCACACGACGCGCGCGCTCGGCGTCGTGTCGACGTGGATCTTTTCCCAGAACCGCGCCAGACCCGCGAGGTCCTTCGTGGTCTCGGGCTGCACCTGCGACGAGTACGCGCGCGCGGCTCTCAGCAGTCTCAGCGCCATCGTTGACTTGTCTTGACTAGACAGTACTTGTTCGGGGCACCCGCGGAAATCGCTGCACACCGTATCGCGCGGCTGAAATTTCCCTTTCCTTCGCCTAAGCGCGCCCCTACCCGCCACTGGGACACTGCCCAGCGCACTGCCCCGCGCACTGCCACCCAGATTTGCAGCGAGCTCGCTTCATTTACAGCGAGCCTCGCCGCGACACCCCTCCGTCTTGTTCAATTGCTCGCCACCGCACATAATCGAAGGCCGCCTCGGGCCGACCCGAACCATACCCCGGTGTTTACTCGATCTGGATCGTTATTAATAACGTAAATACCCACCCTCGCATACCCCAGATCCGGGCCCGTTCCGGCTAAACGAGTGACTTCTCGCCCCTCCCTGTGCGCGCTTGGTCCCCCATGCCGCCAATTGCCGCGGCGCTCATGCGACTCAAGCGAGATGACTCGCAGGACGGCGGCGACGGCGCCGGCGACCAGTACTGCACGGGCTGGTGCACCGACGACTACGCGCGCTGGATCATTGCCGCCATCATCATTGTCGCCGTCGTCCTGCTCAGCGTGCTGCTGTGGTTCTACTCGATCCGCCGCGCCACGGGCGTCTGGGCGCTGACGGCGCAGCGCGCGCGCCGCCGCGCCGCCGCAGAGCTCCGTGTTCGGCGCGCAGAACCCGCTCGCGAACCAAAAGGCCGCTCCTGCATCTCAGGCTGCTTCTCAGGCCGCTCCTGGCTCTCAGGCTGCATCTCAGGCTGCTCCTGCATCTCAGGCGGCACCTCAGGCTGCTCCTGCATCTCAGGCTGCATCTCAGGCTGCATCTCAGGCGGCACCACAAGCTTCTCCGGCTGCACAGCAAGCTTCCCAGAAAGCTCAGAACGGCCCCGCTTCTCAGAACACTGCCGACGGCGACCGCCTCGGCACGGACTGGGCCAAGGTCGACGCCGAGTTCCAGGCCGCGCAGGACCGCATCGCGTGGATCCGCGAAAACGTGAAGGCCCCGCTCAAGCAGCAGCCCCGCGACGTGCAGGACCGCGTCCGGGACCTGCAGAGCGACCTGCGCGCGCGCTTCGGCATGCTCACCGACAGCAAGCGCAAGCTCATCGAGGTGCGCGAGGTCGTGCGCTCGCACTTCGTCGAGGTCCGCGACAGCGGCAACGCCGTCGCGTACATGGCCGTGCTGAACGCGTTTGCAAAGCTGCTCGTGAGCCAGGGCGAGGCCGAGGCGCAGAAGACCATCGAGCGCGCGCTGCCGCTGGCCATGCTCACGGTGCTGCTGTGGGACGAGTTCCGCGACCTCGGCGACTTTGTGATTCCGCGGTTCGTCAAGAAGTGCCCGCAGGTCATCGGGTACGCGTGCCCGATCACCACCGAGGAGGGCCGCAAGCGCATGGGCTGGAAGCGCGAGGGCGGCAGCTCGCGGTTCGAGAGCGAGGAGCGCTACGCCGAGCGCATCTCGGGCATCTGCTCCGTGTGGAGCGCGATGACGCAGACCAAGATGAGCACGCAGAAGCAGACGCTGCACCCGTACCCGATCACGCACTCGTGGGTGTTTCTGGCGCGGCACCTGAACCGGCCGAAGCACGAGGTCACGGCGGCCGACTACGCGGCCGTCGGCGCGTGGTGGGACATGACGGCGCTGCGCTTCTCGGAGGCGTTCGGCAAGCAGGCGCACAAGCTGCTCACGGCGGTGTGGGACCAGTGGACGGACGACCGCATGGAGTTTCCGGCGCTGCGGCTGCGCGGGCTCGGCGAGGACTGGCAGGCCACGGGCAAGCTCGAGCATGCGTGGAAGCCGCTGGCGCCATAGCAATTCACACTGTACTAGAGACGACTCATTTATGCTGCAATTATTACACTCACGCTGTACCACCTAGATCCTACTTGTTTACACTACCATTAGTACAATAAACACACTCTCTGTGATACTACTCATTTACACTGCAATTAATACAACAACCGCTGTACTGCCTAGACATGAACCGTTAACGCTGTAATTTTTATACGCCAGGCCCCATTCACGCAGCCTAGAAACGAATCGTTCACGCTAATGCACAGGCGAGGTCACCGCTAGTATAAACTCGAGGCTGCTGCATCGCATTGAGAACTGCAGCAGCACGCACTACGCCATGCTGGTTACTGCACTTGACTAGACAGAAGCTACATCTACAAAGTGTTCTACAGCACTCTAATGCTGTACCTGTATAACACTCCAGTTCATAAAACTCGCCTGCTCGGTACTGTATATACCCAGTTTCCAACGGATAAGGTAATCTTGCGCCGGTGGTTCAAGGGTAGAATATAAGCTTCCCAGTACTCTGATAAGCTTGGGACCCGGGTTCGAGTCCCGGCTGGCGCAGTGTTTACTTTTTTGCCCTGCGCAGTCGCCCGTGCGCGGTGCCTGGCCCACGCGGGCGGGACTACGTATATGCGCACTATGTATATGCGCACTGCGTATATGCGTTATCAGCCGTTGTGGGTGGCCGCGGCGCGGGAATCTGGCGCGCATTCCCCGCTTCCGCGCCGCGCTTCTGCGTGCGCCTTGCGGCCTCCTCTGCCGACCGCTACGAGCCGCAACTCCGCGCACCCGTTTGCTCCGGTCGTGATCCAAATCGAGGCACCCAATGCACATACCCTTGGGTCCACATGCATTCGCCGGCTTACGTGGCAAACGGCCTGCAACCAGGTCGGCCGCGCTGGCTGCGCGAGCCGGGCAATATACACATGAATTGAGCGTGGTGGGCGGCCTGGCGCCGCGGCGCGGCGCTGCGCGCGGGCTGCGCGCGCCAGATCTGGTGCCGCAGAGCCCGCGCGCCCTTCCTCGAGGCCGCGACCACGGCCCGGCGCTGGCAAATCACGGCGGCTCGCCCAACCCTGGCATCACACGTGACGGCCGCGGTGGATAAATTATTTCTGCAGGTCGCGCAGCCCGCGATCCGCATCATCCGCCCACGGAGGGTCCTGGCCTCGTTGTGGGTCGTCCTTTGAAGGAGCCTATCC
>JAKUBX010000052.1:0-45012 GCA_030566975.1 Entelexis potacharoeniae
GAGCGAGCGGCCAGCGCGGGGCAAGCAGAAGGCCGTGCGCCCGCCCGCCGCCGTGCGCCCGACCATTGTGTCCGGCAGCCAGCTGCACGAGGTCGTGCCGCTGCAGGGCATGCTGCGCACGGTGCGCCACATGTACGCGGAGCGCGGGCTGCGCGCGTTCGTGCAGGGGTTCAGCCCGACGGTGTGGCGCCAGGTCACGAACTCGGGCATCCGCTTCACGACCTACAACTTCTGGACGCAGCTGTTCTCGCTCGAGGGCGAGGAGGGCCTGTCGCTGTACAAGGTTGTGAGCGGCGCCGCCGTGTCCTCCGCGGCCGAGGTCGCGCTCACGCAGCCGCTCGACGTCGTCAAGTCGCGCATGCAGACGGCGAACGGCATCAAGCTCTACGGGAACTCGCTGCTGTGCGCGTACCGCGTGTTCACCGAGGAGGGCTGGCGCCGGCTGTGGTCGGGCTCGCTACCGCGCTGGATGCGCGTGTGGGTGTCCGGCGGCATCATGTGGGCGGCGTACGAGGCGACGTACTCGCGCATCAACCGGCAGATGCAGGAGCGGCCGTTCCAGTAACTATTTATCCCTAGAGGCTGGCGAGTGCGCGCATCGACGCGTCCACGCACTGCATCCACGCACTGCATCCACTCAGCGGTACGTCCAGCCAGTAGTGCATCCCTTGGTGATACATCCCTTGGTGGTACATCCCTCGGTGATGCGTCCCTCGGTGATACGTCCCTTGGTGGTACATCCCTCGGTGATGCGTCCCTCGGTGATACGTCCCTTGGTGGTACATCCCTCGGTGGTACATCCCTCGTTGGTACATCCCTCGGTGGTACATCCCTCGGTGGTACATCCCTCGGTGGTACATCCCTCGGTGGTACATCCCTCGGTGGTACATCCCTCGGTGGTACATCCCTCGGTGATGCGTCCCTCGGTGATACGTCCCTTGGTGGTACATCCCTCGGTGATGCGTCCCTCGGTGATACATCCCTCGGTGGTACATCCCTCGGTGGTACATCCCTCGGTGGTACATCCCTCGGTGGTACATCCCTCGGTGGTACATCCATGTGGCGACAGCATTCATACCAACGCTCGCTAGTACGCAGTGCTAACTCAGCGCTACCGCGCTCAGTGCTCGGTAACACACCGCGTCGCAGTGCGGATTCTAACTACCGCTGTTCACCACATAAATGCTCAGAGGGCGCCACCGCAACGCAGTGCGCTGCCTCAATGCTGCTCAATGCTACTACACTTAGAATCAAATAATCATTAAATTGCGCGGTGCACAAAATAATATGAAATAAATTACTTGGTATCCAGCCCCGGGGCCGCCAAAAACGCCTCACTGCTCGTTGTGGTGCTCTGCTTGCCGCTTGTAGTGCTCGAGCTCCTTCCATGCTTGTGCCAGCTCCGCCTTCAGCGACTTGTTCTGGTTCGACAGCTCGTTCACCGACTGCTCGCTGATCAGCTTCTCCAGCGTCAGCTGCTTCAGCAGCGTGTCCTCCTTGTCCTTCAGCATCTTGATGTAGTCCACGGCCCGCGCCAGAATCTGGCCCTTGTGCTTGTCGCAGTCCGGCACTACCTTCCCCAGGTCGTCAATGCCCTTGTTTATCGTCTCGCGGCGCCGGCGCTCCACCTCCTTGTGGTTGTACTTCTTGATCCGGTAGTACTCCTCGCTGCCCACCATCGGCTTCGACACCTGCGGCCCGCTCGGCGACGTCGCGTACCCGGGCGGCACGTTGCCCAGGCTTGTCGGCACGCCTGCGCCGGGGCCCTGCGGCGACTCCCCGTGCTGGACGTGGTGGCCCATCGCCGCGCCGTGCGCGTGGTGCTGGTGCGCGTGGTGGTGGTCCGGCTCGGGCTTCAGCCCGGGATAGCCCTGCAGCTGCTGGATCGCGTACTCCGTCGAGCGGTCCGAGTGCTGGTGCGCCGCCGCCGCCGCCAGCGCCGCCTGCGCCTGGTCGTCCTGGTGCGCAGACTGCAGCAGCTGCGAGTCAATTGCAATGTTTTTGTTGTCGTACGGCCGGCCCATCATCGACGCGGCATGCGCCTGCGCCTGGCCGTTTCCGTCCTGAGGTACTGGTCCTGGGTTCACTTGCATTGTACCGGAACTTCACGTGGGCCTTGTGGTGTCACGAGTCGACGGGTGAGCGCAGGAAGGTGTGGTGTTTAAAAACTGTGCAACTCGTGCAACCCTGTGATCTCCTCCCTCATCAGTCGCTTATGTCAGGTTTCTGATCATCAGCTGAGTCACAGTTTAGAAATGGCCCGCTGCCGCGGCCTCGTCCGCAGCCTTGCGGTCCCCACAAATTTCCTGAGATCCTCGGCCCGGCATTCCCCGACAACACATAGCTACGCTCTACCTCTATTTATCTACAACCTGCCGAAATTTCACCTCTTTCGCACAAGGCGCTGCCAACTGACGCCACGTGGATCCCGCCGCCGCGCACCGCGATACCGCAAGTACCTGCGTGGCCGCCGCGCCGTGAGGCGATTCGCCGACGCGGCGCCTGTTGGGTCGGCCGCCCCCGCATCAACGTAATCTAAGCGACGTGCATCGGCTACCCTGCTTGCTGTCCTCGGCCGCCACGCCAGCTTGCGCTGGTCATGGCCGCAAATCGCTGGCATTAAAACCAGCCCCCGAGACTGCCCTTTTTGGGCGCGTTGCAGACGGCTGTTATTCGCCGAAATCCACGCAATTATACTTCGAGCATGCTTGTAAACCAAACTCTAATACAATAGCAAGAAAAGGGGCTATGGCCAAATCGGTAAGGCGCGTGACTACGAATCACGAGATTCCAGGTTCGAGCCCTGGTAGCCTCGCTTTTTTTGTTTTTTGGCGCGCCAATGAAGGTGGTGTAGTAGCGCTGAGGCGAGTCTATACTACGACCCTTTTTAGCTGTTGCAATGGTTCAGTAAACGGAGGTGCAGGTAAAGCTGCTTCAGTAGTGAGTATATAGTATGTCTGACTGATTTTGATTGCCCTTCACTGCTTCGCCCTATTAAGACGGCCCTCATGTTTCTGTCTGTCACATGAGGCAGACACTTCATACTGGGTTACTCATAGGTATTTTTCAGGGTAAGTATAAGAAAAGGGGCTATGGCCAAATCGGTAAGGCGCGTGACTACGAATCACGAGATTCCAGGTTCGAGCCCTGGTAGCCTCGTTTCTCTTTTTTCGTCGCTTTGCGCGCGGAAAGCGTCAAACAAGCGTATCTTCTTTTTTATTTTATTACAGCCGTCATTGACACCGTAGCCGGCACGTTTCGAAACTGGTGCATAACAGAAAAAGGGGCTATGGCCAAATCGGTAAGGCGCGTGACTACGAATCACGAGATTCCAGGTTCGAGCCCTGGTAGCCTCGCTCTCTTTTTGTTTTTCGGAGCTTGCAATGCCGTATGATCACTCGCTTGTGTTTTGAATTGGGCATTTGCTTTTGTTGGCTATTTAGCTATACGCTCGATCTGATACGTAAACTGAAGTTAAAAATGCTAAAGTTCTAATACATCTGGCTTGTATCTGCTGGTATTTGCTGAAACTCTGCCTCCAGTCCAACTTCCAACTCTTGCGATGTCCAAGAATGCACTGCATTTCCCATTTTAACTCATACGTTATCCAGTTAGTGTACAAAATGTGTTACGCCTACCTCAGCTGGCTATACATGTCCAGCACTGAAGGGCTTCTACTATACCGGTCGTTGTCGTAGATTGACCACAGCCTGACCGTCTCGTCGCCAGCGCCTGTGGCGAGCGAGCTACCATCGGGGCTCAATGAGAGCTGGATCACCCGGAATGCATGGCCCTTGAGCCGCGTCACGGGTTGCATGCTCGGATACTTCCACACAATTACCTCGTTATCTGGCGCGCCGTGGGAAGATATGAGTTCCTTTGTGCGCGTGCTCCAGACAAGACTGCATACTTGAGACCCAGCATGCCGCGATGAAATAGACGTGCCCGTCAGTGTGTTCCAAAAGCAAATGCGCTGGTCGCAGAATCCTCCGCCGCTAGCCAGCAGTCCGCGTTGGTGCGGCGACCACGCCAAAGCCTTGACGGCGGACTTGTGCTCGTCAAACTGGTAGAGAGGCTCGGTAGGAGAGCTATGGTTCATGCCCGGCCAAATCATTAGTTTGTTATCGTTGCTGCCGCTGGCCAGCTGTTGCAAATCGGTATTCCACTTGAGCCCGCAGACCTCGCCGCGGTGCGCGTCGAGTAGCGACAGGTAGTTGGACCTTACTCGCACGTCGCGATGTAGAATATTACAGTCTCGTCCTCCCGTGCTCAATACATGGTCATTCCATGCTAATGCCGACGCTCGGTCCGTGTGGCCGCTCATTTGACGCAGCCGCTGGGACGTCACTACGTCCCATATTTGAACATGCCCGGCCTCAGTGCCAACGGCTAAATGTTCTCCCGTGTTCATCCACGCAATGGATGCTACTGCGTCATGGTCTGGTAGACGCACGGCCTCGGTCACGCTCCCCGAAGCTGCATCCCATAAATATACTGCACTGCCAAGACCAACCGCCAATCTATTTGACGCGCCCCAATCAGTGAGATTTAGATAGAAATCGTCTCGAAGACAAGGCGCATCAAGCACTTTATATGGTGTCCCTTTGATTGTTCGTGCCTTCTGTTTTGGCTGCAGCAAGTAGTCTCGCGACTCGGGACGCAGACTGCTGCCAAGCCCGCCGCCGCCAGTGCTCCCACTACCGCCTCCAAGGCTTATGTCGCTCAGATCGCTCTCGGATCGGATCAGCTTCTTGGGTGAGTACTTGAATAGGTTTTTGGACTCGTAGTCCCGTTTCTTGCGCGGGGTCGTCGGTAGACTCAGGCTTGACTTCGAGTTGTTCAACCCCCAAGTCGAGGACGCCGGCGACCGGTTTGCCGACGTCTTTTCCGGGCTTAGCTCCTGCGGCGTCAGCGGCGTTGCCGCCGGCACGTCACTGAACAATTCGGACTTCAGAAGCGTGGAGTACATGTTCTGAGTCTCCGAGTCCTCCTCCAGCGTCCTGTTGTCGGAATTGAGGTCGTCATGCAGCCCGGAAGTGTCCTTCTTCTTCTGAGGCGACCGCGCGGCGCTTGCCACACTGTATGCTGCCTCCAGGTTGACGCCATCTCTGCGCGGAATAAACCGATCCAGCACTCGCTTCCGCTTCGGCGTCGACGGATAATCCGCCGGGTAATCCATCAATCCACGCAGCGGTCCGCCCTTCTGAATCGACTCTCTTATTTATTATTGTTGATACCCTAATCTGGCTGGGTGGTGCGGCCGGCCTCAAACAGGCGCGCACGTGATCCAGCTGGCAGGCTGGCTCCACAATCTTATGGGAAAGCACTGCCTTAATGGGACGATTGCAGTGCAATTGCTTTGCAAAGTGTAGAAAATAGCAGATTAGTAGAGCGAGGCTTAGTGGCTGTTGTTTTCCGCCAGCCCTGGCTAGCTATTCGTTTAAGTGCAATGCAGGTATTTGTTTGCTCCACATAAATCCCATGTACTCCTCTGAATGGTGCTAGGCGAAATTTATTATACTTAGAATTTCACATTTCATGTTCGGCCCTTGCCTTTAGCTCACATATGAAGTGCGCGCTGACGTGTGGTTTTAATTGTGCTGCGTTATCGTCACGTATGTGCCTAACGCAGCCGCACTGCTTACTGCCTTACATTGAGTCTAGAGGCCTGTATTATATGCGGGTAATTTAGCAGGCATTTCCACGTTGCACGTTGCAGTCGCGGTCAGCGCCTGGGATGAGGCAAAACAATACCGGCTTGCTCAGTCAGTCACCTGGAGCGCATAACGCCAAAACCTGTATACCAAATATAACTTGGTAACTGACTTGTGAATGTGGCAAATCTAATTACTATGCGGTTCTTTCGGTTTCCACTCTGAGCATGTGCGAGCGCTCAGCATGACCAGGGTAAGGTGATACACCCGCCATACTCCTCATACGGTAATCGGTGTGCTTTGTCCAGGGCAAGGCATATTGACACTGGGTCGCCATACTTAATAGAATAATAATTTAAAGAACGCAAGCACCAATATGCTAGGCAAAATGTTGCAGGGACGTAATGTTTCACTCATCTCTAATGCTAGCTCTAAGTTGCAAACTCAGGCACCTTACCAGCTTCGTCGCCGCAAGATAACCAAGCGCGGGTTCCAGCTCACTATCATGGTGTGCGGGCGCACGGGTCTTGGAAAATCGACCTTTGTAAACACACTGTGTGACGACGACGCCGTTATCAAAGAGGGCGAGTCCGACGACGAGGATGCGCAAGAAACGCAGGAGCCTCGTCTGCGCTCTCACCAGGTCGATCTCGTAGAGTCGGACGGCACCTTCATAAATATGACTGTCGTGGACACTCCGGGGTTTGGCGGTAAGATTGACAACCGCGAGAGCTGTGCGATGATTCTTCAGTACCTCGAGGATCAATTTGATGAAGTCCTTCGCGAGGAGGCGCGCGTGCGCCGCAACCCCCGTTTCCAGGACACGCGCGTTCATGTTTGTCTTTACTTCTTGCCGCCTACCGGTCATGGGCTGCGCGAGCTTGACATTGAACTCATGAAAACGCTGAGTTCGCGGGTTAACATCTTCCCTGTCATTGCCAAGACCGACACACTTACCGCAGATGAGCTCAAGAGCGTCAAGAGAGCCGTGCTCACCGATATCAAGAACCATAAGATCCCCATTTTCTCGTTCAATTATGATGATCCCTCGGACGAGCAAAGTGTTAAGGAAGCCGACGAACTCCGAAGCATGATCCCGTTTGCTGTTGCTGGATCGAAGAAGATCTATGGGCTGGACGGTGAATACATTCGAGCCCGCAGCTATCCTTGGGGTCTTTTTATTGTCGAGAATCCATATCATTGCGACTTTGTTGTGCTACGTAGTGTCCTGTTTGGTTCTCATCTGCAGGAGTTGCGCGAGACAACCCAGGAAGCTATCTACGAGAAGTACCGAACCGAGCAGTTGTGCAAAGATCCTGGTCTGTTTGCGCGACTGCGCCAGGAAGAAGAGGAACAAGACGCTCGGCTGCCCAGTGCTCCTCCGCTCTCGACAACTTCGTCCACAGTCACCCCATCATCAGCCTACCATTGATCGCATTTCGGCGCTATTTACACATTAAAGAGTAGACATAACTATGTACAATTTTTTCAAGCTCAATATTGGCTAGCAAACTTGAGACTTTAGAATCCAACCTTTCGAGCAACTTCGTCGAAAACGCTCGAGGTTCTCTCAACGGCCTGGTCTCGTCCCTTCTTTGCAACGGACTCGAGGAACGATTTGTCCGCATTCAAGCGATGGAACTCTGCACTTATGGGCTCGTTATGCTCAACCACGACGTCGGCGACCAGCCCCTTCAGCGACCGGTGGTCCTTCGGCTTATACTCGTCCAAGAACTGCTGCGGGTCCTTTTGCAGGAGCCCGCTGGCAATGAGAACGAGATTCGAGACGGCTGGGCGCGCTTTCGGGTCATACCGCGATATCGGGCCCTGAACAGAGTCTGTGACGGCTCGCTTCAGCTTCGCGCGCACGGTGTCAGCGTCGTCAGTGATGTACAAGCACGAGTTTTGATCAGGATCGCTTTTAGACATCTTTTTGCTCGGGTCTCTCAACGAGAGCACCTTCTTAAACGGCGTAAGTATTGTCTGGGGCTCTGCAAACGTCTCGCCGTAGCGGAAGTTGAAGCTGTTCGCAACATGGCGAGTGAGCTCAAGGTGCTGGGCCTGATCCTCACCGACTGGCACGACATTGGCCTTATTTACAAGGACATCAGCAGCCTGTAGCACAGGATAGCTGAAAAGCGCCAGGTTGACGTCGCCGACCTGGCTCGTGCCCTGGACCAGTTGGTTTATGCTGGAGGACGCGTCCAGGCCCGCCTTGGACTTCCATTGGACCATGCGGCTCAGGTAGCCCATGCTCGAGACGCTGGAAAGCACCCAGTGCAACTGTGAATGGGCCGGGACCTGCGACTGGAAATACAAATTGCACCGGTCCGGGTTCAGGCCGCAGGCAATCAGGCTCGCCAGGGCCTCCCAGCGTAGTGCATGCAGCTCTCGCGCAGGCTTGGCCACGGTGAGGGAATGCAAATCGGCAATCATGTAGACAACCTCTGCGGCATCGCGGGCCTCCTCGGCGAGATGGACCCAGGATTGCACAGCCCCCAGGACGTTCCCAATATGGAACACACCTGTGGGCTGAATCCCGCTCATGACCACCTTACCGGCCAGTTTGCCGGTCAGGCTCGACACCGCCGTGGTGACGACTGACATTAGGGATCAAAAGATACACGGCGTCGCTGTAGATTCATAATAAGGCGGTCCCTAGAGGCCGGTGATTCAAAGCACTGTGCATTCAGGTAGGGTGTATTGCAGGGCTTTTCGCGGGTGAGTTTTTGATTGTCACACCCGATTGTCACACTTTGGTGGAATCCAATACTAATTACAAGCACATCCCTACCTCTACAAAGCCTCTTTGGAGCCGTCCAATGGTTTTGGATAATCCCAGCCAAGATTTATTTAGAGTTAAAAGCTTAATTGACTCCAGTGCACAACCTGCACCATCTTTGGCAGTTCATTTGCCCATGCCGTCGATTAGAGCTCCTGCGACTGGCGGTGTGACTATTTTGAAATATCAATCAGGTGATCGTTACCCGCGATTGTTTGGATGGCCCAGGATCAGTTTGACTGAGTCCGCGTCGCTTCGTTCTTGAACGTTTCTGCGCTGCATTTGGTTATTGCTCTCGGTGAGTGCTAGGTAGTGAGCATGCGGAACCGCAACCTTCTGCTCACGGTTTTGAACACAACAGCTACCAAGCGCGAGGCGCGTCAGTATATCCAGAAATACGGCTCTGATGCGGTAAAGAAACGGATCAGTGTTTTGCGCATCTCAGGACAGTCTAATTGCGTCAGCCTCGGGCCTCAGTTTGGCCCGGGCCTTGGGCGCACGCTCTCGTTCATGAAAGACCTTGGCACATACCCTGTTGTGGTGCTGGATGGCAGCCCTCAAATCGAGCAATTTCTGCGGAACGAGCAGTCGACGCTGCGCGACTGTGAGAAGCAGCTCCAACAGCAGGCGCGGCTGCTCCAGCAGTACATCGAGGTCTACGGGAGCCAGGCCACGACTTTGCCCACGCCCTTCGAACTGTCAATTGACGATGGCGTACAAGTGAAGCAGGATTGGCTTTCCCAGGCCCTCGAGTCTGATCACATACCGGTCTTGTTGCCAACAATGTACGATCGCGACACGAATGAGAAGAAACTCTACGACTCTTACCAGGCATGTGCGACTCTGTCGGCCACTTTACGAGACCCATACATCATGGACAAGCTTATTTTCATTGATCCGCTTGGTGGGCTGCCCTCACAGCGCCGCAAGCATGCTGCGCATGTGCTGGTGAATCTGATGCAGGAGTACGGCGAGATTGGTGCCGAGATTCGCAGCTCGACCCACTTGGATCCCTCTGAGAAGCAGACGCACCTGGCGAACCTGGACGCCATGCAGCAGATTCTCCCTGGCTCCGACATTTCTGGGATTATCACGGATGCGCGCGCTGCAGGCAGCGTGCTAGACCGGAATCCAATTATCTACAACCTTTTGACTGAGAGGCCCCTGATTTCGCCCAGCCTGCCGACAGACTTAGAGCGTGCAAACCTGCGCACATCTGTTGTGCGCTCAGGATTTCCTGTGTACACGCGCTACGACAAGTCTGGGCTTGATCTGAGGCGTGAAGCCAAAGTGGGGAACGTGAACCTTACGAAACTGGAGAGGCTCATAAACGCAAGCTTCCGGCGGAAACTGGACATGAACCACTACCTGAATCGACTGGGAAATAACCTAGCTGGTATCGTCATTGTGGGGGACTACGACGGAGCGGCGATCATCACATGGGAAACGTCTCCATTGACAGGACGACGGATTGCATACCTCGATAAATTGGCCGTGGACCCATCGTCCCAGGGTGCCCAGGGAGTAGCGGATATAATGCTTATCCAGATGCTGAGAAGGTTGTTCCCCGAGGAGATGCTCTGGCGCTCGCGCAGCAACAACCCAGTAAACAAGTGGTATTTCGAGCGTAGCAAGGGACACATGAGGCTGCAAGACTCGCCCTGGACAATGTTCTGGATGAATCAGGCCAGAGTTCCTCCAGTGGCAGAATACGAGTCTGTGTGCCGCCACATTGAGCCGTCGCTCCGATGAACACATGTTCGCGCTATCTAATGCTGTAGCTGTAGTAGTGATACAAGCGACTGATCAAAGTCTCTAAAAACACTAATTAGATTTTGTGCCGTAGCCGCCTATGCGCCCTCCTGTCCGAAGTCATTAGTGAACTCGATCTGCCGTACAAGATCGTTCTCGTTCACCGTCGGTCTCGTCGTCGTGACGCTACGAATGAAGTCTTTTAGCTCGAGTGGAGGGAGCTCCAGCTCGTCGGTCTCGATGTCCATCCAGCTCATCTCGATGGCGCCCTCGTCTCCGGGGCTGCACGGCATCAGTTTCCGCTGGCTCGATCCCTCCGGCGTGACATCCTTGAAGTGGGTCGCCTGCTGGAGCTTTCGTACGGGCTGCATTAGAGCGTCCTTAACAACGACAGCAACATCGTGCCCACTGTAGCCTTCTGTCATTTCTGCAAGCTGCCGGTAGTCTGCTGGCGTCAACGCGGTGGGCGTCTTGTCCATGTTGATTTCGAACATCCGTGCCCTGCTCGTCGCGTCGGGCAACGGAATGTAGATCCGTCGCTCGAAGCGTCGTCGCACTGCTGCATCGAGTTGCCATGGTATATTTGTCGCGCCCAGCACGAGTACGCCGCCTTGGTCTTGTCCAACACCATTCATCTGCACAAGCAACTCGGTGATAATTCGCCGGCTTGCCTCGCTTGCGGACTCGTCGCGCGGCCCACACAATGCGTCCACCTCATCAATGAAAATTACAGAAGGCTTCGCCTCGCGCGCAGCCGTGAACAGCTGCTTGATGAGGCGCTCAGACTCGCCCATCCACTTGCTCACAAGATCACTAGAGCTAATCGAAAAGAACGTGGACTTCGACTCGGTGGCCACGGCTTTGGCCAGGTACGATTTTCCTGTTCCCGGTGGCCCGTAGAGCAAAATTCCTGCTACAGGCTTGCGGTTTCCGGTGAACAACTGAGGGAACTTTACGGGCAAGATGACCGCCTCCTTCAGCGCCTCCTTTGCGCCGTCGAGGCCGGCAATGTCGTCCCACGAAACATTCGGCGTCTCGCTCACAATGGCACCCTCAATGGCGGTCCGCAGTCGTTTCGTCTCCTTATCTTCGTCGTCGTCTTTCTGGCCGGGTTTCTTCGCCTTCGTCGAGCCGCCGCCTGCACTACCTTCAGACTGCTCTGGGCGCTGTTTTTCGAGCTTTTCCAAGTGCTCCTTCAGCTCTTCGGCCCGAGTCATATACTCGGCTGCCTTGGCTTTAATTTGGTCCTGGCTGCGCTTGTTTTTCTCGTACTTCAACGCCATCATGAAGTATTCGAGCGCAAGCATGTACAGCTTCCACGCCTCCTCGTAGCGGGCCCCATTGTCGGCTTCTATCGCCTTCTGGACCTGGTCAATCCCCTTTTGCAGGAAGTCCGACGACATTGGAGTACAAAGCCAGCCTGGGACGGATGCTATGTTTTGGTGTATCACGGGTATCATGACTTGGCCCCGGGGCTGGGGTCGCTTGCCTAGGGCCAGGGCAAGCGCCACTCCTGGCCATAAACAACCGGTAGACCTAGCTCGCACATTGCAGGGTTCTGTCCGGGTTTCTGTCCGGGGTTCTAGCTCCTAATGAGAGTGCTATTTGGTTGAGTTCGAGCTTCGACGAAATGTGGTCTACTGTTCTAAAGCTAGCGCTTTACGTTCGGTAATCGGCACCCACATTGGCAGCCTAGAACTAGGTGGAAATACCCTTCGAAATCCGGCCTGGTTAGCTTGAACTTCACTCGTTTTCTTTTCTACATATACCGATATTTGAACTAGTGATAGATGCTTGTATAACCTCAGTTCGTAGATTTGGATGCATACGGCGGGAACACATTGAGTCTCTCACCTCCATTCAGAGTCAGCCGCGTCTTCTTCTGCTTCTGAGAGTTGTCCTGGTTAGACTGGATCGGCTGAGCATCGCTGGGTGCCTGCTGGAAGCTGTTCAGCTGCTGGGTGTTCTGAGCCGGCGCAGATGCCTGCTGGTACTGCTCATTTGGCACTGAGAATTGCTGCTGCTGCTGCACGGAAATAGGACTCTGTTGCTCGGTAGGCACGTAAAGCTGTTGGTAATTCGCAGATGGTGCCGAGGCCTGCACGTATTGCTGAGAAGGCGCCGTGGAGACACGCTGGTATTGCTCAGCCAACAAGGCCTTGGCATTGCTTAAATCGTTCTCGGCCTGAGCAAGGATCTGGCGCTGCCTAGCTTGGTCCGCAATCTGTGCCTGGAGCTGGTCTACCAAGAGCTTAGCCGGGTCGCCCGAGTTTATTCCAGAGCTACTAGGCTGCGCGGACTGAGATGTAGGCGACGCCGCGTACGACGGAATGGGGTACGGTGCGCTACCAGACTGGTCTCCATCTACCGGCTGGGGCGCGGGGTACTCAGGGTCAGTGGCAGGAGAGCTACCATCGTCATTACAGGAAAGAGGCGTGACGTAGTAGCAACGAGTTTGTGGGACCACGTAGGATGCAAGAAGCTGAGGCTGCTGCTGCTGGTACTGATACTGCGGCTGCTGATACACTGGCTGGTAGTATGGCTGCGGAACGTAGTAATACGGCTGTGGCTCGTAAGTCTGTTCCCCAAATCCAGGGCAGTAAGTCTGTGGATTCAGAAGCGTTGTCAAGCAGTCCATAGCTTGCGAAAAGAGACCGTTGGCTTCATCACCGATACTATCACCCTGGTATCCGTAGCCATAGCCATAAGCAGGGGCCACATACGGGGCTTGGGAGGCATAGTATCCACCGGCATATGCGTTCACCACGGGTTGAACAGCAGCCTGATATGGCTGGCACACCGCAGCGGCTTGGTACTGATAAGCCGGAGCGGGAGGTGCTACCTGCAACGGCGGCGGAGCGTAGTTGATCGTAGGAGGTCGCTTATTCTTTCCGCGGTTCCCCTGGAACATATCGGAGATGATTCCGCGTTTATTGAGCTGAACCTCTTCCTCTGGGTTCGACTCACTGGTTTCCTCAACGGTTTCGCGGTAGTAAGGGGAATAGGGAGCTGGGTATCCATAGCCATAGCCATAACCATAGGTATTGCCGTACGGGTTCGAAGGCGTATTTGCCGGTGGTGCGACAGTCGAGATCGCAGTCGGTGGCAGCGAGCTCACCGGTTCTCCGGTTGGCAAAACTAGGCTATGAGATTCAAGGGCAGTTGAGGCCTGAATGCTTCCAGAGGAACTCACGTACTCAAATGAAGAGTAGGCACGGGAGAGAGATGGCGTAGTCTGAGGTTCGTTAGACTCATATGACAATGAGAAAGACGCGCGAGGGGCTGAAGTTGTCACAAACGTCCAAGAGCTGGTCTCCTGAACAGCAGTGCCGATGTCAGGGACATAGGTCTGTGTGTACTGATATGAGTTATGCTGCTCGCCATCAAAGAAACCGTCATAGTAACCGTGCGTCTCACCCTCGAGATATGCCTCCTTGAACGACTGTGACTTGGTACCGGTCTGGGCCGCACGGAATCCCACAGTGAATCCCGAGCTGTATCCTTCACCCTCGCCTTCGCCAAAACCGTCAAAATAGCCACCACTCTTCTGAGCAGACAACCACCCGTCATTATAGCCACGATAGTAATCCGAAGTGTCAGACGTAGCCACAGGTGCTGGAACAGAGAACGGCACAGTGAACGACAGAGCCGCAGTCGGCGTGGGTGTAGGCGACAAAGGCGCGGCATACGAGGGCGTGGACTTAGAAGCAGCCGGGGTATGATACACTTGAGAAGCGTACGGGTATCCGTAGGGATTGGTGTATCCGTATGGGGGGTAGCCTTGCCACCCTGGACCGTAGCCACCGTAATAGTTGTACCCGCCGTTGGCATAGGCTTTCTGAACACCTCCATCAATGAGCGTCTGGTCAGCAGAGAGGGTAGCGCCGCCAACAAGGGAAGAATTACTCGCAACCTCAATGCTCGAAGTTGGGGTTGATTCGAAAGTGATGGTCTCACCGTCACCGGGGATCACAGACACGGTGACATCCGGATCATCATCAGAGTCGTTATCAGATGGAGAGATACTCACGTCAACCTCAAGGTCGTCTTTGTCCGAGCTGATGTATTCGAAACGGAATCCTTTCTGGTGTAGAAGCTGGCTCGAGGAGGAAGCCAAGGCACTGGCACTGGTGCTCTGGGGTCCAGAAGTTCCACTTGACGTTACAGCAATTGCCCCATCCGCGGGGGAAGTGGTCGCTGCGGCAGATGCCAAAGCGGCTCCCGCTACGACACCGAAGATGCGTTTCATAGCGCCTGTGTTTTGGAAAGTTCGTGGCTGGAACCAAGCAGTCTCCTTGACGGAACAGCATCATATATATACATACATACGGTTAGCATGACCGCATGAGTATCGTGACTACCGAGCACTTCGTTGAAGCCTGTACGCATAGATGCAGCTGGATGGGCCACCCAGATTGCCCGATTAGGTAGGATCGGCCACGTTAGGGGCGCTTATGGCGCACCCGAACCCTAGCATTACATCACTGCCGGCAGCAGGTACGTACGAAAGGCGCACATTCACTCTTTCCAAATAGGGGCGCGCTTGATGCGTGTAATCCGCCTCTAGACTAATGCACTCGTGTCTGTGTGCGTGCAACCCTAGCTAGGCAATCATACACCATGGGGGGATAGTGTTTGGCGAACGATAATTGACTCAAACGAGTTCGATTTGGGCCTAAAGTGATCTATTCGTGAATTTAATGCTTGTAGGACTAACCTCAATCCCGCTCGACCCCTCTGCCACATCTGGGCGTTTGGCGGGTGTGCCGCTTAATCGGCCTCATATTAGCGGACTGGCCTGGTTTCAGCTCAAGACAGAGGCCCCCGGTGCGATACCCGAGGGTCTATGTTCAAAAAGCGCGCAAAGGCCAAGCAATCGACAAGTGGACAACCGAGTCTGAGACCCAGCCTGCCTCCAGAGGACGAACATAGTACTAATTATGATAGTCTGACAACTCGGAGCCAGGAGCCAGAAAGAGGACAAGCAAAGCTTTCTATCGAGGAATTGCGGAGTCGTTATGGAGACATTAAGGACAATCTAAGTGAAGTAGCTCAGGATGGAGCTTCAATCCGTGATACAGAAAAAGCAAAGAATTCCCGCTCTCCCGGCTCGCCAATCGTGAGAACCACCCCGAAAAAGACACTGGAGATCAGAGACGAAATAGAGCAAGCGTTGAACGAGGATCTCGACGAAGACTGGGAATTGGAGCAGCTGAGAAAAGTTGGCGTCCAAACAGTGAAGCCAGCTCCGCAGATTAAGACGCTGCAAAGCGTTGTGGAGCGTCTGAAAAACCGGCTTAATGAACTCAACAAAAAGGCAGAAGAGTTGGAAAAGCAGATCGGCGATCTAGAATCGACTCTATAGCTGGCGAACGTGGACAAGAGTCTTCGCATCAAGCCCACATCCAGCCACATGCCTCTACTTATTGTATATAGTGCCTCCTATTTATTAGCATATCCGAAAGCATTGCGATTCCCGACTTTCCTGGCAACCCCGCTAACTATTACCGCAGGTTCAATATCTCAGGTGCTTATGCGTCGACGCGAGGGTCTGCTGCAGCTCTGACTCAGTTCTGCGCGTGTGACTCAGAGTCATTTTGAACCGAACCGATATAAAGTTCAAACCACCTGCCAGCGACTAGAAGCAGAAATATGGTTCGACATTTTATTTCGATTGCCGATCTGAGCTCTCAGGAGCTCCAAACACTTGTGACCCGGGGCATCCAATTCAAAAATGCCATTCGCGCGGGGAACTATAACTATGGCGACTTCTCGTCCAAGAGCCTGAGCGGGCAGCAGATCCCGCTGCTTTTTTCGAAGCGAAGTACGCGCACACGTATCTCGAGCGAGGGCGCTATTACGTATCTGGGCGGGTCGCCAATGTTTCTGGGCAGAGATGACATCCAGCTCGGAGTTAATGAGTCGTTCTATGACACCACGAAAATCGTCTCCTCGATGTCGTCGGCAATCATTGCCCGCGTCGGCCCTCACTCTGAAATCCAGGAGCTGGCCCAGCACTCGCGCGTGCCAGTAATTAATGCGCTTGATGAGAAGTTCCACCCAATGCAGGCGGTTGCCGATCTGATCACAGTAAAGGAGACGTTTGGCTCGTTCGAGAACTTGAAGATCGCGTGGATTGGTGACGCTAATAATGTTCTCCACGACCTGGCTCTCGCTGCCGTCAAGGTCGGCATCAATATCACCGCGGCCACGCCGAAGGAGTACCCTGTGTCGGAGGAGATTCGCGAGCTTGTGCGCAAGAACGCAAATGGCGCAGAGTTTACAACCACTACGGATCCTGTGGAGGCTGCTACTGGTGCGGACATTCTTGTGACCGATACGTGGGTTTCCATGGGCCAGGAGGAGGAGAAGCAGATGCGCCTGAAGCAGTTCGCCGGCTTCCAAATCACGGAGGAGCTCGGAAAGCATGCCAAGCCCCAATGGAAGTTCATGCACTGCCTGCCTCGCAAGCCCGAGGAGGTCACCGACGAGGTGTTCTACTCCGATAGGTCGCTTGTGTTCGA
Organism: Entelexis potacharoeniae; assembly: GCA_030566975.1. Taxonomy (NCBI): domain Eukaryota; kingdom Fungi; phylum Ascomycota; class Dipodascomycetes; order Dipodascales; family Trichomonascaceae; genus Entelexis; species Entelexis potacharoeniae. Next base: position 16,713 of record JAKUBX010000052.1, read on the forward strand.
GGAAGGCGAGAACCGCCTGTACTCGGCCATTGCTGTGCTCGAGGGATTTGTTCTCAACAAGGGACAGATCACGAACTAAAAAAAATTCTATAGTACATAACATATCCTAGGCAAGACTATCTACAAGCCACCAATTCCTGGTTCTCCAATTCCACCGGCTGTGGCAGATCGGCCGTCCCCGCAGACATTCCCTGGAAAAGGTAATTCGCTGCCTTTGCAGGAATTCCTTCGGCCATACCGACAGTGATGTGAGCATTCTTGTTAGCACATTCTGCGTCGACAGTGACTTTGAATGCTACGACATTCTTAGACCAGCTAAGTTGTGTAGCTCGGACCTTGCGATGGGTCCCCAAAACCACCACTTTCTCGGACATGGGTGTCAATTTCTGCTTATAAGTTCCATAGAGCTTTCTATACAGCTGGTTGTGCTCGTCAGAATGAGCCATCGTAACATGGAACTCGTCCTTTAGAATGATTTTCGTCATGACCTCCTTAGGAACCAGCTTCTTAGCAATCTCAATAAGCGCATCTTTGTGCGCTGGGTCGATAGAAACAGCAAAGTAACCCGGCTTTTTCGTGTCAGAAGATGCTTCGACTGACTCTTCGGCAGCGGGCTCGTATGATAGCGCTTTGCTCACGGCAGCATCAATCTGCGCATCGGTGAAGTCAGGTACCCCAAGATTTTCGTATTTTGACTTGAGCTCCTCTATAACATGGATGACATTCTTCTTTGTCGCACCTGGCTCGAGGTTTATGACAAGATCGAACTGATTATCGGGCGGCAAGCTCGTGTTGACCGCCTCAAACCGGGACTCGAAGCCGGTCATGATTCCATTGATGGCCGCCTCGTTCTGCGATGCCGCCTTGATCTGCTGATGGCGATCTCCTCGCTGCCTCACCAGCTCACGCGTCAGCTTTTTCGTCTCTGGAGTTGGGCCTTCGGGAAGGAAATTCAAGCACACAAACTTAGCGTCAAAGCCATAGGCACCAGCCTCATTGTCCACATCAGTGACAATGCTTTCTCTCTCGACACGCTGGCCATTATTACGATCGATGATAACCGCCCTGTGAGAGTTCATATGCTCGCTAATTATACCAAGAAACGTCTGCCAGCGACGCTTCTTCTTCTCAATGTTGTCGTTCTGCAAATGCGACCATTCTTCACCAAATAGTTCCTGAAGGGCAGCCGCCACAGATGTCTTTCCGCATCCAAGCGTGGCCACAGGTACCAGAAGCCACCGAGGGTCTGCAGCAGCACTCATTTCTAGCAAGTCCTGCTCGCTGATGTTGTTGCTGTTGAAAAACTGCTGGCGTAAATCGATGATTCCAAGGTTCTCCACCAAAAGCTTCTCCTTCAGCTCAGGGTGCTTGGAAATATAAGTTGTGGCAAAAGACAAGAACCTAAGAGTAGAGTCCGCATGCCGGCCTCGGCGGGCCATGGCCACTGCAGGTCCAATACCATGGCTCAAGAACTTCCTAGTGACCTCACGCCACTGGCGGTACATCAAATACGGCTCCTCGAACTTATACTTGAAGAAGAAGTCTTCACCATTGAGCTTGCAACGTACCACAAAGCCTTCAATTTCGCGATCACGCCACTTGCCTGTTTCTGCACAGGAAGTAAGGAAAGAGAAGAGCGAGTCGAAGTCCTCGAACTCGGCGAACTCAGTGCGCAAGAAGCCCCACTCGGCCCCGAACGCATTTACGGCAGCCGGTGGCTCGGTCGTGAATGAAGAGATGTTATGGTTCAGACCGTTCAGGTATATTCCGGCACTTTCGGCCGGATACGCAAGAACATGCTCTTCGAAGCTGTCATCACAAAGCTCACCCACAGCCGTCCACTCATGCTGCTCCAGGACATTGGCGAGCTGCTCTTCCGTGCGCCCAACGCTCTCAATGTGCTTGAGAACCCATTCACGCCCCACACGCGAGTGGTTACGCGAGGATGACTGCGACGGACCAGAAGAGTGCTTGGAAGTGACTACCAGCCTACCATTGAGGCCCGTGATTAGCACAATACAGCCGTTTTCCTTCACTGTCGCGGCGTACGGGCCTGTTGTCTTGCTTTTCAGGAAGTCAAGGTTCGTTGTTTTGACCTCGTTGAGGTTGAAAAACTTATTGTACCCGCGTAATAGGATGCGGTCATCACCCAGAGTGAACAGGCCACGCGCATGCGTGGGCAGATCAGCCTTTGGGTTATGATAGTCCCACTCGTTGCACTTCCAGCTGGTGATTTCGAGCTCGGGATAGCCCCAAACCGGATGCTCGCGCTTAGCGACCTTTCCAAGCTTGGTACCGCGCTCAGCGCGCTCATTCAGCCGAGAAATGAGGTCGCTGCTGTCAAAATATGGCAATGTCTTCTCTGCGGTCATAAATCGCTGGCTAGCAGTCAGAATTCGACGCCTATACCTCTATACAAGAAACGCTGAAGAAATATATATTTACGAAATCTGACGGGTAGGGTAGGGGCGCCCGGTCGCAGCTGCAGTCATTAGCTGAAACTTGGAGATTGAGCAGCTACGGTCATCAAGCTTTGCGAATAAGCGGCGTTATCCAAAAAGAAGAGGATTAGGTGCATGAGCGCACTTGAGTTATTTTATTATTAGTGAGGCGCTTGAATACTTAGTATCTAGTGCCAATGGCACAAGGGGGACCACATGCAGTTACTATGATAATCATGTAAATATGAAAGAGTTTATGAGCTACTTGGAAACTAACAACAGTGTCAGGTTTCGACTCGGCCGAGGAAATTGTCGCATACTGCAGTAAATCTGTCTGCGATCGACGCGTTTGAATCCTACGCGCACGATACGTGATAACGCGAGGACCCCCGATAGCGTGAAGGGTGCCGGCGCCAACGCCAGCGCCAGCCAGGAGTATCACATGACCAGATTACGTTTACAGGCAGAATCACCACCCCCATTGGCTCGACACACACCAATTCTCTTAAGCACCGTAGAATGTCGTTTGTTGCTAAGAGGGGTCTCTCTACGCTGATTCCGCCGAAGATTGCGTCGGCCGCAAACCTCGGGTCGAACCCCAATGCGCAGCGCATGACCCGCGTCGTCAAGTTCTACAAGGGCCTGCCCCAGGGTGCCCCCGCGAAGACGCAGCCCAAGGGCTTCTCCGAGCGCTACTACGCGAAGTATATCGCCACGAACAGCTCGAAGCCGCTTGTGCACGGCATCCTGTTCTTCCTGACGCTCGGCTACTCCCTGGACTACTGGTTCCACCTCCGCCACGAGCACGAGGAGCACTAGACTAACTTTGTTTATGTAAATTTATGTTAGAATGCGTTACTGCTAGCTCTTGCGCTTGCTCGGGCGATATCTCCGCCTCTCTTTTCGGCAGTGTTGACGGGAACGCGCGGATCTTGTTGCCGACCGCCGTAAACAGGCCGTCCTCGTTCCACCGAAGGCACGTAGCCGGTGAGGGTGATGCGTTCCTTGGCCCAGGGCCATGCATCTTATTGTTCTGGTGCAGGGTCTTCAGGAGGCTGCCTGAGTTCACGTCATACACTTCTATTACACCCGAGTCAATGGCCACGGCTGCTGCTTCGCTGTCCGGACTAAGCGCAAAGCCGTGAGCACTTGTAGCCCAATTCTCGTAGCTCTCATATTGATAAACGGGCTCTATGCCATTCCGCATGTCGAAGAGCATCATCTGGTCCTCGAGTCCAGTGGCCAAAATCATGGGCCGGGTCGCCAGAAATGCCACATGCGTCACCATTTTCCCGTTTCCTAACGCGCCGGCAGCTGTCACAGACTTCGACCGTACATCAACGAGCTTAATGGCCCCGGTTCGACATCCGGCAGCAGTGAGAGGTCCATCACTTTGCGACAAGGCACTTACAGATCCCACCTTTATGATATCCACAGAACCAGCTTCAGGCCTCCAAACACTTAGACCCCTCTGAGAGCCTATACCTATAGTTGTATCGGATTCGCTTCCCAAACTTTGTAATTGAGTCGCGAACTGACCCTTTAGATGAGTGCTCTCGGTGCCATAGCCCACAAATGACCCCTCCTTGTGATCCACAGCAGCGACAGCAGCCCGATTTTGAACCATACAGATATCAACAATCGACCGCCCGTTATCCGACTTCCACTGGCCTGCAGCAAGAACTCCATCCCGGGCGCCGGTCAGAATACCGGTTGGTGTAAATGCAAAAGTGCTAATGATCTCAGTGGGTCCTCCACTGTACCGTATCCGACTTCTACTCCCCAGCTTAGAAACTAGCTGGTTTCGTATTACTTCCTCGTGCTCAAAATGACTTTCTCGCTCTTGCCGCACAAGCGTTCGTTTCGACCTCCGGTCTCTATTAGCCAACGCCGAAACGGTGTAGTTACTATTGGGCAATTCACCAGTCTTCAACACTTTAAAGTACCTCTTTCGCTCCCGATCCCATTTATACCCAGGAATGTCCATAGACTATGCGTGTACTATCACTACTGAATGTTTATATTTTATGTCCGGTCTACAAATGTTCCGTCCACATTGTATACACCACGTGATTGAAGTATATGGACGAAATGCGTCTGTACAAATCGGCCATTGAGCCGTGTAGAACCAAAGCTAATATATGAGAGTCTTTTAACGTCTGATATTTTAATTCATGACCCTCGCGTTCCAATTTCAACGAATTGCATGCATCACCTACCTAATCGGGTGCGTGTCTCACGCAACGACGCAGCCTGATGTCACTTTGAGTAGTCGCACGCAGTCTAGACGGTGTCTAGACAGTACTAATAATAGCCACCATAGTTAAAGGCCTATTTATAGAATAGTCGTGCAGACATTTTAGGTTGACGGATTGACTTCGGGCTGAGGTGAGGGGTATCTGCATGATAGGCCGGTGGATTGTGACGTCAACATGTGTGATGCGCAGCCGATCACTGGTTTTACTAGAATCAACACACGCAAACGGAGTTTCTAAATCATCACCGTGGAAAAATGCTACCAAGCTCACAGAGCTGTATTGTTTTTAGCACTCTATCGGTTATAGCCTCGTAGCCAAGCGCTCATACATGCTCTTGCACTGGTAATAGTTTAGACATCCTAAGGTTAAGACTGCAACCTCACAGGCGCTTTTCTCCAACTTAGGTTATGACTCTGTGTCATTGGCCAGCAGCGCCTGAGCCACATCGCGTTAAGCGAACTTCTCGATAAGGTCTGGTCAATTGGGTTTTCCTCAATCTAACCCAGTACACACTTAGATAGCTTATATAGGTATACGCAATAGTCGCACCGGTACTAGTTCTGTAATGAGCGCAGAGTCCGAGGTCTATGAGACTGGTTCCTGTATTCGAAGTTCCTCTATCTACTCAAATCAAAGGGTATCGTTCATTGAATCAGAAGATGAATTCGACTTTGGCCTCGGTAACTCTCCTTCCAACATCACCAGTATCTTAGAGAAGGGTCCTACGCAAGCTATCCCGGACAGCAAACTCAACTTCTCTGAAGTCTCATTCAAAGAGGCCAGCTACACATCCTGCAGTAGCTCAATTTATACAACAGCGACTCATGCAGAAAGACAGAGCCTCGCTAATCAACGTCTTTCTGAGCTGGCATCAAACAGGAACAATGCGTCTGTGTGGATTCTCGTTGCCACTGCAGCAATGACTTATACCCTGCATGGTTTCTCCAATTCCATAACCAACGGAATATTGACGCTGAAAACGTTTTTGAATCAATTTCCCGAGTTGGATACTATACACACGACGGGCGCGCAAAAGGACACTAATTCGACAATGCAAGGCGTCGCTGTTGGTCTCTATCAAGTAGGATGCGCAGTCGGAGCCATTGCATGCTTTTTCATTACAGATCGCATCGGCCGCAAGCGCGTAATCCATGGCTTGGGGTTTCTGAATGTTCTAGGAGTCGTGCTTCAAACGACAGCTTTCTCCCTTCCCCAACTCATAGTCGGGCGTATCATCATGGGTCTTGGAGTTGGTGCTGGACACGCAACATTTCCGCTGTTTATTGCTGAATGCGTTCCATCAAATATTCGTGGGCGCTCAACAATAGCATGCGCCGCTGCCGGTAATTTCGGCTCTTTTTTTGGTGCTGCCGTAGAGGTGGGCTTTTATTTCTTGAAAGGCTCGGGGGCGCAGTGGCGGGTGCCTCTGGCTTGTGAATTCATATTTGCTGGTGCCAGTGTTATATTGCCGTTTTGGTGCGTTGAAACTCCGCGATTCTTGCTCCGCAAGGGTCGATACGAGGAAGCTATCAAATCACAAGCAAAGCTCAGTGGCTTATCACCTACCGACCCTGTTCTACTCGAGGAAATCAAAGTACTTGAGGATGCACTTCATGAATCTAGTGCTGACGAGATTAGGGATGCGCCACCACCTGCGCGCCAGTGGTACCGGGCAGGCTTGGCGGTCTTTATTCAGATTATGAGCAGCATGAGTGGCATTGATGTCATTTCATTCTTTTCAACCCAAACATTTCAGTCCCAGCTGCATTTCAGCGCGCTGGTGGCACGTTTTTTGACAATGGGGCTTCAGGCGTGTCAATGGTTATGGTCTACAATATCTGTATTTTTGATTGACTCGCTTGGCCGTCGACCTCTTGTGTTGGCCGCGTCGTTTGTCATGTCATTATCTATGGGCTGCCTCGCCGGCTTAACAGACTCGAATGCGACTGAGCCAATGTTGAAGGCTGCGATCCTATTCTTCTTTCTTGTCATGTGTGCATACCCGGTTGGGTACCATCTAATACCGGCGATGCAGGCCGCAGAACTGAGCCCCGGGCCAACAAGGCACCAAATAACAGCAATTTCTGGTTGTCTGCACTTCTTGTTCGACTTTACCGTGACTCTTATCACACCTGTGGCTTTTGCAAGCGTTAATGCGAAGTACTACTTCGTTTATTTATCTACAAACGCTTTCACGTTCGTAGTTGTCTACCTCCTTTTCCCGGAGACAAAAGGTCTTGAACTCGAGGCAATCGACGAGCTGTTCGAGAACGCTCCGACGTATCTTTCGATCGTAAACTATGGCTCTCGCAGTCGCTTCGGACGCTTCAAAAATAAGCTTTCGAAGGGAGAGAAGGGCACCAAAGATGCTAAAGGAGTTTAAAGAGCTGCAGAACGATTATCTTCTCCGCCTTTCTTCTGCCTTGAGCTCAAATTGAAAATATCCACTTGATATTTATATAGGAAGGCAGAACAAAATAATAAAACAGAAAAACGAAAGACTCAATAATATTAAGGACGTCTACTCCGTAGGCAAGCCGAGCTGTTGGGCGCAAGTTCTCCAGCCCTGCAGGGAGATCTCATCACCAAGCGGGTCGTCAGCAGGCAAAGAGCTGACGGACTTGACCGCGTCACGCTGCTGAGCCTCCAGATGCTGTTGCCAAAGTGTCTCGATAAGCGGCTTGGCCTCTGCTGGTAGTTGAGAAGAACTGAGCAGCGTAAGTACAGGGGGATACTCCTCGAATCCATCCTTAAGAGGCAGCACTGTTAGCAGCTGGCCAACTAGCTCAGACGCCGGCACAGGGACGGCATCTGGGTGCCTCGTCGCCATGCGAGCAACAGCACCTGCAGCATTGGCAACTGCCCTATCGTCAGTTGTCACCTTCAACACAGAGGCCAACTTAGTGAACAGCTGAGGGTACGCTTGCTTCACAGCCTGTTCATTAGTAGAGGCGGCGCAAAGAAGGCCAACGCCATAAGCAGCCACGGAGCGGACTCCAACGGCCGAATCATCCAGAGCACTGCTGAATGCTGGCAGCAGGGTCTCTGTCCAGGGTCCAACAGAGCTCTGCAGGGAGCCAACAAGGTCAGCAAAGGCACCAACGCCGTTTTCGCGCTCAGAGTCAACAGCGGAGGTAGCATAAGGCTGGAGAACCTCGGCCACCTGCGGGAACAGAGGCAGGAAATCCTGGCCTAGAACCTTAGCAATCTGGCTCAAGAGCTCAAGGCTTGTCTGGACAAGCTGAGTGGCCGCTTCGCTCGACTCGGCACCAGCCTCGGCCTCTTGGTCTTCCTCGTTCTCCTCGTCCTCGTAGTCCTCAAACACGCGGTGCTTGCGGCGCACGATTTCGAAGATGTTGTCCAGCACAAGCTTCAGCGAGTCTTGATCAGGGAAGACAGAGGCGCCGATCTGCTTGACGGACTGGCCGATGAGCTCAAACAAGGTATCGAAGCACGACATATCGGACTCAGTCTCGAGCATCTCTGTAGAAGCCTCCCATGTGGCAGCAATAACCTCGCTGTTCTGAGGAAGCGCCTGGAACACACGCCAGATACCAGTGATGGCAGAGACACGCACATCTTCATAGAAGTGCTCACTCTGGGCCTTGAGCTGCGAGAGCGTCTCTCCCAGGAAGGGCGCGAGACTGGGCTCAGCGGGAACATGCTGCCAGAGCATAGCCAGACAGTCGAGCGAGAACTCCTTCTCAATGCAAAGTGCTGAGTTGACCTTCAGGCCATCACCCATAGCGCCAAGGTCGGTCACATCAATGTCCTCCGGATCAATGTCGTCGAGCCCGACATCGTCGTACATGATCTCCTCCTGACCAAGAACTTCGTAGATCAGCGGCACAATGTGAGGAACGAATACACCGAAGTCAGCCTTGTACACTTCAGCGAGCTCGCCGATGTAAAGAGGCGCCATTTCGCGCAGAATAGCGTCCTTACTAGTGAAGCATGCCAGAGCTGTCTTCATCCAGGCCTCAAGGTAAGGAGCGAAGGTCTCAGGACCAACCGCGCAGCACAGACGCGACAGAGATCCGAGAGCCTCCGACGCCAGCTTCGCAGAGGCGGGATCAACCTCGCCCGTCGCCTCATCCGGCTGGGGCACGGCCACATAAGGCTCCAGAACCTCGATGGTCTGCTGGAAGTAAGGCATGTAGTTACGGCCAGCAACTTCAGCAGCCGTGCCAAGCGTCTGAATGACGAAGACCTTCAGGTCCAGGTTAGGCGAAGAACGCACGACATCAAGAAGCCTGGGTACAAGCTCGGGAAGGTACTCGCGGCTAAGGACCTCGTTTGTGAGACAGCGCATGATAGCACCCAGGGCGATGCAAGCCGAGCGGCAAACCTTGATGGTCGGGGCGCTATCAAGAATGCCGTATACAAGAGGAATAAGGGTAGCGTGCTCGCGACCAAGACGCTCGCCAGCACCAGTGCCAAGCTGGCAGAGAGCGTGAAGGGCAGCCACGCGGACACCCTGGTTCTCGTTCTGCAGACCTTGCACAATCCAAGGCAGCAAAGTCTCGGTCTCACTGGCAACAAATTCAGGCGCACCATCCGCAGTGGCGCTGAACGCAAGGTACCCAGCCCGCAGGTGCATGGGGTTGGCAGTGTGAACGAGGGAAGGCAGAAGCTGCAGCAGAGGCGAGATGACCTGAGAGGGGGGCAGGCGCGATGCAAGAGTCTCCAACGTCTGAAGCGCAAGCTGCGATGGCGTGACCTCGTCATCATCATCCTCGTCATCATCCTCATCCTCATCAGCATTGGCAACCAGCTCGACAAGCTTCTTCGTGAGCTCTGGTGCCAGCTTCATGCGGTTGATGCGGTTATATCGGAATACAGCCGTGCTGGAAACGACGCGCATGGCTGAAACACGCGTATCGGGGTCGACGCTCTTGTTCATTCCGTACTCGCTGAGCATGTGCGCGATGAGCTCGCCGAACGCCGGGCCGAGCAGGGCGGCGTCGGAGTCAATGAGCTCGCTAAGACTCTCGAAGATCTGACTGGCGCTCTTGTCGTCGTTCGCGGCCACACACTGGCTCAGAACCTCAACAATGCCAGGGATAACTTGCTGGAACACGGGGGCCTCAGTGCCAGTAAGAGCAATGGACAGGCCGCTGAGAGCAAGCACACTGTTAACACGAACACTCAGCGACTCCGGGTCGCGAAGAGTCTGGCTAAGAAGCTCCATAAGGGTCTTCGGCTCCTCGGCCACAGCAGCGCAGTAATCGCTCGAGTCGAGCAGCGCATACAGCACGTAAGTTGCGATCTCACGCTTGCGCACATCGCTATCCTGAGCGGCTCTGTGCAACTCGGGGAGCAGACCCGGCCAGCGGTTGTCATCGAGATCAAGGCGCGCAATGGCACTGATAATGCGGGCAACAGTGTGCCGTACAAGGTCGCTGTCCTCCTTGAGCGAGTCCTGGAGCAAGGACGTCTTAATCTGCTCCATGACGGCGGCATCGAGCGGCGCCTGCGAGTCGTACCAGAACCGCGGAATGAGCTTGCGGACCTCGACACCGGCGAGCTGGCGCATCTGGGGCTGCGGGTGCACCTGCATGATGCGGATGAGGGCCGGAACCGTCTCGGCACGCTTGTACCAATTCTTGCTCAGCTGCTCTGTGGCGCTCTTCACGCTCTGAGAGTCTCGTGCATTGAGCACCTGCGCAAGGACGCCCTCAAGCTGCGTTACGTACTCGTCCATTTGCAACACGCACCTCGAAAAGACGGGTTCAGTGAAGAGTTGTGGTCCGTGGGGTTGGAAAGCTCTGGCTAATTTTTCAGGTGACTAACTCTTTATCTAATTTTTTTCGCCGCGACCGATGCAAGCGTTATTGTGTCTCTCGCGACATCAAGTTAAGCGCGATAAGACAGTAATTACGCGACGTTGTGTTTATCTGGTTGGCTGCGTTTATTATACGAGGCGCTTGTATTTACCGGGCTTAGGTGTCTTTCTTGGCGCGGTGTGTTGTGAATAGGGTCGCGGCGCCCCATATTATACAGCGGTAAGCGGTACAGCCAAGACATGAACTTATAGCATCAATGAATAAACCGTTTGTTTATATCCCTCGGCAAGTACTCTGCCGACATGCTTCCTCGGCGCGTAAGCCACCGTTAAGCCAATCGCGGGAGGCGCAGAGGCAATTGACAATGGGCTGGCAGCTGGATCCAGAGCACAAACGGGCGCCGTCAGTGCCGATTTTGGAAGCCATATTCGACGACAAAGACATATACTCGAAAAGCAGCGACAGACTTGGGTCAAGCCGGTGGCCATTTGTTTCTCCAGAAACGCCCTTTGCTACGAGTTCCGGTCGCATTCGGGGCGTCAATGCATTATTTATTCAGACACTGTTCCAGGGACGCAAACTGTTGAGCCAATGCAAGTCTCGATTGGAAGTGCCAAACCTCCTGACTCTACTATACTTTCCGCCGTGGCACCCACTAGCGTCTGGTCGCAAATCTCGACCCGCTTTGGCTGTTCTGCCGGTGCAGGGCGCGCAGTATAACGGGAACAAGCCGGCTCTAAAGCCGAGTGCCGCGGGACTTTCGCGCGACCCATTACACTATGCTGTGTGGAGAGAGCGCGCAGGTAAGCGGCTGCGTCGCGCTTTGTTTGAGAACCTTCAAAACACTCCTGGTTTCCGCGACGGTCTCTATATCAGCATAACGAAACGCGTACCCACTCAGGAGCAGGCCAATAGCGCTGTTTCAAGGTTTGTTACAGAGGTGGCAGCTTCAAGCCATGCATGGGCAGACAAACAACGCGACAGTGTGAATCTAGACCGCATCAATAACCGCCTTGTGGCCGGGAATTTTATGCCAGTCAAGCGGACAGCCCGTGAAGACTGGGAAAACAGAACCCCAAAAAATGATAAGCAGTTGTTTTAGGAGTGAAATCTATGGCCACCAACCAAGCGCAATGGCAGGCGGTGCCGTAGCCATCCCAGGGGCAGCATTCGCTGCCTTAATTGCGTAAGTTCGAGCGTGGACAGTTATTAAATGGAAAGACAATGTATCCAAAACCTCTTTTGCGAGCGCCTGCGGAGCGCAGAAAACCGTCTGTTTCCTTAATATAAAGAGAATATATTCCATTATAGACAATGCCTTACTAGGCAAGACGTACCTCTTGTCTACCGGGTCTGTTGAGAGACTCCAGATATGAAAAAATGCTAAGTGTTGAACTCCTTTACCGGTTTGCTCTAAAGGGTAAGTTTTTTGGGCTGCTCCCACGGGTTCTCCTGGTTTGTGAAGTGACCGTAGCTGGCAGTCTTGAAGTAGATCGGGCGCGCCAGATCAAGCTCCTTCACAATGACACCGGGACGCAGATCGAAGTTCTTCTTGATAATCTCGACCAGCTCCGCCGACGAGTGCTTCGACGTGCCGTACGTCTCGACGAAGACGGACAGCGGCTCGGCAACGCCGATGGCGTAACTGGACTGCACCAGGGCACGGCGCGCAAGGCCTGCAGCCACAAGCGACTTGGCGACCCAGCGGGCCGCATAAGCGCCCGAGCGGTCGACCTTCGAGAAGTCCTTGCCCGAGAAGGCACCACCACCGTGGGCGCCCCAGCCGCCGTAAGTATCAACAATGATCTTACGGCCCGTGAGACCAGCATCACCCTGGGGGCCGCCGATGACGAAGCGGCCCGAGGGCTGAATGTGGTATTTTGTGCGCTCATCAAGGTAGTGAGCAGGGATGACCTTCTTCACGACCTTGTTCAGCAGCTCCGAGCGCAGGTCAGCCGTGCTGATCTCGTCGGCGTGCTGCGCGCTGATAACGACAGTGTCGACGCGCAGCGGCTTCGCGGCACCGCCGTCGTTCTCGTACTCAACGGTGACCTGCGTCTTCGTGTCCGGGCGCAGCCAGGGCAGCGTGCCGTCGCGGCGCGCGTCGGCAAGCGCCTTGTTCAGCTTGTGGGACAGAATGACGGTGAGCGGCAGCAGCTCGGGCGTCTCGTCGGTCGCGTAGCCAAACATGATGCCCTGGTCACCGGCACCGAGCTCCTCAAGCGCCTTCTCGTAGTGGAGGCCCTGCGCGATATCGGGCGACTGCTGCTCGACGGCAACCAGCACGTTGCACGTCTTGTAGTCGAAGCCCTTGGCGCTGTCGTCGTAACCGATGTTCTTGATGGTATCGCGAATAATCTTCTGGTAGTCGAGCTGCGCGCGCGTCGTGATCTCGCCGAACACCATGATCATACCGGTTTTGGACGCGGTTTCGCAGGCAACCTTCGACAGTGGATCCACGGTCAGGCACGCGTCAAGAATGGCGTCACTGACCTGGTCGCAGATCTTGTCGGGGTGGCCCTCTCCAACAGACTCGGAGGTAAAGAGGTACGTCTCGGGCATTTTGTCAATCGAGGTGTGGGATGCTTGATTTTTTCTAGGGTCCTCCTATATACACATGCACATGCACCTCTGCTGTGACGTTTGATCGCGAGAAACTCACCGGTCGCGTGCGGGCACGTGCCGTCGACAACTGTGCGCCGGTCCCCCCAATCTAGTTAATGGCTCAGTCACAAGCATCTTATCGCGCCGGATGCCGCGTAAAATCCTGTCATCGCGGTGCGTGGGTTAGGGGATAAGGCGCCGGCTTCGGTGCAGGGCCGCCGCATGTGAAGCATGTGAACCGTTTGGGGAATGCAGTCCGGGCGCTGGCCGACGCGCGGGTGCGGGGAGTCGATTCTGGCTGGTTACGCGGCCCAAACCTAGGACCGAAATTCGTTTTTGGGCTTGGACAGTGCCGCGCAGGAAGCTTTTAGGTCTGTGATCCGTGTTTTGCATATGCCATTCCTATGTTTGGCTTGTACATGCTCCGCGCACGGTCCACGCAAGCGGCCTAAAGGTGTCGATTCTACCCATTTGTAGTCTACATTTCTTTTAAGTATCTGTTAAACACGCTCTATCCATCCAGGTTCTCGAAGTACTGGCTGTCGACAATGCGGAAGATGCGCACGACGCCCATACGCAGGTCAGTCAAGCGCAGCGCCTCGCGCTTCGTATCGGCAAAGTGGAGCTTCTTCTTCGTGCCGTCCCAGCTTTCCACCACAAACGCTGCGTCGCGGTACGTCTTGTTGTACTTCTGCAGCGGCCCCTTCGAGCCTTGGAACGTCGCGTCCTCGAACACGCAGACGTCGCCCGGGCGGATCTCGTCGACCTGCTGCACGCTAGCGTTGCCGAAGTTCGAGTAGATCTCGACGCCTAGTGCGTCTTCGGGAAGTACTGCGTTAGGCAGCGCCGCAATGAAGCCGCGCGCATTGGCCACGTCGCTGCCAGCAGCAAACTGCTTGTGTGCCCCGGCAATGACCTGCGGCCCGAGCCGCGCACTAGCCTCCTTCAGACGCCGCGTGTCATGTACGGCCGTGTCGTAGCGCGAGCCGCGCCGACCAAGATCCCGCGACGAGCGGCCAGCAGGCGGCGCTGAGGCGGCCGGCACGGCAGTTGGTGCTGGCGGCGGCGGCGCGCTTGTTGGTGGGTCTCCGAATGTCGATGCGCGCGACACGGGCTGATGTGGTGCGTGCGGCGGCGGCGGCGCGTGCGGCGGTGGCGGCGCGTGCGATGGTGGCGGCGCGTGCGACGGCGGAGGTGAGCCGAACGTCGGTGTCCTTCGCAGTCCTTCTGCTCCGCCCGTAGGCACAGGTGGAGCCGGCGCACTGGGGCGCGCTACAGGAGCAGGAGGCGGCGGCCGCGCTGGCGTGCCCTGCGGCTCAGGCTCAGAGAAGTCGAAATCGTTCGACGACCTGTGGGCGTGCGTGAAGTGCTGTGGTGCAGGTGGCGGCACGCCGGGGCTTTCTGGTCCTGAAGAGGCAGGTCGTGCATGTGGTGGCAGCGGCGGCGCTGCGTGCGTTCCAGGCGGCGGAGGCGGCGCTGTGCGCGGGCTTGAAGTTCCGGGGCTGGCAGGGTGGGCCTGAGGCGGCGGTGGTGGCCGTGCTGGGTGAGCCACCGGCGGTGGCGGCGGAGACGTATGCGCTCCTCCTGGCGGCGGCGGTGGTGCTGAATGAGCTCCTGGCGGCGGAGGCGGCCCAGCGTGTGTTACTGGAGGTGGGGGTGGAGTTGGATATGCCCCGCCTGGGGGCGGCGGTGGTGCCCCGTGTGTTGCCGGCGGCGCCGGCGGCGCAGCGTGCGAGTGAGGCGGCGGCGGTGGTGCCGTGTGCGCTACAGGAGGCGGCGGCGGTGGTGCCGTGTGCGCTACAGGAGGCGGCGGCGGTGCAGCGTGTCCACTTGGAGGAGGCGGCGGTGCGCGGGTTTTGGGCGGCGACGCCGGGTGTGCTGCAGGAGACGCAGGCTGGGCCGCAGAGCCTGGTCGCCACGACTCGAGCGGCGGCGCGGGCGCACTCGTGACAGGAGATCCAGACGCGACGGGCGCGTCATGGGATGCCGTCGGTGACACTAGGGACTCTTTGCTGGCAGCCGCTGCCGGCGGAGCAGGCGGCGCTCGATGCGCCGCCGCGTGCGAGGGCACAGCTGCATCTCGCGTTGACGAGAACGACGACCTTGTGTCGCTGGGCACAGGTGTGGCCGACGCAGACTGCGAGAGCGACGGAATAGCATGCTCGGGCGGCACGGGCTCCAGCTCCTCAGGTACCTTCCGAGGGCTCGACGGCCTGTCCGTATCCTCATCAGACTCGTATCCGGATGTCTCGCTGAAGCCAGACACAGAAGGCCTCACGTCGTCGGTCGGAACTTTTGCCGGTCTGGGTGGTTGTGGCGGCTGTGGGTGTCGCGGTGGCTGCGGGGGTTGTGGCACGGAAGCCTGCGTGGGTCTAGGAGACTGCGTCGCAGGGGTTCCTGCCGGCGTCGCAGTTGTGTCGGTGGCCTCGCTGTCTCCATCGTAGGCGCTTTCCGATATGCTTCCGACGTCATGGGTCTCATTTGCATCATGGAACTTGTCGCTGCCGGGGCTCTTCGGGAACTGGGCCGGCGCGTGCGCAGACGGGGTGACTGGAGACTGCGGGGCCGATGTGGCCTCAGGAGACTCGGAACGGTGCTCAGCGTGAGCCTCCCGCGGTACAGCCCTGTGTATCGCCTCGGCCTGCTGCTGGTGCAACGGCTCCTGAGTGGCATGTGCCGAGGACTCAGCGGGCACCTGCTCCAGCTGCTCGTGATCTTGCGCCTCCGCAGGTGTGGCCTCCTTTGAAGTCGGCGGCGGTCCGCTTGCGCCAGGCATCATGGATACCGGTGTGCTCTCCTCGGCCTCGCGGCGCGCCTCGGCAGCTTCGATTTCGGCTGGCGACATGGACTCGTAGTCGAGCGAGCGTCGGCGCTCCTTCTTGGGCACGCCTCCACCGGGTGCACCAAAGCCACCGCCCATAATCATGCCCAGGTTCATACCACCCGAGCTGTTGGCAAGGCGGGCCATGCGCTGTCTCAGCGCCATGCGCCGCGCCTCGGCCTCGTCCTCGTCGTCGTTCTCGCCGGCTTCAGCTTCTCTGTTAGCACCCTCGTTGGCCTCCTCGTCCGCAGCATGGGGCATAGGCTGGCCGAACCCGAATCCAGCAGGCAGTTTCGAGGCAACTGAGGGCCTTTGCGGTGCCGCCTCGTCGTCTGGCTCGGCAGCTTCGGTGTGGGGCGCGCCCTCATCTGTGGCACTCGGATGTGCAGCGGGTGCAGCGGGTGGCACGGGCGGCACTCGGTGAGTTTCAGTCTCAGTGGGTGCTTCAGCCTCCTCGTGGGGGGCATGGGGGGCGTGGGGGATTTCCGGCGCTTCCCTCACACTCAGCTCGGCGGCCTGCTTCTCGAGCTCGGCTTGTTTAGCCGCCTCCTTCGCGGCGCGCTCCTTCGCCTCGGCCTCGGCCTCGGCCCTCTCTCGAGCCTCGATCTCGGCCCGCTCGCGGCGGCTCGCCTCAGCCTCTGCGCGGCGCTGCTTGCGCCGCTCCTCGGCAGCAGCCGCGGCCTCAGCCGCCTCCTGCTCCTCTTGCTGGTTCTGCTGGAGCATGGCGATGCGCTCCTTGAGGCTCATGCTCGGCTTGAACACCTCCTCGCGGCCGGGGTGCGCAACCGCCTCCTGCTCTTCCTCTGTGTCTAGAGCCGGGAAGTTACGGCGCGTGCCCGTGCGCTGGGGCGCAGGCTTCGGTCTGTCCTCCTCGGCATTGGCCTGGTTGAAGCGCGCGAGACGCGTCTTAAAGTCGGGCTCCTTATCGGCGTTGATTCCACTGTCGGATGGGGCAGTGGCGTCTCCCGACGGCCGGCGTTGCGGCGCCTTCGAGTCGTCGGCTGCCCCTGTGGATCCAGCGCCAGACACAGAGCCTGTGGTCGCGGCACTCGCGGCCGCAGTAGCAGCAGCGGTAACAGTAGCAGCGGCCGCCGCAGCACCCGTAGAGGCGGCACTAGGGGGGTCGTCACTCGGAGACGATATATCTCGAGACGCCGCGCTTGTGTCCTTGGACTCGGTGATATCACCCGTGGCTGCGGGCCTGTTCACCGCGGCAGCCGAGCCAGTAGAAGAGCCCGAGAGACGGCGCGCCGGTACACTTGACCGGTCCTGCGACTCAGCACGAAGCTCTTGCTGCTCTGAGGGCGGCTCTTGGTGTGTCGCCACGTCGTGCGACGGCCGGCGCGCGTGGGCCGGTGCGTTCGGGTGGCCCTCGCTCGGGCCCGGCGCGTCGAAGTCGTCCTGCGTGGGCTCCACCTTCTGCTCTTGCTGTGGTTTGAGATCGAAAACGGGCTGCGGCTCCGTCTCCGTCTTCGGCTCCGTCTTCGCCTTGGTCTCTGTGCTTTTAGAGGGCAGGCTGGGCTCCTCGTTAGCCGGCTCGCGCCCGCTACTGAGCTGGCTCGCGTGGCCCTCCGCGGCGCGCTCAGCGGTGACCTCCGGAGGCGCAGCAGTCGACTTCGGCGGCGCAAGACTGATTGTCTTCTCCTCCTCCTCGGGTTCCTCGTCGTCGCCCCAGTCGTCGTCGCTCGTGGAAGCAGGGGCCCGCGTGCTTCGCGCCGGCAAGCTGTGCGCAGCAGCAGGCGCTGCGACCGGCGCCGGAGCCGGAGCCGGCGCTGGCGCATGCGGGGACGACGGGGCCGCTTGGCTCTGCGAGTGGGCGGGCGATTGAGTCGCCGGCGCAGCGGCCGCACTCGGAGGAGCCGGCGCCGGCGCAGGAGCAGGCGCAGGCGCGGGCGCAGCGTCCGCGACCGTCTTTGTCGGCGTCTCCGACGCGCTTGGCGTGGGCTCCGCGTGCGCGTGAGCCCGGCTCGGACGCGCGGGCGGCACGACGTCCGGCGCGACGTAGGTTATGGGGAAAATGCCCTCCACTTGCTTGCCCGACGCATCGGTGTAGTAGCCGTGGTACCAATCCGCGTCGAGCACCTCGTCGACCGTCACCTTCTGGCCAGACACAAACGGGAGGTCGTCCTCCTGTTCGGCTTGGTAGTCGTACAGTGCGCGGACCGCAAATGGCACTTCCGGCATTGTGTGGGTGGCTGTGTGGAACACGCAATGCTACTGGTAAGTAGGGTGTGGAGTGGAGCTGCGAGCGCGTGAGCCCGGCAAGGGTTCCGGTTCCGCTCCCAGACTCGCGGTATCGCGCGGCGAGCCGGTAAATGTGAGCGCCGACGCGGCCCGCGGAGCTCGGCAGAACTACAATTGGCAGACTTTCAATAGTGCTTGGTCAATGGTGCCTGGTCGGTAGCTGCTGGGGCTTGTAGTTCCAAAAAGCAATTGCGTCCACGCGTGTTTGTAGATATGTTTGGGAGAAGTGCAAAAAATGATCGAACCCAGGATCGAACTGGGGACCTCCAGTGATCTAACTCAACGAGTGATGTTAGACTAGCGCCATAACCAACTAGACCATTCGACCTGTTGTTGAGGGGCTTGCAGTTGGTGATTATAAGTGTGCCAGTCTGTGCATGCCTGTATTATACGCGCGTAGAAATTTGGAGTTGCCGTACTCCCGGCTAGTTCAATGCTCACACCAGCACATATAATCCTCAGTATACATATAAGCCTTAGTATACATACTCTAGCATTTACTTGTTTTAATCAACACATATCAGCCTATTCGGATGTTGGTGTGCTCAAGGCCCAAAATGGTGTGCTGGCCATTGTTTTGGCCCGGCCCTGTTTTCTTCAATAATGCGGTTCCCCTTGTGGTCCATGCAATCGGAATCATTGGATTTTACCTATTTCTGCTCCCGCTTTTCCTGATGCATTTGCGCCTAGTTCTTTGCTTAGTCCTTCGCCTAGCTCTTCGCCTGGTCTTGGTACGGGCTTCTTCAAAAGTTTGTACTTACATGCTGCCCATTGAAACTCAAGTGAACCCGCGTCACACTAATGTGAGGAACGACAGTGATTTCTTTTGTGTATTCTGCGTGTTTGAGCTGGCCCGTGCTTTTAC
Source organism: Entelexis potacharoeniae (assembly GCA_030566975.1). Classification (NCBI taxonomy): domain Eukaryota; kingdom Fungi; phylum Ascomycota; class Dipodascomycetes; order Dipodascales; family Trichomonascaceae; genus Entelexis; species Entelexis potacharoeniae. The sequence continues at coordinate 35,732 of JAKUBX010000052.1, forward strand.
CCGCTGTGTCCAAGGACTGGTGCACTGTGCCACATCTATGTGTATGTGCTGAGAGCTGTCAGTATCAGGTCGAATGGTCTAGTTGGTTATGGCGCTAGTCTAACATCACTTGCTGAGTTAGATCACTGGAGGTCCCCAGTTCGATCCTGGGTTCGATCATTTTTTGCTTTTCACGAGCTCAGGTGTAATTTTTTGGACGTTAAGTTGATATAGCGAGCGCTCACTGCAGTTAGTGCTTAATTTTTGCTCGCAATGCAGCCATAGACGCAGTCGCACGCAGTCCGGAGCTGGATCGCTGCTGTAATTATAGCGCCTCCATGTGGCAACGGAAGTCTGCGCCTCGCTGCCCAAACCGACACTGTCAGACTCCTACTGCGCCTCTCTTACGGAGTGTGTCCTGCGCAGCAACACCTGGAGCAACACGACTGTCGCTCAATACGAATTGCACTGATGCGCCTGCTGCTTTGGCTGCTAATTCCGCTGCCAAAATAAGGATCTGTACTAACTAAAGTGGAGTGAATGGAGATGCACAATCGTGTATAAAATGGAATCATAAATAAATACGTAATTAGAAGAGAGGCGTCTAGCTCGACTCCTTGGTCGAGAAGACCTCGCCACGCAGACGGCGCGCAAGCTCGATGTCCTTCTCCTGGATGGTCACGCGCTTGGCGTGCGTGGCGCAGGCGTTCGTGTCCTCGAACAGCGACACAAGGTACGCCTCGGCGGCCTCCTGGAGGGCGCCCAGGGCCGACGACTGGAAGCGGAAGTCCGGCTTGTTGTCGCCGAATCCCTCGCGCAGGTCCTGCATGATCTCACGGACGAGGCGCTGGAAGGGCAGCTTGCGGATCAGAAGCTCCGTCGACTTCTGGTAACGACGGATCTCCTGCAGCGCAACGGTACCAGGCTTATAACGGTGGGGCTTCTTGACACCACCAGAGACGCCGGCACCAACCGACTTGCGGGGGGTCTTGGAGGCAGCGTGTTTTCGGGGCGCCTTGCCGGATGTGGTCTTAGCGGGAGTGGCGACGTGCTTTGTGCGAGCCATTGTTAGTGTGTTGGGTGACGAAGAAAACTAAGTTGCCGTGCGATGCGCGTCTTTATATACCTGCTTGGGAGATAGGTGGGCAGCGCGGGCTCGTTAATCAGCGGTAAGGGTTTTGTCATCACGACCCTATCCTGATGCGAATAGTGATGGGATGTGATGGGTCTGTGCGTCTGGAACGATGCAGGCGGCACTTTGCAGGCAGTTTAAAAATGCTTGCGGGCCGAATTACAGTATAAAAATTACATCTATGTATTCGCGTACATGCAGAGTCTTGCGTGGCGCTTGTTTCTGCCGCGAGGCTGTGTGTGATCTGAACCGCGTTTTTGTGTCGCCACCATTCTGCGCAAATTTGCGTGCCTTCTTTGTTTTCGTTGCTGTGCCTTTTTTTACGGAATGTGTGATGCTTTTTGTCCTGTTGCGTGCCTCACGTGCCCCAGCATTCCGCGGTGGGAGAGGCGACCAAGCGTTTGGGACGTCGTTACTCACCCCCGAACCCCTCCCAACTTTAGGGGGGTAGTTGGGAACGTGTGTCGGGCCTTAAAATTGTCGTTGGGAGGTACCTTGTTCGATGTGTGTGGAGGCCTGTCACGTGTGCGCGTGACACGCCCCGTGATGCTGGTAGCATCGGTCATATGACCCGGCCAGCGGAAGTGCGGCCCGGCCTGTTTTGACAGGTGCGGGGGGATCGTATTGCGGTGGTGCAGTCATATTTGCGCGCGAATCTAATTTCGCCTAAGTTTTGATCAACTTGTTGAATTTGTATGACTTGTGCTGAGTCTTGGTTTTGGCCAGGAACATATGTAGCCTCCTCTGCCTCTCTATGTTTCGGACATTGCGCTAGCGACCCAATTGTATTGAATTTGTATTTGTTAAGTTCGTCTTTTTTCTGGCCTGGTTTTGGAGGCCGTAGTGGTATTTCTTATTCTACGTTGATTTGGTCTTGCCAAATCTGCACACCGATCTTATGCAAGTTACTTAGCTCCCGCACCTGGGTCTCAGAGTCCTACTCCGTAGACAATCAGAGTATAAAAACGATACGCAATATCGCATAAATACCGAAACTAAAACCAAAATCAAGCCTAAATACCACATTGTGCATTAGACGAGGCAACAGAAGCGCTGCACAACCAAGGAGGAGAAGCCGCGGTGCCGTTACAAACAGCGCCAGTCCAAACCGGGAACGGAAACAAAAATACTGTAACGAAGTAGCATAGGTATGTAATGTATATTAGTGCTCAAGAATGCTAAGACTACCTGTGATGACGACGTTTTCAAGCACCGACCCGGGCGGGATCTGGATCTTGTTGCCCTCCTCACACACAATGATGACCGAGCCCTTCAGCTCGATGCCACGCCCGAAGAACACGTTACCGGTCACGGTAAGGTGGTCGAGCTCAATGATCTTGGGCATATGCGGGATGCGCTTCTGGAACTCGCTGACCTTCTTGAAGCTGTCGCCGAGCTTGATGAGCGGCGTGCCGCCATAGCGCTGCGGCGACATGACAAGCGAGCCGTGCACGAGGGTGTAAAGATCGGACTTCACGAGCAGCAGGTCGGACGACGTCTTGACGGGCAGGAAGCGCGAGCGCGGGACGTTAATGCCACGCGCGTTCTTGAAGTAGCGGATGGCCGCGCCAATCGCGGTCTCGAGCTGCAAAACCTGCAGGTCGACACCGCCGCGCTTGACGGTCTTCGGGTTCGGGATGATCTCCATCTGCAGCTCCTGCGAGTCGACGATGCGCTTGATGGCGCGCAGGTCGATCCACAGGTTGTTCGTGTTGAAGTACTTGAACTTCTTGATCGACTTGAACTCCTCGACGTGCTCCTTCGGCACCTGCGCGATCTCGAGCAGCTGCACGTGGCCGTTGTAGTTGATGATCGTGCCGCCCTTCACGTCGGCGCGCGTCTTGTCCGTGAGCTCCATGAAGTACTCGCTCTTCGTGTCAATCATGTGGCTGAGGATGTCGAGGTCGACCGTGGCGCCGAGGTTGTCGCCGTTCGACACGAACAGGATCTCCTTGCCCGCGGCAATGAGCTCGTCAAGGATTCCCGAGCGGCACAGCGACTCGAACAGGTCACCGTGGCCCGGCGGGTACCACGCGTCGTTGCTGTCGTCAGCCGACTCGGGGATGGGCAGCAGCGTGTCCTTGTTCACGCGCGGGAACTTCGACTGGTTGAACGTCTTGATGTTAATGTTGTGGCCCTTGTACTTCTCGATGATGGTCTCGGTGTCCTCGTCGGTGTTGAACGAGTTCATGAGGATGAACGGCACGTCGGCGCCGTACTGGCGGTTCAGGTACTCGATTTGGCGCACCATAAGGTCGAGGAAGCTCTTGCCCTCACGCACCTCAATGACGCTCTTCGGGCCGACGCAGCCCATTGACGTGCCCAGCCCACCATTCAGCTTCAGCACGGCCAGCTTCGACAGGTACTCCTTCGCAATCTCGGGGCTGTCGGTGTGGTTCTTCTTCAGCGAGTTGTAGTCAACGACCTCCTCGGGGCTCGGCGTCTGGACGTGGTCCCAGTCGAGCTTCTCGCCGCGCACGGTCGAGACAAGGTAGCGCTGGTACAGCTCGAAGAAGCAGTCCATCTCGGACTCGAACTTGTCGCGACGCGTCTTGTCCTCGATGCCGTCGGCAAGCTTGTTGAGCGCGTTCCGCATCTGCGCGGCCGCCACGTTTGTCGACGCGCGGTCCAGCGCAAACGCGCTGTGCTTTCGGACGTGAGCAGCAGACATTATTCCAGGTTCGCCGGGGCTACACAAGGTGTATAGATGGAGGAGAAAGAAGCGCGCCGCCAGCGTCGGTGTGGGCACCTCCGCGGGTCATCTGACCATCCCTCAAGTGAGCAACCCCTTACCGTACCCATCGATGTCTGATAGGGTCGGTGCGGTACATTCCGCAGCGCAGGCCGGAATCGGCCGCGTCGGTAGTGGGCCAAAACTGGCGGCAAGGAGCCTGTGTGCACGCCGCAAAGGCAACAGCCGCACCACCGTGCGGCACATCCCGTTTCGCGCTTGATTTGCCCCCCAAGATGGCCGCGCACCGAGGCGGTTGCCGTGCTCCCGCCCGCCCCATGGTCGCCGTCCCTGCCCTCACCGCGCCATACCCCTGCCCCGACGCGCGTCTTTTTTGTCAACCCGTCGCCGCGCACTAACCTGGTGAGACAGAACCCAATTTGGAGATCCCCTGCTCACGTGCAACCCATTCTGGCGCGGCCGCCGCGAGCATGCCAGCCATCCATACTTCTTTGGGTAGTCCCGCACCGGAATCCACGCCCGCGGACCCCATCGAGATCGGTTGCTCCATAGATCATTACATGCGCGCCGGCGGTGCACAATAGCCACACGAGCCAAGACCGGTGCGGATCGAGATGCACATCTAGGCACGCGCGCACGAGCACAAACCAATTACAGAATAGACTACAGCATTTAATCACAAAAAGCCACGAATAAACGAATTACAATCGAGCCAGAGGCCTCGTAACCAGCGAGCGAGCGAACTAGCCAGCCAGCCAGCCAGCTACTTTAGCGCGTCACGTGCACACGCACTGGCGGATATGCAGGTACCTCTCTCCGACCTGACGCGGCTGTAAGCATAAGCATAAACGGCCGTGCTCAGTTTCGGTAGCGCCAGGCCCTCAGCGCGCCGCTCAAAAGACTCAACCCAAACACAGCTTATGGCTCCGGAAGACGACAGGAGCTGATACGTAGCGCGCCGCTATGCGTCTCAATCAACCGTAGACGCAAAACAGGCCCTTACCAATTGCCAAGCATACCATGCCAAAGCCAGCTGTGCAATGCTTCCAACTATGAATGCTTCCAGCTACGTGCCGCTGCCAGCCCTGTGCCGCTGCCTGCAGCATTCTTCTTTTAGCTCGGTGCGCTCAGCGCCAGCCATTGCCGGCGGCGCCGCCATACTGCCAAGTACCGACCCGCGATACGCCTACCCGCTGCCCTGTGTACAGCGAACCATTTGCGGAAACACACTGCACGTCGCGCAATGTTTGGACTCAGCGGACTCGTCTACCGGACCATCATCGTGTTCACGCTGCTGCTCAATGCGACGGCCATTCTGAACGAAGAGCGCTTCATCCGACGGCTCTTTGGCTCCGACACGAACACGGCGTTCGGCGGTGAGGCTGAGGACACCGTCAAGTCGCGCGCGCTGCACCTCGTGCGGTCCGTGCGGATGGTGATGCGCCCGTTCCTGATAACGGTGAACACGTTCATAATCATCTATGAGGTGTTCCTTGGGTGAGCGCGTGCTGGAGACAGCGCAACTTTGGGTATTTATGACAACGTACAGCGCTCGGTTGCGGTGGAAAAGAGTAGTGACACAAAATGCATTACGCGGCTGCAGCAGCTGCCACCGGCTCTGGGGACTGATGCGTAACTACAGGGCCCCTGAAGCGACTGTTCAGATGATGACGGACCACTTGGACTGAACTGCAGCGCGACTCCCAGTACCGCTGGACGGTACTCAGGAATGCCTCGCCAACCCAGCTATTTGGAGCCGCGTGCACCTGCGCCCATACTGCGTACTGCACGCCCATAGGGTGTATGTACGTCCTTAATGCATATTGTGCTTGCGCCCATACTGCGTACTGTGCTTGCGGCATGCGCGCAAGCATACAAGCGCTGGTGTCATTACGACGCTGCACTGTGGCGTTCGGCGGCCGTACCATGCAGCATTGGATTTGAGTTGTTAGATTCCGAGGCGAATAGCCATTCTGCTTTAATCGCAGCAAACGCCACACATCACCCCGCGGCGCCTACAGGACCGAAAGTATAAATTAAGAAAATTAATTCGAGTGCATGTGTTTCTGCTACTATATCCATTTTGCTCGGCGGCTGTCGTCAACGCGCGCTGGTTGGATTCAGCGCCGGCCCGCTTCTGGCCGCGCGTGACCCAGGCTAGGGTTCTGCTCCGCTACTTAAGTCATCTCGCGATCTAAAATTTCAGCCTTAACCTTCATGAACGTGCGCGGACGACAACAGTTAGCTCGATACGGCTGTAGAGGGCTCGCTGTCGTCGCCCGAGCACGGGGATTCTCCTATTTCTGCCTCGGGTTCTGATCTCGATAGAGCCACGGGTTCTGGTGATGGAGAAGATCAAGCCTGTTGACGGCCTCTGGATTTGATACTTCTGTGAGTGTCCGTCGGCAGGATCGTGGAATGTGCTCTTGAAGTGCTGGTGCAGACTCTGTTCTGTACTGGCGTGGGCGCATAAACTACATACTCTTCGTAGCACAATAAAATGCAAATTACCTTCTTTTTTTTTGGGGCCCACGCGCCTGCGCGCGGCGCTGACGCAAAGAGCGCCAATGCGGACCGGCCCAACTCTAATCTAGAATGCGGCGCCGTTACGTGCGAAAGCCGCGGGCACAATGGCCCACGCCGGCCGCCGCATGGGTCTTTAAACTTAACGACTAGATTACAGGTTTAGATTACCATGCGGCCGCACTCGGACGTCCACCTCTAATGCGGCTGCCGCATACATATATACGCGGGCTTGCGACGGCAAACGACGGCCAGCAAAGATGGAGATAACCCTGCGTACTCTCATACTCAGCGGGCTGCCGCTGCTCACTGCGGCGCAGAGCGCGAATGGCGGTGGAGACCCGAACGGCGGCGGCGACCCCGACGCGCCGCCGAACCTGACGAACTGGGTGTACAACTCGACGACGCCGCCCATTGAACCGAGCCGCGACGCGTTCTACCACCTGAAATACGAGAACGTGACGGCGTACGCAAACGGGGCCATTGTTGCCCAGCGCGACATCTCTGTGGACGGCACGTACCAGGGCGTCGACAGCGCGCAGCAGGTTGTGTACCGCAGCCAGGATGCGCACGGCAAGGCGACGCTATCGACGGCGGCCGTGCTGCTGGCCCACAGCGACCAGAACAAGGGCCGCGTTGTTGTGGTGCAGGTTCCCGAGGAGGCGAACTACATTGACTGCTCGCCGACGTACCAGCTGTTTGGTCGCAACGGCGTGCCCGAGGTGCAGCACCTGCTGTCGCACGGGTACACCGTAGTTGTACCGGACTACGAGAGCGCGCGCGGGTCGTTTACGGTGGGCCAGGTTGCCGCGCCGCAGATTCTCGACGCGGCGCGGGCCGCTCTTAAGGTGCCCGGCGTGGCGCCGAGCAACCAGAGCGCGTCCATTGGCCTGTGGGGCTACGGAACGGGCGCGCACGCGACGGGCTGGGCGGCCGAGCAGGCGAGCACGTATGCGCCGGAGCTGCCGATCAAGGCCGCGGCGGTGGGCGGGTACATCACGAACCTGCTGAACTGGATCCACGCCGTGAACAGCTCGCCGCTGAGCGGGCAGGTCGTGGCGTCGCTGCTGGGCATGGCGTCGGCGTACCGGGACGTGTCGGACGTGCTGGCCGAGGAGGTGCTTCCGCGGCGGCGCAACGCGCTGGAGGCGGCGCAGTCGCGGTGCTCGAGCCAGAACATCATCCGGTACTTCGAGCAGAACATCACGTCCGAGTTCTTTAGCCCGGGCGTCGACCCTTTCGGCGAGGCGCGCGTCGCGAACGTGTACGAGATCAACTCGCTGGGCAAGCAGGCGCCAAGGGCGAACGTGTTTGTGTACCAGGGCACGAACGACAATGTAGTGAGCACGGCGGACGTGCGTAGCGTGGTGAAGAAGTACTGCGCTGCGGGCACGCCCGTGAAGTACCGGGAGTACACGGGCCTGACGCACACGAGCACGCGCAACGAGTACGATGACGTGCTGGACTACTTTGACGACGCGCTGTCGGGGACGCCTCCCGTGAGCTCGTGCAGCCGGATCAAGAGCGGCTACTTTGACTAGAACCCAAGTAACCGTATAATAAACCAACCAGCCAATTAGAGTAAATTATGTCTAGCAGAACAATAAACACCGTATGAATAAATTCACAGTTTGCAAATGAACGCATTGGCGCGGCCCACGGGCAGCCCACGGGGAAGGGCAGGCCCCGCCAGGGCCACGCGGGTGGGTTGGGTTGCCCGGCGGGCGGGCAAGGGCATGCGGCAGCAGAAAACCACCACCGTCGACATCGAGGCCCGGATGGCGGAGCAGAATGACCGGCTCCGTAGAAGACATTCGGCGCATTCTGAGACAGGGCGTGCCGGGCTACCTGTCGCCCGTGCAGGCAAACAATCTTGTGCTGCAGCTCACGATCTTTGCTGCCGACCCCATCGACGAGGACTCGCTGCGCATGCTGGCGCGGTTCTTCACGCCGCAGGACTACGAGGACCTCATTGAGGAGCGCACCATCGTGTCGCGGTGCGGGTACCCGTCGTGCCACAACATGCTGCGCGACGCGAGCGGGCACATCCGCAACCCGCTGACGCGCAGCATTGTGTCGTGGCAGCACTCGTTCTGCCAGATCCAGTGCTTCCAGGCGAGCGACTTTTACCGCGCGCAGCTCAGCACGGAGAGCCTCACGACGCGCGAGAACGTTGCGTGGTTTGCGCCGGGCGACATGCACTACGAGCAGGACATTCTGCTGCTGCCCGAGGTGACGGCGATGGCGCGGATGCAGAACAAGTCTGTGGGGCAGGCCGTTGCCGACCTTGTGCGCAGCCAGAAGCAGCTGTCCGAGGGCATGCTTGCGCTGAGCGTCGGCGGCGAGGAGGGCGCGCCGGGCCCCGCGGGCGGAGGGCCGGACGACGCCGGCGACGCCGTCACGGCGCTCGCCATCACGGAGCACGATCCTCCGAAGCCGCCCGGCTAGGTGCGGCTCGATCCGAATGCGAAGCGCGCCAACCTGGTAAACGGATCCGAACATATCCACGATCTACGCAGCGTAAGAACTTCGCAACCTCACGCTGTCGGCACAAGAACTGCTCGGCACGAGGACCCACGCTGCTAGAACCACGCCGCGCAGCACGTAAACTCACGCTGCGCAGCACGCAAACCCACGCTGCGCAGCATAAGAGCGCACAGCTCCAGCATATAACTCCACTGCTCAGCATAACTTCACTGCTCAGCATAACTTCACTGCTCAGCATAACTTCACTGCTTAGCATAACTTCACTGCTCAGGACTTCGCTGCTCAGAACTTCGCCGCTCAGAACACAGCATAAAGCATAAAAACGACACCCTTTGTACGTCTACATCCTCGCCTCACGCAGGAGACGAGCTTCTATTCATATAAACGTTATGTCTACCCGATATACGTCTAGCATTTAGTTAGCCTGTGGCTTATTTGGGGGAGATCATGTTCTCGGGGCGGACCCAC
>JAKUBX010000053.1:0-43705 GCA_030566975.1 Entelexis potacharoeniae
AGCGGCTCGCGCGCGCGATGGAGCTCGCCGCGGCGCGCGAGAAGTCTGCGTACGCCACGCGCCGCGTATACCTCTTCAGCGGCTTATTGGTACTGCTGTTCGGCTCCTTGATCCCGGTCATCAAAATAGGAATCAAGTTGCTCGACTGGAGCATCCTCTGGGGCATGGTGATAGTGCTCCTACTCCTCATGGTTTATGTTTTGTCACTCCTCTTCCTGATAATATATTTGTGCGAATCGGTGCCAGACGCGCGCCATCGGCGGGCGGATCTTAACGCTCTGCTAGCGTGACTTGTGTAATCTATCAGCTTATCGACGATACGAACACTGCGCGGCACGCCTTCGCAATACAATGCGCGCTGGGGGATCGAGCGCTGCTGGCTGAACGCCGCTCTACTGTGTACAATAAGCGCGCCACGGAGAAGCACAATATTGCAGCGCGCTACATTCCTCTCTTTGTTCGGTGCTTTGGTTCACTTCAGTGCTTCAGCAGCCCCCCAGGCAGCATAGCCGCTTCGCCAGCTCGCGCCGGCCCATGAATGCACGTGACGCTCCCGCTTATCTGCATTGGCGCCCCGCCGCAAGCGAGGCAGACTGCGCCTATTGATCGCAGCATGAGTTCTGCGAGCAAAGAGAAGAGCGTGGCCGACGGCGTGAACCACGGTGCTAGCCACGGTGTGAGCGGCAGCGCGAGCGACGGCGCGAGCAACGCGGGGGCGGCCAATGCGCCCGAGCAGTATAATTTCCGGAACTGGCGCGCGTTCCTGCGCGACGCGCTCGCGTACCACGCGGCGCAGCACCCGAACAAACCGCTCGTCTCAGACCGCATCGCCACGCTGCGCCGGTTCATGTCAGACGACGTCGTCAAGCTCCTCGGCAGCTTCGTGCGCGACCACCCGCGCTACCACACAACGCACGGCTGGGACGGCTGGGTGGCCGACGTCGAGGCGCGGTTGCGCAGGAAAGATGAGTCGCTGCGTGAGCTCGCGACGGCGTCCGAGTGGCTCAACAGGTTCCGGCAGAAGCAGTGCACGCAGCCGGGGCTGTGGCAGGGGCTCGACCGGCTCGTCGAGGACGGCGAGCTCACATCGGTCGAGCAGCGCGAGCTGTTCTGGACCGCGCAGTCGGGAGACGCGCAGGAGGCGCTGGCCCGCGAGTGCGCGTACTTCGACCCGGGCCACGCCGTGTGGCGCGACGCGGACGCGGCGGCCGACGCCGAGCAGCGGCTCGCGCGCGCGATGGAGCTCGCCATGGCGCGCGAGGAGTCTGCGAACGCCACGCGCTTCGCATACCTGGCGTGCGGCTTTTTGATACTGATGCTCGGCATCCTGATCGTGATCCCGAACACTGGAATAGTGTCCGCGATGCCTGACTCGGACATAGGCACGGTGACATTCGTAATGCTTTTGGTTGTTTATCTCACAATATTAGTCTTGCTTGCCTTTATTGTGCCCTTATCGATCCAAGATGCCCGCCAGCAGCGGGCAGATCTCGACGCTATGCCAGCATGATCTGTGTAACCTATTTACTTCAGCTTATCGGCGATACCAACACTAAACTATGCGGTCGCGGCACGCCTTCGCAATACAATGCAGGCTGGGGCACCGAGCGCCCCTAGCGCCGCTGGCTGAACGCCGCTCTACTATGTACAATGAGCGCCCGCGGAGAGGCACAATCCTGCAACGCGCTACACTCTCGGCAGCCGCCGCGGCAGCTATTTTGCATGGCCTGCTCTGCATGGCCTGCTTTCGCGTCTCCTTTCGCACCGCTTTCGCATCCGCTCACATAGCGCTGGCCTGCTTCGGCGCGGCGCTACGCACGGCAGGGCTGCGCGGCCGCCGCTTCACCGTCGTGTTCTTGCCGCTCCTGCCCACAACCTTCGCCGGCTTCTCAAGCACGCTCCCGACAACCGTGCCGACCGCCGCGCCGGCGTACGCGCCAAGCACAATCGTGATCGGGTACGCCTGCCACGGCCGGTCCCAGTCGAGCACGATCGGCACCGCGCCGAGCCACGCGCCGACGAGCGTGCCGACGCTGCCGAAAAACACCGCCGACGCGGGCTGCTGCAGCGCCGCCACGCGCCGCCACGCGCCGCCGTCGAGCCCGTGCACGGCCAGCAGCGGCTGCACCGCCAGCGTCGACAGCACCGTCGCGCACAGCAGCGTCTCGGGCAGCGCGTACGTCACGGGCGCCCCAAACAGCACCAGCACGAGCGCCGCGGCCGGCGCCAGCAGCAGCGCCAGCACGCCCATGAGCAGCGCCGAGAACGCGTCCATGCGCAGCGCCACGACGCTGCGCACACACTGCAGCGCGTTCACGCCGAGCGCGCTGTACAGCAGCGTCGCGCGCGTGTCGTGCACGAGCCGCGGCTCCGTCGCGAGCAGCGCAAGCGGCACGGCAGCAAAAAACATCGCCCGAATTCGCTGGGTGCGCCAGGATCCGGCGCGACTAAACCGCGCGGCACGTGATGCGCGCGGCCGGTCCCAGCCGAAACGGGTCCCCAGCCCAAACGGGGTCCCCAGCCCAAACGGGTCCGCGCAGGTGGATCTGAGGTGGATCTGAGGTGGCTCTCAGGTGAGTCACGTTGAAACGCCCGCGCCTGCGTCGCGCGCCCCGGCCTGGAACAGCCCGTTTCGTGCTAGTTTGGGCCCGCGGCAGCTGCCGCGCGTTGTGGCACGCGCCGCAGCACGCGGGCCTCTCGGCGCGGGCTTGCGCTTGCTGTGCAAAATATTATTTCGAGCCGCGCAGCATGTCTCGCCATGCATGGCTCGCGCATGCGCGCCTGCACGCTGACTCTAAACTGCCAATCCCCCACAGCGTCAACACTCGGCCTGCATGGATGTGCATGCGGCCTAACCCACGCGCTGCATGGCCCGGCGAGCTTTCCACCCACTCAGCACAACGCGCCGAGCTCGCGCAAACGCCTCCGTCGAAACCGGCGCGCTGAATGCGCCACTACACTCGCGTATTTTCCGGCACAGAGCTGGCGCGGATCTCGGCGCGGCGCCTGCTCGCTGCTGTGCCGTAAACCGCTGGATCTCGCCCGGCATAAGAGCGCACACCCATGTCTGCATGACCCGTGCCCCGCCGCACCGGAGCCGTACGAACCATGTTCGCAGTCCCCGGCACCGTCGCGGCTCCACAGGCTCTGGCGCAGCTATAAAAAGGGAGGCCCGTCGGCCGTCGCAGCACCGCTCTTCTCGCCGCTCTGTCCTGCTTGCCGTGCTCCTTGTGCTCTGAAATGCTCTGCATCCGCTCGCTCCTCGCGTCCTTCACGCTCTTCTCCGCCTTCGTCTTCGCGCGCCCGACCCCGCAGCCTGTTGCCGCGCCCGCGGCGAAGCGCGACGCACAGGTCCTTCACGAGATCATCCAGTACTTCGACAACCTCGGCTCCGACATCCGCAACCTCACCTCGAACTTCGACAAGCTCGCCGGCCAGGTCTCGCAGGACGTCACCCACGACTGGAACATCACCGCAACAGAGCTCCTGAACACTGTCGAGTCGGTGTTCCAGTCAAACGGCACTGTCCAGAGCCTGTTCGACGAGATCAACCCGGCCGACATCACGGCCGACGAGCTGCTCCAGCTCACGGGCTCCGCCATCGCCGTTGCCAAGGACCTGCTGCTTCTTGTGCCGACCGCCGCTTCATGGATCATCCAGGCTTACACGCACTTCCGAACCGAGTACCAGCGTGTGTTCCACATCCCGCACGAGATTCTTCAGTTTGTGCTCGGCCTGCTCTCCCAGCTCACGATCCTCATTCCCGGTTTCGGCCCAGGCATCTCGTTCTTCCTCGCCCTGCTCAAGGCCGCCGACAGCGTCACTTACACAATTCTGTAAACAGATACGCGCCCTCGTGAAACTACACTTTTATTCTCCCGATTCTATTATTTCTGCTACACGCTTTCTCCACTTGCTAGCCTTAACGTTTATACAGCCTTAACATTTATACGTCTTTACGTCATTTGCGGATAAACACCGCACATCTCGGAAAAAGACGCCGGAACCCTGCTCCCTCGGGATCGCGCAATTCAGCCACTCAGAGCGCTGCATCCGCTGTTAGGACTCCGCGCACGTAGCTCGCGCAGCGACTAAACCATTGCTAAATACTTAATTCTCGTATTGGATAATTCGACGTGTTTTCCCGTTCTGCGCTACGCGCCGTCGTGCTGCGCTATGTCGTGCTGCGCTATGGTGCGCCATGTCGTGATGCGCCATATTTCATGTGTGCCGCGCACCGCTCTCGTTGCTGCATGTGTCACCGTGCGTTGCTGGCGACGACGTGCTCGGCTGCGCATCTGGCGCGAGACTGTCGCATTTTGAAGCCGGGACAATAGAGCACTGGCGTAATCGACCGACTCGGACGCATCTGCTGCGTACATAAACGCCGTCTGCAGCCATTTCCCGAGAACCCCTGCCGTATCCATAGATCGCAGGCCGTGCGATTTCTCCGAACCGGCGCAATTGCTGGCCCAAGCTAGTCTATGCTGTTCTAGGCAGCAATTAGTCTCTGAATTGATTTAATTTTTCCCTATAGCTCGTAAACCTACGCCGCTGGGTCCCCCAGAAGCTGCAAAAATACCGCACGAGGCGTGCCAGCCCGCAAGCTCGTCGCAGCCAACCACCTTCCTGCTTCCTAGAATCAATCTGAACAAAGTCTTATCCTAATTCCCCACAAAATAGAATAAGGAATTCGGCGGCTCCCGTTCAAATGGCCATCGATGGCCATCGCATTCATGAGATATCCACCGATCCGGGCCTGGGATCCCCAAACGAACCGTGCACACACACCTAACCGCACAGAAACGAGTGGGCCGATCCCGCATAGGCACATGGTCCGTGTGCAGGGCCCGCGTGCATGGGCGACGCTGTTGCGTACAGCCAATCTGCGGGCTGGGGAGCCGAAAAACGTGAAATTTCTAAATATATCAAATCACCCGCTCGGCTACCGGGCTAGGAGAGATAGGAGGACCTCGTGAAAGCAACAATTGGACTGCCGATATCAGCGAACTAAAAAAAGCCCCGTATGCGACGCATCTTTGCGCAGTTCCCTGGAGGCATGCGCATGCGCACCCGCACGATCATGCCAAGCGCACCCCTATCGCGCCAATAACACGGGATTTTCGCAATTCATGCCCCCGCCACAAAATAACTCGGCGCAGCGTCTCCTCGACAGCATCGTATTGCTGTTTATTCGCATCCGACGACCCTGCACACGTGAGTTCCCGTCGAGGGAACCCTACCGCTCTACCCACTGACCCCACACTGGCACACACGCTCTCTCCTGTCCGGGCTGCCGGTCGCGCGCCAGGCCGGCGCCAGCCCTGCGGCCGCAGGGCTCCGAGCTCGGACTGTCGCGCGGGCCTTTTTCGGCTCGCACAGCTCGTGCTGAGCAGGACATGCCAGGATTTTGGGCCCTACGCCGCCGACCTCACTTTTTTTTTGTAGCCCCCCAATGTAGAAATACTGCTCCCAAAGCCGTCCGGGTCGGGCGCCCAAAAACATGCGGCTTTTTCGAATTCCCCGGCTTCGTGCATAAGCTAATTAGGACGTGATGAGTACACGGATGGCGGTAACGCATGATATGTCCCGCCTAACCCTATGTATCCTCTGCATAACCAGCAGCGCCTACATGCCTGGTCACGCATAAGATTCTGCTTTAGCGATGTGAGCCCAGTAAGGTACAGGGGGCATGGAGGAAAGTCGGACTTTTTGGGCAACATGGCGGCGCGGAACAAACGCCTCGAAAATTTCCCATTGTTTATGGCTCGCGCAGCTCGAATCGACGGATCGTCCGACAAGCGCGTGCGGATGTGCATCTCTTCGAGACGCACGTCTTGCATGAGCCTGACATCACCGGCCGGTCTCCACCTTTCACGTTACCTGAGCCCTCGCTCGCGCGAAGCGAGGCCGCCGGGAGTAACCAATCGGGATTTTGTCACGCTCCGTGCCGTGAATTAATTGTAGAGCAACACGAGAGCAATGTGACGCAGTGCGAAAAGTATATAAGGACCCGGATCCGTCCTCGTTTTCATTACCACAGCTCAGCAGTCCAGCTAACTCTTCTCTACACTCTTCTGCTCTTCTCCAATGGTTTCTATCCGCTCCATCCTCGCCTCTATTGCCTTCTTCACGGCCTTCGTCTTCGCCGCTCCGACCCCGGAGGCTGAGACTGACCTCGCCAAGCGCGACCCCAAGGTCATCGGCGAGATTGTTCAGTACCTCGAGAACCTGGGCTCGGACGTCCGCAACCTGACCGGTGACTTCGAGAAGCTTGCCGGCCAGGCGGTCGACGACGTTGCCAGCGACGTCACGAACATCATCGGCGAGTTCCAGAGCATCTTCAGCGGCAACGAGACGTTCCAGGGCTTCCTTCAGGAGCTCAACCCGGCCAACATCAGCAGCGACGAGATCAGCCAGATCGTGGGCGCTGTCATCGCCGTCATCAAGGACCTGCTTGGCTTCATTCCCTCTGCTGCTAAGTGGATCATCCAGGCCAAGAACGACGCGAAGGACGAGATCAAGAAGCTGCTTACGCTTCCTCACGAGTTCATCCAGTTTGTGCTTACTCTGTTCGGCCAGCTTGGCTCGCAGGTCCCGGCTATTGGTGGTGCTATCGAGTTCTTCTTCAACCTTCTGAAGTCGGCCGACAACACTCTCCACAACCTTCTGTAGGAGCCTCACCGTTCCTTAATCTCTAGGTGCCAGATAGGTAGCACGTAGCTTTCTAATATCGAACTCTTCATTGTCCGCGCGCCGGTAACGCGATATGAGCCCAAAGCCAACCAGCCTCTGCTGAGTATTCGAGACGCTGGATGCACTGCCTTGTCCATAGGCATTGGTGAGTCAACGTGTAGGCGTCAGTGGTATGCTCATCAGTACTGCGAGACTGCTAGTAGTTCACTCATAAGCACTACTAGCAGTCAACCCGAAGGCGCCACCAGTAGCCCCCGATAGGCATTGCCGATGCGCCTCATATGTGCGGCTAGTATTCCGTCTTCAGGCGCTGCTAGTAGACCACCAGTGGGCGCCGCTTAGGCACTGCCACATGTCGCCCATACGAACGGTCAACGCATGGACGCAGGCCAAGCCATGAAACATACGGTGCATACCTGGCAATATGCAGATTTGAAGCTTGTCGGTGGCTCACCTACGGCACTGCCAGCAATCTACTCGTAGACTCTTCCAGTGATCCACCTATGAGCGATGGCCTTTCACCAATAATCAACGGCCCATGTGCACACACAACCTATCTCAGAGTGTCCCTTTTTGACTCTGTGCACCTTAGTCTTTATACGAAGCCTGTGCTTGTTGCTTTCTTTGTGTTGTCCAAGCAATCGTGAGACACCAGCACATAAAAAGGCGGCTACAAGGCGCCCAAACACAGAGCGGGTCTGGAACTGCCTGTCTACTGCCTTTTGTTATGCGCATCTTTTCATAGTCGAGATGCGTAGCCTGTTTTGCTTTGTCCGAGCTCGTGAAGTCGCTCACCGAATGGTGTGATCGCCTCATGGTCATTCGGGGATTGCGCAACAGAGCCGCATGGATGCTCAGTAGACGCTCAGAGTGAGCTCAGCTCCCTGGCTTCCATAGACGTGCTCCCAAGCGGGCAGCCGTGCCGTGATCATGCCGCGCGAACACACGTCACGTAGAAGCCGAGCTCTGAGGCCCAAAAAAGACTCAAAGAAAAGGCCCGCATATATAAGAGCGCGCCCGGGCTTCCGCTGCCGCAATTTCCCGCGCGGTATTTACTGTTCTTCATAATCAGGCACGAAAATGAGACCCGCGCGCAGATGTGGCAGACGAGGCCCGCGGCATCGCAAGCACATGCTTGCTGCATGATCAATTGATCGCCACCCGGCTAAAAGTACTCTGTGAGCGAAGCATGGTCCGCAAGCTTGGCCAAAAGCATTTAGGGGCAGGCGCGTGTGGCGGCCCGTTGGCGCCGCGCGCTGAGGGGCGCTAATGTGGTACCCAGCCCCGCCCGCGTCAGCACAGCCCGGTTTTGCGCCCGCGCAAGTACGCACCACTTGTTTTCCCGAAATTCGGCTTTCAGACAGGCCCCCCATGTCATCTCATGAGCACCCTCGGCCACTGATCGCGTGCATATGGGGCGGCATTATGCATCTGCCGGCTGCAGAGGCGATGAATAAGATACCCCCACCACCATGCACAATGACATAGGGCCATCCCAAAACGACCCACCGGCGTATGTGGCATTATTCGCGGGTCCGGCGCTCGCGGGTTTTATTTGGAATTAGTTCTCGGTGGTCTGTCGCGCCCGCAGCCGTGCTTGGCGCCGGCAACAGCGGCAATCGAGAATTAGAATCGGGGAAACATCTCAAACGGCTCGCATCGTGCTGCGTGACTCTTCGCGCACTCGATCTCCACATGCATTACGCACGCCCGCGTGGTCTCGAGAAACGCAAGTCTAACCAATCGGGATTTTAGGGGACCGCATGGGTGCGTGCATATGGAATGGACGAGGGGCTCCAGCTCAAGTATAAAAGGACGTGCGGAATTGCGAATTCTGTTTTCTTACCACCAAAGCTTTCCTGACACTTTTCTCTTAAGCTCTGCTTCTCTCAATCGCACCATGGTCTCTCTCCGCTCCATCTTCACCGCTATCACCTTCTTCACGGCCTTCGTCTTCGCGGCCCCGACTGCTCAGGTCGAGACGTTTGACGTTGTTGCCAAGCGTGAGGCGAACGTTGTTGGCGAGATCGTCCAGTACTTCGAGAACCTTGGCTCCGACGTCCGCAACCTGACCTCCGGCTTCGAGAAGATTGCCGGCCAGGCTGCATCTGACGCCGCCCAGGACATCGAGGGTCTGATCCAGGGCTTCGAGGGCATTTTCTCGGGCAACGCCACCATCCAGGGCCTGCTCACGAACCTGAACCCCGCCAACATCACGCCCGAGGAGGTCACCCAGCTTGTTCAGGCCGGCATCAGCGTGCTGCGCGACCTGCTCAACTTCATCCCCTCGGCTGCTACTTGGCTCCTGCAGGCTGGTAACGAGGCTGGCACGGCTATCCACAAGCTGCTTGCTCTGCCGCACGCGTTCATCCAGTTCGTGCTTGGCTTGTTCGGCCAGCTTGCCGGCCTGATCCCTGTCTTCGGCCAGGGCGTCGAGTTCTTCATCAACCTGGTGAAGGCTGCCGACAACACTCTCTACCAGTTTTTGTAGAGACGCGCCCCGCGCTTCCTTTCCTGAGTTAGCCTAGTTTAGTTTAGTTTAGTTTCCATTTCAGTAGCTAACTTACAGAGTATTTACGACAATCAATTTTAATTAATACCTCGAAACCTAGCTCGCTAGTACCGCTAGTTGTTGTGTCGCTCGTAGTCCGATTCAAGTTGCGGGATGTTGAGCTGCAGGCTGCATTGAGTCCGCCCTCGTTGCCGCGGCGTCGTAGAAGATCTGCTGCCTCTTCAATTCTAATAAAAATAAACACACATTCACCTTTTACTTTAGGGGATTTTAGGCCACGGCGGCTTTGGCCTCGCACAGTCCTGTCCGGAGTCGTTTTCTCCGGCCCGCGGCCTCCGATTTCGGATCTTGTTTACCCTGCGGTTCTAGGCGGACGGACGTGCAGCAGGGTGCACATGCGATGTATCCATCTGCAGGAGATGAATAATATTCCCCGCTCTGCAACGTGACGGGCTCGACGCCCAGCGCAAAACGCGGCGTTTTGCCTCGCGGAGACCGAGCGTTTCAGCCTGGAAGCGCGTACATAACTACTCCGCTGAGAATCGGTGTCGCATCGCCATCAAGGACACCACTAAATTACCCGTTTGAGCAGCACCATGTGTAAGGAGGTGCCCGCCCATGCCCGGATGTACGTTGAGGGCAGGGGTATATTACCGTGCGTTTCTCACACCACTACGTCACAGGCATGGTTAAGATCGTCGGGATTATGCACTATCTCGTGCGAGATTGCGGAGTTGCGCCCAGCGTGCGGCGAGGCGCAGCGGCCTGCGGGGAAGGCAGATAGTGTTCTCAATGAGTAGTGACATGGTCCGCGGAATTTCCCGGCCGTACGCCCGCGCCCGCGCCCGCGGCGGAGGGCCCGGCGCTCACTCCACCGGTCGACCCTTGCCCACGACGCGCGTTTAGCGTAGACGCCTGCAGGCCGGCACGAAATGAGGCTTGTCTAGCCCAGGTTTTGGGCTACTCCTTTTGGGATATGCTTCCCGAGACCCCGGGTTACAGCAGCGAAACGTTTGCGGCTCGTGCTCTGCACCGGTAAATGAAACTGTGGCGACGTAACGGCGTCGCCTCGCGTCGCGAGTCCTCAATCCGGCCGCTCGGCTTAAACCAAGGTATCTCTGAACAGATTATCTATCATGCCCGATGGCGCCTTTAGGGTATCATGCTAGCTACACTACGTTGCGTAGGGCTCCGTGGTGCTGGGTTGAGATGCGATGGCCGGGTGCGCAAGCGCCGCGCAAGTCGGCGTGCGCTCAAAACCTTGCGTCCACGACTCTTCATCACTGACTATACCGTCATTCCAGCGCGAAATGGCACGCTGCATTGGTTTATGCAAGCATGCAAACCCTCGTGAGCTGCAGCCGCGAGCGGCTATAGGCCAGTCACGGCGAGCACCAATCGCAAGCCGAAGGCGTGTTCCCGTGGAATTACAGCCGCAGCGCAGCAACAAGATGCACGCACGTAGAATTGGGCCCGTATCAGGCCGCTTAAATCAGGTCATTTATACAATGAGGTCGAGTTAGCACAATTACGTAGCTCTATTTACAATTTTAGGCTGTCGCGGCCGCCCAAGTTCAGCGCGCGGTGCGCGCGGCTCAGTCCGTTGAAGCCGAGCTTGCGCGAATACATCGCCTGCCGGTCGACGGGAAGGCTCCACAGGCGCTGCGCGTAGTTGAAGTCGATGAGGTGGTGCACATGGTTGCTGGGCGTCGCGAGCATCTGCCGGTGCGCGCGCGGATTCATGCCCGCAACCGACTGCTCCTTGTCCATCATTTGCTGCGTGAGCACAAACAGCGTGCGGAAGACCTCCTCGGAGATCGGCGCGACCGAGAACAGCACGCCGTCCTGCGTCGCGCCGTAGGCCACGAGGTCCTCGTTGGCGAGCTCGACGCCCGCGAACCCGAGGCACTCGCGCCCCGTGTGGAACGATGCGAGTGGTACAAACCGCGTGCCGCCAGCGCTCTCGGGGCTCTCGGGGTCGTACTGCAGCACCTGCAGCCGCCCGTCCGCGTCGCAGCTCACAAGACACAGGTCGCCCTTGTATGCGCTCGACACGGCCTCGACGCTTGTCAGCGGCGCGCGCGCGCGGTGCGTGCCCTCGCTGCTGCACAGCAGGTCCATGCGGTGCGGCTGCAGCCCGAAGTTCACGAGCCGCGGGCCGCAAAACTCCTCGCCCAGCAGCAGCAGATTCCGCACCGCCTTCATGTCCCGCATGTACACCTCAGTGTCGAAGAATCCGACGGGCTCGAGCTCCTTGTGGAAGTTATACACGCGGATCTGTTGGCCGTGGGCCACGGCCAGGAACCCCATCGTCTCGACAATGCTCGACACGGCGCCGCGCAGGTAGTCCTTGGCAAACAGGTGCAGGCTCGGCTTCTGCGGCACGTCCGCATCGCCGTCATCCTCCTCCTCCTCGGGCTCGCGCGGCTCCTCCACGCGGTACAAATAAATATGGCCGTTGCACTGAGCGTCTTCCTCAGTGATCTTGGCCGTGCCGATGGCCACGAGCTGGCGCCGCCCGGCGTCGCAGTGGTCGACGCACGCCAGCGACACAATGCTTTCGTAGGGCTCGACCTCGACCTCGGGCATCTCGAACGCCTTATAGCTCGAGAGCGGCAGCATGAACGCGCAGCCCGTGAAAGCCTGGGGCGGCGGGCTTGTCTCGGGCTCTGCCGGCTCCGCGGGCTCCGCCGAGCCTTGCTCCTCCTTCTCCTGGGCATCAGTGTTTTCGTCGGCCTCGCCATCAGCGTCTTTCATCTCCACGTCCTCGTCCTGGGCGACGGGCTCTTTGTACTTGACGGCGCGGTTCGCGCCAATGACGAGGGCCTGCGTGTCGTCGTGGTACGCGATGTCCTGGATCGTGATGCCGGGCTCCACAGTGATGCGGCGGTACGGGAGCTTGTTCGAAAGGTAGTCGACATCGGAGTCGATGCTGGAAAAGTGCAGGCGCTGCCTGTCGTCGAGCCAGACAAACGACGGCGTGTCAGTGGCGGAATCGCCCGATTTGCCCTGCGCGCTGTTCTTGCTGCAGGCAGTGACGTCCAGCGCGTAGCGGCCGTCCGTCTGCAGTGGATGGCACGCGAACTTGGCGTCGCGGCCCTTCACAAGAGCATGCGACTGCGGGCCCATAAATACGAGAAGTTGTGCGTCCGGGAGCCACACTGGCGACTGATTAACCATAAACGGCACAGTAAAGCGCTTCAGCAGCGTGTCGCCAATCAGCTCATATACACAGAATAGCCGGTTCAGATGTACGCCAATGTAGTTAGCGCCCGAGAACTCGAGGGCAAACACAGCAACAAGGTCTGTGCCCTCGTGTGCTTCTGAGTCGTTGCTGTCCATAGATTCCTGCGGCTCCAAGACGCGGTCGAGCCGTGCGAGGTTGTAGTGCTTGCCCTCGTCGGCGGCGGTCGGGCTGGAGAGCGTGATCCACGCCTTGTTTGACGTGAGCAGGAACGACTTACACACCGTGGCGAGTTCTACGTCCGGCACGGTTTTGAGCAGCTCGAGGTCAGTGCTCGAGTAGATGCGCGCCTCCTTGCGCTCGTGGTGCTGCGTAAGAATGAGCCCGTTCTGGATCTCGGCGAAGTGCGCGGTCGGGATCGGCGTGGCGCTGAGGAACTTCCATGAGCCGGTTTCGTATGCGGACAGGGAGCGCGTCTGGACAACGAGGACGACCTCGGAGCCCTCGTGGATGGCGAGCGTGGCCTGGTCCGTGGCGAAGGCGCGGATCTGCTTTGGCCGCTGGCGCGACTTCGGCTTTGCGGCGTCGCGCGCCGCGGCAAACAGGTCGTCGTAGAACAGCGTGAACTCGCGGCCGTGGCGCGTGTTGCGGCGCTTGGCGCTCTTGCGGCGCGGCTCGGGCTCGTCGGTCTCGCTCGGGGAGTCGCCCTCGCGCTCGATGTGGTCGCGCGTCTTGCTGCTCACGAGCAGCAGCTTCGACTCCGGCTTTGCGTCGTTGAGGACCCAGAACCGGCCCGGGCTCAGGTCGACGGCAGGCTGCGCGCGGTCGAGCTCGACGAGCGGCAGCTCGCGCTCGACAATGACGACGCTATCGCCCGACGAGCAGGCGATGCCGTCGTCGATGGCGGCGACGGCGGAGAGCGCGCCGATGTTGCGGAACGCGAACTGCGTCGACAGGCCGAGCAGCGCGGCGGGCTTCCGGGGCTGGCCAGCCAGCCAGGCGTACAACGATCTGACGGAGAAGGTTTGTGAGAGGTGGGGGGCCGGGGCCGTAGGTGGCCGGATGTCGGCGCGGCACAGGACGCAGTCGCCGAGGCGCGAGCCGATGACGAGCGTGTGCGCGTCGCTGACGGCGACGCACGTCGGCTCGGGGACAAATCCGGCGGGCTTGAGGTGCTCGATTGTGTGCGCGAGCATGTTCACGGCGAGGACGGCGCCGCTGGCCAGGGCGATGACGACCCAGTCGGAGCGCGGGAGCTCGGCGGCGGCGCAGTTCTCGAAGCGCAGGAGCGCGTCGTCGCCCTGGAGCGCGATGTCCACAAGCACGCCGGCCTCGTCGACGTAGCTCAGCGAGCTCGAGCCGATGAGCAGCATGAGCGAGCCCGGCGTGTGCACGGGCACGACCTTGAACGCGTCGAGCGGGATGCCCGGCACAAGAAGCACGGGCTTGCTCGCCGTGTTGGGCTGCACGTTCACGGCAACGAGGGCCTTTGTGCGGTCGCCGTGCTTCGGCACGAGGCCCTCCCAGCTCGGCTCGGTCCAGAACAGGACGGCGAGCGTCGGGACGGTGTAGGCGGGCAGGAGCGCGACGTCGACGACCTCGGAGCACGCGTCGTTCGGAACAAGCGGGGTGAGCGGCAGCTCTGCGCTGCGGAGCTCGCGGCTGGCCGTGGCGGCGAGCTCGGGAAACAGCGGGTTCGCGAAGTCGCGGCGCGTGACGACGGCGGCCATGTCGCGCTGGAAGCGGAAAAGCATGCAGTGCTTTGCGCGGTCGACGGCGAGCACGGGCGCGTCGCGCGGGGCCGACGCGAACGCGCACGCGTCGGTGAGCCGCTCGTAAAGATGCAGCGAGCGCGTGTCGAACGCCATGGCGCGCGGATCCCAGTCGAGCACGACAAGCTTTGCGGCCTTGAACGAGACGACGACGTCGGAGCCACTGAGCGTGGCGAGCTGCGTGACGGCGCCGTCGAGCGCGAACTCAGCGAGCCAGCGCGGCCCGCGCGCGTCGTCGAGGTCCGTGTAGACCTGGAGCAGCGAGGCGCCGCGCACGAGCACGAGGCACGGCGCGCCCGCGAGCGTCACGAACAGCGCATGCGACACGACGCTCGGATCCAGGATCTCGGCATACGCATGCATCCGCCGGTTCTGGTTCTCGTCCGGGGTGGATCGTCCGCGCTGGATGGGGTGACTAAGAGGCTCCGACTAGAGCTGGAGCGGGAGCGGGCAAAGAGCGGGCGCGCCTTTTGCGGTGCGCTCGCAGGTACAACTGTTTATTTTGGCTTGTTATGCTTTAGTTTAGACTGTTTTACGGTAGTTTATCCTGGACTGTGCGGCCGTGATTCATTCAGTGGTCCTGCGGTTTGGGCACTGCACGACGGACGGCGGGTCTTAAACCGCTGTGGATGCTACGAACTGTGTCGTCAGTGTTTAGTGTCAGTTACTGGTGTTATAATGAGCCGCATCGTGGGGTGTAGGCGCCCCGCTTAGCGGCGGTTCGCATCCACTTAGCGGCGGTTCGCGTTCAATAAGCGGCGGTGCATTTCAACACCGGCGGTTCGCTCTGCTTAGCGGCGGTGCATTTCAATTACCGGCGGTTCGCGTTCAATAAGCGGCGGTGCATTTCAGCTACCAGTGGTTCGCTCTGCCTAGCGGCGGTCGATTTCAATGACGGCGGTTCGCTCTGCCTAGAGGCGGTGCATTTCAATAAGCGGCGGTGCATTTCAGCTACCAGTGGTTCGCTCTGCCTAGAGGCGGTCGATTTCAATACCGACGGTTCACTCCGCTTAGCGGCGGTTCGCGATCAATTAGCGGCGTGCTGTCCGTGGAGAAATAGTGTCGGTTACCAGTGTTATAATGAACCGCTCCATGGGCTGTATGCGGCCCGCTTAGCGCGACTTCGCGTTCAATTGGCGGCGGTCCGCTCAACGTCGGCTCGCGTGTTCGCTCGCAAATCCACCCCGCGCGGTTGATCCCTCGAGCGCCGGCGCTACTGGCGTTACAGCTTGGCGCGCACGCGCGGGACCGGAATGGCGTGGCTCCGCAGAAGCTGCTTGGCTGCCTCGTTGACGTGAATCGCCAGCAGCGGCGGCACGCCGGGCTCGCGCTCGAGCAGCGGCAGAATGAAGTGCATGAATGGCAGCGCCGAGCCCGTGAATTCGGCGTGCGCGGCCTTCGTCATGGGCTGCGGGCTCACGAGCGCAACAACGCTCGGGCTCGCGGCCTGCTGCGCGTGCACGCCGCCGAGCTCGCGCCACAGCAGCGGCGTCGCCTTTGTCGGCGACGACTTGCACTGCACGGCAAGATCAACGCCGTGCCAGCGCCCGGCAAGGTCGACGCCGCGGTCGCCGGCCCGCCCGACGCGCACAAGCTCGCGCAGGCCCGTGCGTTTCAGCCGCGCAAGCAGCGCCGCCTGCGCCGCCTGCTCGTACCACCGCGCGCGCTCGGCAACGCTCAGCGCCGCGCCCGCGTGCCGGATCATGGCGGCCTGCTTACCTAGTAGCTGCCATTTCACTGGCCGCCATTTCACTGGCCGCCGTGTGCCGTGCAGCATGCAGCACCGCCGAATGCGGCATCGCTAGGGATGCGGATATTTTTATTTTAAGCTAGAGTTGGACGTAGATTCGTTGCGCGGAGGTGTCTTGCTTATGCGTCCTAATTAGGCAGCGTACTTGCAGAGGACGTTCGTAGTAACCCGGGGCTTGGTGGACTTGACTCAGTGAGTTGTTTGAATTAATTGAATTGATGAACTGATGAATTATTGTTATTGTTATTGGTTATGGATTAATTGATTCACTCATAGGTAGTTCGGGCGGTGCTAGAAAATGAGCCTCCGCCCCACGGCAATCGACCGCGCCGCGCCAAACGCAGCTGCACCGGCCAGGTACGCCGCGCCGGCAAAGATCTTCAGCCCCAGATAGTTGCTTCCGGTCAGCGCGCCGGCAATCGGCAGGCCAATGAGCGCCGCAATGCTCGCAATCGAGTACGCCGTGCCGTACCGCTTGCCGTAGTTCGCCGTGCTCGAGATCGCCGACACGCACACAGGCGTCAGCGAGATCGTCGAGCCCGACCAGAACCCGAACAGCACGGCAAACGTCGTGACGCCGGCCTTCGTCGTGCCCGCGGGGATCCACAGCGCCACGCACAGAACGCCGGTCACGGCGCTCGTCACAATCGTCACGTTGTAGTTCCCGAGCCGGTCCGCCACGTACCCCGGCGCAATGCGCCCGACAAACGACCCGATATTCAGGTACGCGAGCAGCGCGTTCGAGTAGCCGCCAGACAGGCCCTGCGCGCGCGCGTACGACACAATGTACACGAGCGGAATGAACACGGCCAGCTCGACGAGAAACACGCCGAGACAGCAGAAAAAGAAGTCCGGGTCGCGCAGGCTGCGGACGTCCGGCACGGCCTCGCGCCAGTTCACCTTGCGCTTCATGTGCCGGCTGCGCATCGTTGTGCAGCACACAATGCTCAGCCCGAGAATAACGAACGCCAGCACGCGGATCGACCACGCGTAGCCGATGCGCGGAAGCAGGCGCTGCAGCATGAGCGGCATGAACACGCCGCCGACGGACCCGCCCGTCGTGGCCAGCCCCGTCACGAGCGAGCGCCGCTTCAGGAACCAGTGCCCAATCACGGTGATCGCCGGGTTGAAGATCATCGACGCACTGAACCCGCCCAGCACCGAGAACCCCAGGAAAAACTGGTAGTACTCCTTGCACACGCTCAGAATAAACAGCGACGCGACCCAGCCAATGCACCCGGGCACAATGAGTAGGTGCAGCCCGTACGTGTCGAACAGCGGGCCCGTCTGCACGCTGCCGAGAAACATGCAGAACATCCACACAGAGAAGATCCAGCCCACGTCCGTGTCGGAGTACTCGCGCAGCTGGTGGCGCAGCAGGTAGTCCTGGATCGTGCCCGTTGCGTTCGTGACGCCGAAGCTGACCACGAGCCCGCAGAACGAGCCGAGCACAACAAGCCACGCGCGCGCGCCGCCGTCCGGGATTGTTGCCTCGAGGCGCTCGCCGTACGCGGCGGCCGACTCGCAGAAGTCGTCGTCGGCGTCGTCGGCGTCGCTCGCAAACGGCCGGCCGCTCTCGTGCGCCGCGCGCGCGCCCTCGACGTCGTAGTACGCCTTATCGACGGCGCCGCCGGCGGTATCTTTCGAATCTGCCGCGTTCACTGCGGCGGGAAGCTCGCACCCGTCACCGCCGGGCTCGGGCGGAAGTTTTTCAACAATGACGCTTTCGTCGTAGCCCCACTGCGCGGCCACGTCCATGTCCCAGAGTTCGTGCGGGGGTATTTAGGGGCCTAATTTCGAGTGCGGTTCGTGCGGCGCTGGTCAATGGCACACAGAAGACACGAGAAAATGCAATTGGGCCCGCTGGGAAGCACCACCTCACATGGATGATCCGCAACAGGGCAGGGGTCGTGGAGTGCTTAATGCGTCAGCGGGCACGCGGCAGGGGTTATGCATGCCGTGGGATGCAACACTGGTTCTTGGCGCGCGCCCGCGCGGGCCTGGCGCAAAAACAAACTCGGCTGCTTGGGGTGAAAAGGGGCAGTGTTTTTTATGCCCCTTGAGCTGCACAACTCCACGGCCCGCGCGCCCGCGATCGAGAGCGTCTCCACCCGCCGCTAACGGTCAAACGTGACTCCAGGTCACGCAGATCGGCGTGCATACACGCGAGTGAGCGAATTTTTCTGAGCCACGCGGGGACCTAGAAAAATTTGCCAGGCTGGCCCCTGCCGTGCTTGCGCGCCAGAAGTGAAACAGCAAGCCAAACGGCCCAAGCACCGCAATTGAACTAAAATTAACCTGTTTACAAAATTTCTATGTACTACCCACCGTAGTAGCTGGTTCCACCGCGGGCGCCCGCATCGAAGCAACCGGCGGCCGCTGGTTGGAGGCAGACTACTACAGATAAGTCATTAGCGACCCATTGACCTGTGCGTTTCATTAGTGCGGTGGTGGAGGAGCTCTCGAGCGCTCTCCTCTTTGCAGCTGAGATGTTTTATATTAGCACGCCGTTGGAGGCGCACGCCATTAGAGATGAGGGCTGTTTCCAATAAGCCGCTAGCCCACTTGTAACAGGCCATCGGGGGCTGCTTGTGTATGGCCGGTGGAAACTGGCTGCAAGTGAGGTGCTTTTATGCTTAGAAAATGAGCTTCCTCTTCACGGCAATCCACCGCGCAACGCCAAACATCACCGCGCCAAGCAGGTACACCGCGCCCGAGAAAATCTTCATTCCGAGGTAGTTGTGCTGCGTGAGCGCGCCCGCAATCGGCAGGCCCGTCAGCGCAGCTATGCTCGCAATCGAGTATGCCGTGCCGTACCGCTTGCCATAGTTCGACGTGCTCGAGATTGCCGACACGCACACGGGCGTCAGCGAGATCGTCGATCCGGACCAGAATCCAAACAGCACGGCAAACGCCGTGACGCCGGCCTTGGTCGTGCCCGCGGGAATCCACAGCGCAATGCAGATGATTCCAGACACGGCGCTTGTCAGAATCGTCACGTTGTAGTTACCGAGCCGGTCGGCAACGTACCCCGGCGCTATGCGGCCCAAGCAAGACCCGACGTTCAGGTACGCAAGCAGCGCGTTCGCGTACGCGCTGGAAAGGCCCTGTGCGCGCGCGTAGCTCACGAGGTAGATGATCGGCACGAACACGCCCCACTCGACGAGGAACACGCCGAGACAGCAGAAAAAGAAGTCCGGGTCCCGCAGACTGCGCACATCAATCACGGCCTCCTTCCAGTGCACCTTGCGCTTCATGTGCCGGCTGCGCATGGTCAGCAGCATGACGAGGGCCAGCGCGAGCAAGATGAACGCAAGCACGCGGATGGACCAGCCGTACCCGATCTGCGGAAACAGGTGCTGCAGCATGAGAGGGATGAAGATGCCGCCCGCCGAGCCGCCCGCGGCCGCGAAGCCCGTCACAAGCGAGCGATGGCGCAGAAACCAGTGGCCGAGCACCGTGATCGCCGGGTTGAACAGCATCGACGCGCTGAGCCCGCCCAGCACCGAGAACCCGAGCATGAACTGGTAGTAGTCCTTGCACACGCTCAAAATAAACAGCGACGCAATCCAGCCCGCGCACCCGGGCACAATTAGCGGCCACAGGCCGTACGCGTCGAACACGGGGCCCGTCTGCACGCCGCCAAAGTAGATGAAGAACAGCCACACCGAGAAAATCCAGCCGACTTCGGACTCCGAGTAGTCGCGGAGCTGGTGTTTGAGCAGATAGTCCTGGATTGTGCCCGTGCCGTTCGACACGCCGAACGTGATGACCATGGCGCAGAACGAGCCGATCACGACGAGCCACGCCCGCGGGCCGCCGTCAGGAATCGTCGCCTCGAGGCGCTTGCCAAACATCGACGCCGAGTCGCAGAAGTCCTCGTCGTCTTCCGTGTCCATGCGCTGCTCGCCGTCGAGCGCCACGTCCACGGGCTCGCCCGCGGGCACGGGAGCAAGCTCTTCGGCCTTTTTCTCGGTCATTGCGCCGTCGGCAACGGGCTCCACCGTCGCTTGCGACGGCCCCAGCGGCGCCGCGGCGTCTCGCACGCTGGCGCTCTTCTCGAAGTCGTCATCGGATCCGGCCATTCCCATCAGTGGTGCGGCCCGCAAAACAAGTGCAATACGCGCAGCTAGCCTCGAAACTTCAAAAGCAACCGCGGCAATGCAGGTGGGGGAGATGAAAAAGACCGTGCAGATCTCGCCTCGCGCTTAATGGGTGGGCTAGGGCCGTGCATACAATTTGGGGAAGCCCGAGGCGAGGTGATAAGGGTCTGCCTCACCGACAACGGCGCTGAGATCGTTATCAGTACATTGCGGCTGGGCAAAGTTCGGATCTGCACATGAATTTTAGGGAAGTTTTAATGGCAGTGGTGCTAGGTTTGCATTTTTGGACCCGCAGGCGCGGGGCGAAAATTTTTGATAAGTGACTCAATCAGGGTTCTCGCTAACCGTTGAAGCCGGCTATGTACGGAGTTCGATCCGATGCCAATACGAACAAAAGCAACTTCGAAAGCGGGGTTCAAGCGGACGGTGTTCTAGACGTGCGTATCGTAGATAGAAGTAATGAGCTGTAATAGTTATAATGCATAAATTGTTATTGTAGATAATTAGTACACGGACGCAGAGCGCGTCGCAACAGAACACGTCGCCACGATTGGTCGAACAGAACGCGTCGCAAAAATTAGTGGAATGCAGAACGCATGCGGCTTAGTAGAATGCGACGAAGTCGGTTACTCTGTGCGGCAGTCGGTTACTCCGCATCGGCGATCGCGCGCGCATCGCTGAGCGCCTCCGCCGGGAACCCCGCCATCTGCGCCACAAGCAGCCCGCACGACGACTTCGAGATTCCCGGCCGCAGCGCGTAGTCGAACTCGAGCTCGCCCTCCACCACGCGCGCGCTCGACTGCAAGCACTGGATTGCCCGCGCCGAGCCCATGCCTTTTGCCGACGCAAGGTGCTCCCAGATCTCGCTGCCGTAGTGCGTCGCAAACAGCGTGCGGCACGTCTTTTCGTGCGCAAGGTGCTTCAGCGTCGCAAACGCAATCGCCTCGCTCTCGCGCACCGACGTGCCGCGGCCCACCTCGTCGAGAATCGCCAGCGACCGGCTCGTTGCATGGTTCAGAATCGTGGCTGTCTCGAGCATCTCCAGCATGAACGTGCTGCGCCCGCGGTACAGGTCGTCACCGGCGCCGATGCGGCAGAAGATGCGGTCGACAACGCCAATCACGGCGCGCTCGCACGGAACAAAGCTGCCGATGTGCGCGAGCAGCGCCACAATCGCCGCCTGCCGGATGTACGTCGACTTGCCGCCCATGTTCGGGCCCGTGATCATGGCCACGGGCTGCTCGCCCGTGAGCACGCAGTCGTTTGCGACAAAGTCCTGCGTCGCGTGGCCGCCAACGGCCATGCCGGCCTCGACCGTGATGTGCCGGCCCTGCCGGATGTCGAACACGGTCGAGTCGTCCACGACCTGGGGCCGCACAAGGCGTTTTTCCTTGGCCAGCGTCGCCAGTGAAAGGTGCACGTCGACCTCGTCGACGAGCGCGTACGCCCTGCGCAGGGCCGCCGTGTGGTTCTTGACGAAATCCTGGCGGAACTTCTCGAGCTGGCGCTGCTCCTCGAGCCGGAGGTCCTCGTTGAACTGCATGCACTCCATGCCGAGCCCGCGCCAGTCCTCGTCGGCAACGTAGGCGGCGCCCTTGTTCTCGGTGATGACGCGGCCGGGCGTGTCGCCGCGGCGGATGCTGTCGACAACGGCGTTCGGCGTCTTGACATGCACGCAGAACTTGTGCTGCTTGTGCCAGCGCAGGCTCGCGTTGGCGCCGAACTTCTCGACAACGGCGGCGCTGATTTGCTCGTAGCGGTCCTGGAATTGGTCAAGCCGGCTGTGCAGGTCCTTAAGCCGCTTCGACACACTCGGCCGCAGCACAGACTTATACTCGGACGTCATCTTGAGCAGGGACGACAGCGGCAGCGACTTCTGCGAGCGGGCTGCCAGCAGCTCGTTCGCGCGCTCGGCGTCACCGCCGCCGCCGCCCTCGTCACTGCGGTTCGTGATGCCCTCGATATTCACGGCCTTCAGCACCGTCTTTGCCGTCTTGAGCGGGCCCTGCAGCAGCGCGTCCATGCCTGGAAGCAGGGTTTCGCCGTCCTGCAGGCTGTCGGTGAACGTCTTCAGCTTCTGCAGCGTCATAATTGAGTTCGCAATCGTCACCAGGTCCAGCGGGTCGAGTCTACGCAGCGAGATCTTCTGGAGCATGCGCGGGCCGTCGGGCATTTCGCCGAGGTGGCTGCGCAGAATGGACGCGACGGACGCGGGCTGGTCTACGAAGAACTGGACGCGGTCCTGGCGGGCGCGGATGGCCTTGGGCGAGAGCAGCGGCGCCATGAGCCACTCCTGGAGGAGGCGCGAGCCCGAGGCCGTGCGCGTGCGGCGAATGACGCTGAGCAGCGAGCCCTCCTCGGCGGGGCGGCCGTGCGTGCCCGTGCGCACAAGCATGTCGAGGGCGCTGCGCGCGTTCATGTCGAGCTGCATGTAGTCGTCGCTGTTGCAGAGCACGGGGGGCTCGAGCTTGATGGACGAGCCGGGCATGCACTTCTCGATGTACGCGGTGAGGCCCGTGAACGCCTTGCGCGCGGGGTGCGGGAGCGCGTCGATGTTGTAGCGCTGCAGCGACGACTTGTGGGCGGTCCACCAGTCGGCCGGCGGGAAGCGGAACGCGCTGCGGGCGGCGCGCGGCGCATATTTGTCGACGGCGGCGAGCACGGCCGGCGTGTCGCCGTCGCTGTTCACGACAATCTCGCTGGGGTTCACGCGCGCGAGCTCGTTTCCGAGCTGCTCGAGCGTCGTCACCGTGTACCGCGCGACGCCGTCGGCGAGATCGACCCACGCGAGCGCGACGTGCTTCGCGTTCGCGGCGTGCACGGCCAGCAAGTAGTTACTGAGGTCCTCAGCCACGAACGACTCGGCGAGCAGCGTGCCCTTGGTGAGAATGCGCTCGACGGGCCGCTTGTCGCGCTCGTGGCCGCCGCTCACAACGGCCTCGGCGTCCTGCGCAAGCACAACCACGGTCTTGCCGAGGTCCTGCACAAGAATCTTTTCGTAGTACTCGAGGCGCGCGAGCGGGAAGCCCGCCATGGGCACAAACGGCTCGCCCGTGAGCGGGTTGCGCTGGTTCTTGCGCGCGACCTTGATGTGCAGCTTGCCGGCGTACTCGACGGCCTGGTCGAAATACAGCTCCATGAAGCTGCCGACCTGCGTGAGCACAACGGCGTCGGCGTACTGCTGCTGCATGTGCGCGATGTACTTGAGCATGGTTGCGCCCTTCTTCTTGTCGTCGGCGAGCGGCAGCGGGTCGAGCGGCGCGCCGTGCGCGACGCTTTTCCAGTGCTCGAGGCCGACCTGCACGACAGCGCCGTCGGGCCTGAGCTGCGTGCTGCTCGCGCGCATAAGGCGCACCGAGCACAGGCGCGGGCACAGGCGCGGGCGCGGGCGCGAGTACGCAAATACATATCTAGAGTAGCTATTTAGCGCGCGGGCTATGCCGAGGCGTGGCGCGGCGGCCGAATACGCAGGCCTGGACATGCGCGGGCTCGGCGTCGCGACGGCCTGCTGTTTACGCGCTAATTAGTGCGACGCGCGTTGCCGTATGTAGTAGAATAGCCGTTGGCCTGATCAGGCAGTAGCCTCAGTAAGCGGTGCGTCAATAGGCGGTGCGTCAATAAGCGGTGCGTCATTAAGCAGTGCCTCAATAAGCAGTGACCTCATTAGGCTGCATGCAGCACGCCCGTGCTGCGCGCGTCACGATTCGCGTCGACTCGCATCGTGGCGCCGTCGTTGGTGTGCGGAGCGGCGCGACGAGCGCACCGCGCGTGAATTGACGGACTACGGGCGGCGGCTCGTCACGAAATTAAGGCGCGCGCGCGGTGAAAAATCGCGGTCACCTGATGCGATCGGCGGCGCGCGGAGCTGAAAAAGCGCACCGCCGATACCGGCCAGGCCCGCACCTCCCCGAATGAGCATCTCCCCGACCAGCAGCTTTGCCGCCGGCGCCGTCGCGGCGTGCATGGCCGTCACCGTCACGAACCCGCTCGAGGTCGTGAAGACGCGGCTGCAGCTGCAGGGCGAGCTCTCGAAACGCTCGGCCGACACGCCGCGCATCTACCGCGGCATTCTCCAGAGCATGAAGGTGATTGTGCAGAAGGAGGGCCTGCGCGGGATCCAGAGCGGGTTGTCACCGGCGTACATCTACCAGGTGATGCTGAACGGCTCGCGGCTCGGGTTCTACGAGCCGGGCCGCCGCATTGTCTACGGGATTCTCGGCAAGGACGTCGGCGTGCGCTCGGCGCCGGTCGACATGGCGGTCGGCGCCGCGACGGGCGCGCTCGGTGCTGTGCTCGGCTCGCCGTTCTACCTCATCAAGGTGCGCATGCAGTCGTACTCGCCGACCATGGCGGTTGGCGAGCAGACGCACTACACGGGCGTGTTGTCGGCGCTGCGCAGCCTGTACGCGAAGGGCGAGATGTTCCGCGGCATTGGCGCCGCGGCGCTGCGCACGTCGATCGGCTCGAGCGTGCAGCTGCCGATCTACCACGCGTCGGGCCAGCTCATCGACGAGCTGCAGCTCGTCGACCCGAAGTCGCCTGCGCGGTTTCTGTCGGCCGGCGTGTGCGCCGGCGTCGGTGTCGCCATTGTGATGAGCCCGCCGGACGTCATCATGACGCGCATGTACAACCAGAAGGGCGACCTCTACAAGAACGTGTGGGACTGCATTGTGAAGACCGTGCGCAGCGAGGGCGTCATGGCGCTGTACAAGGGCTTTGGCGCCAACGCAACGCGCATTGGCCCGCACACAATTTTGTCGCTCACGTTCATGGAGTACACGATGGCGCTGGCCCACAAGATCGAGGGCATTGAGCACCGGCTGCTTGATTAATAGACCGCCAAGCGCAGAGGCCAACGCTCCTGCCGCGAAGCACAAAAGCTCCTGCCGAAAAGCTAAAAAATACATACCATCCTACTCGCCGAGTAACTATTTAAGACCAACATTCCAACGGACGGATGCAGAAACTTCTTATTATGATCTGTAGAGCCAGTGCAATTTTACGAACAAGTGGAGCCAGCGCAATCCATTTGAATGTCATGCTGGAGCAGTGAAAAGCGGCACTCAATGGCCGGGCTGGAGAATGCGATGTAGGCGCAGACCTTACCCTGCTCGGAGATAAGATAACGCATGTTTCGCACATCACGTGTGCACGCTTCGCGCGCGGCCGGCGCCACACGTCGGGCCTGCGCAATTCAGGTGTGTTTACTGCGCGCATCTATCTGTGACCCGGTTGGCGTGCTGGAAGGTGCCCGCGCACTTCCCGATCGCCGCTCGCTTAGCAACGCCGTATCTTATCGGTGAGTCAACTACCCCTCCCCTAGATCAGCCCCGGGCACTAGCGAGTCAATTGACAACAGTGCACGGCGCAACGCAGATGCCACACGAAAAAGACGCAAAGGACGTGGCCGACGATGGCCCGGACGTGTCTGTGGGCGTTGTTGTCGACGACGCGCGCGCGCTGAACCGCGTCTACTGGAAACTCGATCTGCGCATCATCCCCGCACTGTGGACGCTGTACTTCCTGACGAGCTACGGCGGCGCCGCGTACGGCAACTCGCTCACCATGAACTCGAGCAACGGCCACAGCCTCGCGCAGTACCTGGGGCTCAGCGACAGCGACACGTCGCTGGCCACATCGCTCGAGTACGTCGGGTACATTCTATTCGACCTGCCGATGAACCTCGTGATGAGCCGCGTCTCGGCGCACCTCTGGCTCGGCCGCATTGTCATTACCGTCGGGCTCGTGTACGCGTGCTTTGCCGCGGCGACGAACTCGGGCAGCATCATTGCGCTGCGCTTCTTGACGGGCTGCTTCACGGCCGGCATCTGGCCGGGCATGGCGTACTACATCTCGATGTGGTACCCGGCGCACCGCGCCGTGAAGCGCGTCGGCCTGTACTACACGGCGACGCAGATCTCGTCTGCCGTCGCGGGGCTGCTTGGCGCGGCGTTCCAGCGCATGGACGGCATCTCCGGCTGGCCCGGGTACCAGTGGATGTTTCTCATCTACGGCGTGGCCACGATGTTCATGGGCATTGTCGGCTTCTGGTGGCTGCCGGACCGCCCGCGGCAGCTCGCGACGCGCCCGTCGCGGCTGTCTGGCTGGTGCCGCCGCCTCGGAATGGGCCGCTACCCGCTGAGCGACGCCGAGGAGGAAGTTTACGCGCACGACATGGCCGAGCGGCACGCCGGCGGCGCGCGCATGTGGGGCTGGCGCGACCTCGTGCGGATTCTGGGCGACGTGCGCCTGTGGCCGTTTGTGATCATGTACTTCGGGATCATCGGCATGGCGCTCGGCCTGCAGTCGTACTCGAGCGTGATCATCCGGCGCATGATGCCGACGGTGAGCTCGTTCGACCTGAGCCTGCTCACGGCGCCGATCTGGCTGTTTGACGCCGGCGGCATTCTGCTGCTCACACCCGTCGCCGACCGGTTTCCGCACCGCCGCGGCGCCGTGTTCTCGCTGGCCGTGCTCATCACGATTGTCGGGCTGTTTGTCGCTACGTTTGCGCGCAACGCGTGGTCGAAGTGGGGCGGCCTGCTCATTGTCGGCTTTGGCATCGGCCCCACCGTGCCCATCACAATGTCGTGGACGTCGACTGTGTTTGGCCGGCGGCACGGCGACCTTGGCGCCGCCGCTGCGTCGGCCGTCGTGTCTGCGCTGGGCAATCTCGGCGCCGTGACGGCGACCTACGCGCTGTACAAGGGCTGGCCGGCCGACATGGCGCGCGGGTACCGCGACTCGAACATGGTGATGGTGGCGCTGCTCGGGCTGTCGGTGCTGAGCGCCGGGTTCCTGACCGTGCTGATGTGGCGGCTCGGCGATTTCGGGAACGAGTCGCTGCTGCACAACACGGTGTTTGGGCTGTTCATGCGGAACCGGTCGCCGCGGTTCGCGCAGCAAATCGACACGGCAACGGGGGAGCCGGTCGACCAAACCGTAAAGGACGAGGCATAAACCAATTTTGATAGCATGATTTACGAACATCCTTTGCGCCATTAATGGATAACCAATCTTGAACTACTTTTGTACGGTATTACCCCATCAAGAGCTGTACTTTTACACTGTAATATCATGGACAACCAATGCATAAAGTACTTTTCCTTGTACTAAAATATTATACATGTGAACATTCACACTGTACATATATGGTAAATGCTTGAATGCTTAACACTGTACAGGTATGAAGATAGATGCTTCAATGAGTAGAGCGTAGGTAATCTCGCCGCGATCACAGCCAGCCGCCACGAGGCACAAATTCAAAAACTGCGCCGCAGACTCACGCAACTATTTTTTCGAACTTATTCAGTCCGCCGCCACCGCCCGCGGTCCAGGTCCAGAGGCCCAGCGGCGACGACCTTGATTTGTCACCGGCGGTTCTGAACCACACTTTTGGCAGAACATATGAGCGCGCTCGTTTCGCGCGCCGCACGCGTCCGGCAGCTCGCGCGCGGGCTCAGCACGTCGGCTCCTCGGCGCGCGGGCCCGGAGTACCCGATTGTGCACCTTGACAACGGCGTGAAGGTCGTGACGTCGCCGCTGCCGTGCCACTTTGCGGCAATGGGCGCCTACGTGAAGGCCGGCTCGCGGTTCGAGCCCGCGGAGCTCAGCGGCGTGTCGCACATAGTGGACCGGCTCGCGTTCAAGTCGTCGGCGAAGTTCTCGCAGGAGGAGATGGAGCAGAAGCTGCTGGCGCTGGGCGGGAACTACCAGTGCACGTCGTCGCGCGAAACAATGATCTACCAGGCGTCGACGTTCCACCGGGACATCGAGAGCATGACGGAGCTGATTGCGCAGACGATTGTTGCGCCGCGCGTGCTGCCCGAGGAGGTGGCCGAGCAGGTTGGCGTGACGCAGTACGAGATCGAGGAGATTGCGCGCAACCCGGACATGATTCTGCCCGAGCTGGCGCACCAGGCCGCGTACAGCAACCGGCTGGGGAACCCGCTTGTGTGTCCGCCTGAGCGGCTGCCGCTGATCACGCCCGGCGCCGTGTGGCAGTACCGGCACCTCATGTACCGGCCCGAGAACGTGACGCTTGCGTTTCTGGGGCTGCCGCACGAGCAGGCGATCGAGCTTGCGCAGCGGCACTTTGGCGGGTTTGCGGCGCCGCCGGCGCCGGCGCTCGACACGGCGCGCAGCAGCTACGTGGGCGGCGAGGCGTGCGTGCCGCTGCCGCCGCCGGTCGGGAACCTGCCGCAGTTCTACCACTGCCAGATTCTGTTCCGCAGCGCCGGCGTGAACGACGACGACGTGTACGCCGTGGCGACGCTGCAGACGCTGCTGGGCGGCGGCGGGTCGTTTTCAGCCGGCGGGCCCGGCAAGGGCATGTACTCGCGGCTGTACACGCAGGTGCTGAACCAGTACGGGTACGTGGAGAGCTGTTTGGGGGTAAACCACGCGTACAGCGACGACGGGCTGTTTGGGATTACGTGCTCGGCGATCCCCGAGGCGGCGGCGTACATTCCGTACATCATAGCGTCGCAGCTGGTGCTGCTGTTCACGCCGAACAAGCTGACGAAGGTGGAGGTTGAGCGCGCGAAGAACCAGCTGCGGTCGCAGCTCATGATGAATCTGGAGAGCCGCATGGTGGAGCTCGAGGATGCCGGGCGGCAAGTCGAGATGAACGGGACGAAGCTGAGCGTGGACGAGATGATTGGCAAGATTGAGCGGCTGACGGTGCGGGACCTGCAGCGCGTGGCGCAGAAGATTCTGACGGGCTCGGAGCCGACGATAGTGATGATGGGCGAGCGCGAGGCGTTTGGCGACGTGCGGGGCGTGGTGAAGGAGTTTGGCCTTGGTCCGCGGCCGTAGCCAGTGTACATAACATAGAAAGGACGACCAAGTGATTCGCAGCTTTAGTGTACATAAATGCATGCAAATGGAGCGCAACTAGGAAAAGCGCAGGCCTACTACGAGCAGCACTCTGTATGGCCATACGGCGGCGAAGATTGAACGCCGACGGTTTAACGCTGTGAATGCCGTGAATGCTGTGAATGCTGTGAATGCCGTCAATGCCGTCAATGCAGCGAATGCTCGCCGTGGATGCTTGTCAACGTTCACCAACGCCGTCAGCGCCGTCAACGCTCACCATTTCCCGTAAAGCCGCCATCAACACCACGCGGTCACTCTTCGACCCCACCAAATAACGCAACTAACCACGCAAACTCCAACAACCTTAATTCTGCAGCACTAAATACGAACCCCGGCGTTCACCAACGCCGTCAGCGCCGTCAACGCTCACCATTAAGGCTCCCGTAAAGCTACCGTCAACGCCACGCGGTCGCTCTCCAGCCCCACCAAATAACGCAATTAACTACGCAAACTCTAATAACCTTAATTCTGCAGCACTAAATACGAACCCGCGCCGACTGCGCGCGCCCTTCCCCCACACATATTTTCCCTATATAGAGGCCGGCGGCGCTGCTGACGCACCAATGCCCCGCGTCGTTGTGTACCTGCGGTTCGCGCGCCCGCGGGAGGGCATCAAAGACCCGCCGCCCGTGCAGTGGACGGCGGCGAAGGAGCGCGAGCTGTGGAGCATGCTGCGGGCGTCGAGCACGGACCTCGACTGGAGCGCGCTGGCCGCGCACTTCGACGTGTCGCTGGTGTACATTCTGCAGCAGGCGGCGTGGCTGTACGAGAAGGAGCTGGGCCTGCTGCGGCGCAAGATGTCGCAGATCAACATGCCGCCGGCCGGGGTGCGTGTGCAGAGCCAGCTGCAGCGGCTGATGGAGTCGCCCGAGCCGCGCGCGACGGCGGCGTCGAGCCCCGCCGCGAGCGTGTCGCTCGACGAGCTCGACGACAGCGGCAGCGACGTGGCGCCGGCGCCGGCGCGGCGCCTGCTGAGCGCGTCGCGGATCACGCCGGCGCTGGCCGCGAGCGCGAGCGAGAGCGAGAGCGACTCGAGCCTCGACGGGTTTCTGCCTGCGGCGCGGGCCGCGTCGCCGTCGGAGCTCTCGAGCTCGTTCAGCGACAACTCTGTGTCGCAGTCGGCGCTCGAGGAGGCGCTCATTGAGCGCGTGAACGAGCGGCGGCGCGCGGAGCGGGGCGGCGAGGGCGGCGACGGCAGTGACGAGGACGACGGCGCAGAGTCGCAGGCGTCGCCGCAGGCGTCGCAGCAAGCGTCGCAGGCGTCGCACGGCTCAATGCAGTCCACGCTGTGACCTGGGCACACACTGTTGGCGCACTTCTATTAAGTAGTAAAGTGCAGACTGGGCGGTAACGTTAGACATACGGCACGACCCCTACAAGCGCCGGCACGACCGTCGGGTGTTAGCACGACCCCCGGACTAGGTGGGACCGCCGGATCAGGCACGAACGCCGGATCGCCGCGTTGGGCGCGAACGGCAGCTCAGCACGAGAAGCATGCCGGCATAGCAGGCACGCCAGGAGCCACTTCAGGCACGAGAAACCTGCCGGCATAGCAGGCACTCCAGTAGCCACTTCAGGCACGAGAGAAACACGCAGGCACGGCAGGCACGCCAGGAGCAGTAGGCTAACAGTGACCCGCTTCCCTGCGCCCATTTGAGGCCGTTATCACTCGCGCGCCGCTCGCGCTCTCGCGCGGCGCCCCGCTTCTGGCGGTTTCACCTGGTCCCCGGCGCCGTTTCACGCATGTTCCGCCGTCTGCCGCGCGTTTATTTATTTTCCTAACTACCGTAACACGCTACGTACGCGACGCGGCCGAACACGCGCTGCGTCGCTGCCAAATATCCCCCGTTGCCCGCCGCCGTTATCAAGCTCGAACCACCCATTTCGCGGCGGCCTATGGCGGTGCGGCTTGCGCCAACCACCGCCTAATTAATCCAGCTGCTTAAGCACGCGCCGCCCGCCCACGCGTGCCCAGCCCTAGCCGCAGCAGGATCGGATTATTAGTAGGTTAGCGAGCGTGGCCGACTTTTCAGATCCGGCTCCGGCACCCGCTGCACGTCCCTCCCGAGCCCGCGGCGCAGCACACAGAGAACTAGGCATGCCCGGGACGACGACCACCCTGTTTCTGCTCAGCGCGCTCGCGGCGCCGGCGCAATTCGGCGGCGCCCGCGCGGCGGCGGCGCCCGCCGCAGACGAGCCCGTCGACAAGCAGAACTTCGCGGCGCGGCTGTCGCCGCAGGACATGAACTTCGACCAGCACAAGATCGACGACGACGAGAAGTTCAGCGCCCCGAAAAAGGCCCCCAACGACAAGCAGGCCAAGCCGCTCGGCGACGACGAGCCCGACCGCGCCGCGCCGCCGCCGCCCGAGGCCGACTCGCTCGCCAGCTCGGGCGCAAAGGGCTCCAAGATCCTCGACGACTACGACCCGAACCGGCTCGGCGTGAGCGCCGACGAGGCGAAGGCCGGCAAGGACGCGAAGGCCGGCAAGAAGGAGGCGAACGCGAACGCGAACGCGAAGGCCGAGGCGAACGCGAAAGCCGAGGCGAATGCCAAGGCCGACAAGGCCGACGTGAAGGCCGACGCCGCCGCGCTGCCGCGCCACACCACTAAGGCTGCGTTCATGGAGCCGAAGAAGTCGGCGCCGTGGGCCGCCGCGACGTCCGCGCCGGCCGCCGCGTTCGCCGTCGCGAGCGCGCCCGCGTACCAGACGCTCAGCGGCGTCGAGCGGTACCACTCGGGCGCGGCGTCGGCTGCGCCGTTCGCTGCATCGTTCGCGCCGGCTGCCGGTGCGTCGGCCGCTTCGCAAGCCGCTGCCCCGCCCGGGGCCTCGCAACCTGCGGCCCCGCGGCCCGCCGTCTCCGCGTCGACCTCCACGACGCTGGCCGCGGCGCCCTCCGCAAAGCCCAAGGGCGCCGAGCACGCCGAGCACGCCGAGCATATAGACGCGAGCTCGCGCAAGAACGAGAAGACGGCGCCGTCTGCGGACGAGAAGCAGGCGTGGGCCGAGGCGCAGGCCCGCGAGCAGGACGCGAAGCAGCGCGAGAAGGAGGCCGCGCTCGACAAGGCTGCCGACGAGCAGATGCGCGGCAAGACCGCCGAGCAGCAGGCCGAGGACGAGGCGGTTGCGGCGGCGCTCGCGTCGGAGCGCTCGTTCGGCAAGCTTGTCGGCGCGGCGCTCATGATTGTGACGAGCGAGATCGGCGACAAGACGTTCTTCATTGCCGCGCTCATGGCCATGAAGCACCCGCACCTGTTTGTGTTCAGCTCGTCGTACTCGGCCATGGTCGTCATGACGGTGCTGTCGATGGTGCTCGGGCTCATTCTGCCGTCGCTGCTGTCGAAGCGCGTCACGACGCTGCTCGCGGCGCTGCTGTTCCTCGTGTTCGGCTACCGCCTGCTGCGCGAGGGCCTGCACATGGACCGCACGCTGGCCGCGACGGACGAGCTCGAGGACGTCGAGCACGACCTCGAGATGCAGGACTCGACGCTGGCCAGCGAGAAGGCCGAGGGCGGCGGCCGCGCGCAGACGGCGGCCGGCGCGCTGCGCCAGTCCATGGCGGGCCTCGCCAACCTCGCCGCCCTCGTGCTCTCGCCCGTGTGGATCCAGATCTTCGCCATGACGTTCCTCGGCGAGTGGGGCGACCGCTCGCAGATCGCGACCGTGGCCATGGGCACCGGCACCGGCTGGGGCGAGGTGCTTGTCGGGTGCCTTGTGGGCCACTTCATCACGACGGTCATTGCCGTGGTCGGCGGCAAGATTCTGGCCCAGCACCTGTCGCTGCGGTCGATCACGCTGAGCGGCGCGGCGTGCTTCCTGCTGTTTGCCGTGATCTACTTCAACGACTGGCTGAGCCAGTGACGACGCCACGAGTAAATTATTAAAACAAGCATAACAGTAACCATGAGCCGAGCCGGAGGAGCGACGCTGAGCACCACGATACATAACACACGAAGCCTCGATATCCGCACCAAGGAGTGACCGCATTAAGGAGCTATCCACACTAAGGAGCTCCGCTATCCACAGCGGGTCCTCGTTGTCCATACTAAGGAGCTTCGCTATCCACAGTGGGTCCTTTTTATCCCCGCTAACAAGCTCCGCTATCAACGAGTCCTCGTTATCCACGGATCCTGCATGAGTACATTAACGAACTCGTAACGACTTAATGCGCTCGCCCGTCCACTATGTCAACGAAACCATAAGCATCCAATCATAACTACATAAAGAAGAATACATATACCATGTCCAGCCGCGCGTTCTGCGAGCCTAGCCGCTTGTTCAGCCGCCAATGTCACCACTCCAGAATCGACTCCTTCAGGTTCTTCCGCATCAGCACCGCCGACGGCGGGTCCAGCGTCGAGTAGTACTCTGCAACCCGCGCTATCTCGTAGAACCCAAGCCGCTCGTAGAACCGGTACGCCCGGTACGACTCCGTCCACACATGCACGTCCACAAACCGCAGGCCCATGCCGTCGGCCAGCGTGTACGCGTGCCGCACAAGCATGCGCCCCGCGCCGTGGTTCTGGAACGGCTCCAGCACGGCCAGCGTCGCAATGTAGAGCACGTCGCCCTGCTCCGGCAGCAGCCGGCACGTAATCGCGCCAACCGCCATGTCGCGCCGCGTGTACGCGACCGCCGACAATTTCGGGTGCGCCGCAAGCCGGTCGTAGTAGCTCGCGCTCGGCGCAAACGGCAGCGCCTCCCGGTTGATCTTCTGCACCGTCGGCACGCCGCTCGCGTCCAGCTGGCCCACGCGAAGCTGCATTGTCCGCCGTGCCCGATGCGGAAGTCGGCCTTCGCGTACCCTTTCCCGCCGCGGCCCCAGCGCCGGCCGCACGTGAGCCGTCTCCACACGCCGGCCGCCACATCCCCAAAAGTTTGTTTTTGCACCGCCGCTGCCCAGCGCGAATCAAGGGCCCGGACTCGCGCGCAAGGGGCGCCCATCCGCAGACACCGCGCCGCCGAAAATACGCGTCCGCATCGACTGCATTGATGCCTACCAGGCGCTGCGCGGCGGCCGCCGCGAGCCCGCGATCCGCATCTACGGCCCGCGCGACGCCGACGCCGGCGACCAGTGCGTCGTCCACGTGCACGGCGCGTATCCGTATCTGTTTGTGCCCGTGCCGCCCGGCCGCGAGCCGCGCGCGTTTGCCGCGGCGCTGCACAGCGCCCTCGAGGCCCTGCTCAGCGACGTGTTCCACCGCAAGCCCGGCCCGCGGCCCGCGTTCGTGCACCGCGTCGCGCCCTGCCGCGCCTTCCCGTTCTACGGCTACGCCGCGGGCTTCGCCTGCTTCCTCAAGATCGAGCTCCTCAACCCGACCTACGTCTTCAAATGCGCAGAGCTGCTGGTCCAGGGCGCGCTCTTCAACACGCCCATGCAGCCCCATGAGGCCCA
This sequence comes from Entelexis potacharoeniae, assembly GCA_030566975.1. Classification (NCBI taxonomy): domain Eukaryota; kingdom Fungi; phylum Ascomycota; class Dipodascomycetes; order Dipodascales; family Trichomonascaceae; genus Entelexis; species Entelexis potacharoeniae. The sequence continues at coordinate 34,291 of JAKUBX010000053.1, forward strand.
CATTCCGTACATCCTCGCGTTCCTTGCCGATTACAACCTGTACGGGTGCCAGTGGATGGACTTCGGCTCCGACTACGTCGAGCGCGGCCCGCTCAGCAGCACCCGCACCGCGCACGAGGGCGTAGAGGTCGACATCGACGCGTCGGCCATCCTGAACCGCCAGGGCGCGCGCCAGAACACCCGCCACGCACACCTCTTCGAGCCTGCAGACACGTCGATCGCCGTCTCGAGCCTGGCCGAGCTGCGCAGCGCCGACCGCAGGCGCCGCCTCGAGCTCGGCCTCGACGCATGGACGTCCCGCACGCTGCTCCCGGACGAGCCGAACATCGACAGGGCCCTGCGCTGGCGCTGGGAGCGCTCCGACGAGTACGCGGCCCGGCTTGGCGACCTCGTTGCTGCCTCGCGCGACGACCTCGTGCTCCACGAGTGGCCCGGCCTGCCCACTGCCGCCGAGCTCGTGCCCTCAAAGTACACCGCGCAGTTCTCGCAGCCGGCGGCGCCGCCTGCGCGCGCGTCGCAGAGCTATTTATTGTCCCAGAGCGCGCAGCACGCGCGCGCGCATCTCCAATCGCATTTACACTCACACTCACACTCACATTCGGAGTCGCATTCCCCCACGCACTCAGAGTCGCATTCACATCCACACTCGGGGTCGCATCCACACTCGGGGTCGCATCCACACTCGGGGTCGCATCCACACTCGGGGTCGCATCCACACTCGGGGTCGCATCCACACTCGGGGTCGCGTCTACACTCGGAGTCGGACTCGCATCCACACTCCGGGTCGGAGTCGCAGAGGGTGGCAACGTCCGAGGACTCGCGCGTGAGCACCCACGGTTCGCGCGTGAGCAGCCAGGAGTCGCTCGTCGCCACGCAGCCCACGCAGCCCCAGTCCCAGTCGGCGCAGCTCGCGCCGGCCGCGTCCGTGCTCGACGAGATGCGCGTCACGAGCCAGGACTCGTTCTCGATCGCGACCGCCGCGCACGACGCGTCGTTCGTGCTTGACGCAAACTTCGTGCCGCAGTCCGACGCCGCCGCCCGCAAAATCACCAGCGCGTTAGGCGTCGCCGCGGCCGCTCTTCTCAAATCTACGGCGCCAAGCACATCGGATGTGGCTGGCACAACCGGCATTACGACAAACATGCATCCGCACTACAGCAACCCGGCCGACGCCAGCTCCGTGCCGTTCTCGCACGCCGGCGTCGACCACCGGCTCAAAACCATGCTGCCGAAGGACTTGCCGCCGTTCGACATTGCGGCCGTGAACAGCTTCTCAAGACTGGCTGCGTATGTAGCCGACGAAAGGGCGCGCAAATCTCTGAAGCGGCCTGCGGAGGATGCCTTTGACGTGGAAGCGGACGCGCCCGCCGCGGGACTGCTTAAGCGCTTCGAGCTCAGCTCCGCGGCTCCTACATTCTCCGAGGTGGACGCGTGGCAAAGGCAGGTCGAGAGCGACAAGCTGAGCGGCTCGGCGAACACGGGCTCGGCGTTCCAGTTCGCGTCGCTCGAGGCGCCCGACGTCGTGTCCGAGGAAATGCTCCTGCTTGCCATCGAGGTATACACGGAACTGCGGCCGGGAAAAGCGCCGAATGCTGAGCACGACCCGATCTGCGCGGTGTTTTGGCAGCTCTCGGGCAAGCCGCGGTCAACGCCGTGGACGTCGTCAAGCTCCGAGACGCCGCTGGCCGGCGTCATCACGACGTCCGCCACGCTCGGCGAGACCCAGGTCTCGACGCGCGCCCTGTACATCGACTGCGTGGCCACAGAGGCGGAGCTGCTAGATGCTTTGATCCGGTACGCGCGCCGCTTCAACCCCGATATTCTCACGGGCTACGAGGTCTCGCACAGCTCGTGGGGCTACGCGCGCGCGCGGTACAAGCAGCTGCAAGCAGACGACGCCGATACATTCTTTGCGCAGCTCTCGCGCATCAAGCTGCCGCAAATGCCTGGCTGGAAACATATGACGACCGGTACGGGCGCGCCGAGCGAGGAGGCCGAGATCGTGCGCGGGCGACATGTGCTCAGCTTGTGGAACATTCTGCGCCGCGAGGTCACGCTCTCAAAGTACACGCTCGAGTATGTTGTGTACCACACGCTGCATGAGCGCACACCGCACTACGAGCACGCGGACATGTGGCGGTGGTGGACGAGCGGCGACGGCGTGTCGATGAATGCCGTAGTGAGGTACTGGACGCAGCGCGTTGCGTACGTGCTTCGGCTGTTTGCGCACTTCGAGATTGTGAGCCGGACGTGCGAGAAGTCGCGCATCATCGGGCTCGACTTCATGTCGAGTCTGACGCGCGGGTCGCAGTTCCAGGTCGAGGCCGTGATGTGCCGCATCTCGCGGCGCGACAACTTTCTGCTGCTGTCGCCGACAAAGCGGCAGGTCGGCCAGCAGAACGCGCTCGAGTACATTCCGCTCGTCATGGAGCCCATGTCCGCGTTCTACACAGACCCCGTGTGCGTACTGGACTTCCGGTCGCTGTACCCATCGATTGTGATTGCGTTCAATCTGTGCTACTCGACGTGCCTGGGGCGGCTCGACATGTGGCGCGGGCGCAACAAGATTGGTGTGAAGCAGGACCACACGCTGGCGCCCGGGGTGTTGAGCGCGATCGGGGCCGAGAACATTTACGTGGCGCCGAACGGGATTGCGTACGTGTCGCCGAAGGTGCGGCGCAGTCTGCTAGCGCGGATGCTTGGCGAGATTCTGGAGTCGCGGTTCATGCTGAACGACAGCAAGAAGTCGAACGTGACGAACCGGCGGTACCAGCGGAACCTGAACAGCCAGCAGCTGGCGCTGAAGTTCATTGCGAACGTGACGTACGGGTACACATCGGCGTCATTCTCGGGGCGCATGCCCTGCGCGGAGCTGGCCGACAGCATTGTGCTGACCGGGCGCGAGCTGCTGGCGTGGTGCATTGAGCAGATCGAGGGGTGCGAGAAGTGGGGCATCCAGCCGCAGGTTGTGTACGGCGACACGGACAGCCTGTTTGTGCGGCTGCCGAACGTGTCACGCGAGCAGGGCTTCCGCATTGGGCGCGAGATTGCCGACATGATCACGGGCGAGACGCCGGACCCGATTCTGCTGAAGCTGGAGAAGGTGTACAGCCCCTGCGTGCTGTTGACGAAGAAGCGGTACGTGGGCAACGCGTACGAGGACGCGGAGCCCGGGTCGAAGCCGCGGTTTGACGCGAAGGGCACGGAGACGATCCGGCGCGACGGGACGCCGATTGTGCAGAAGCTGGAGAAGCGGGCGCTGCAGATTCTGTTTGAGAGCGCGGACCTGTCGCGCGTCAAGTCGTACTTACAGAACCAGTGGCGGCGCATTCTGAGCGGGCGCGTGCTTGTGCAAGACTTCTGCTTTGCGCAGGAGGTGAAGCTCGGGCACTACAAGACGGCGAACGGCACGGGCAGCCTTCCCGGCGGCGCAGTAGTGTCTCTGCGCAAGTTGGCGAAGGACGAGGGCGTTGAGCCACTGTACCGCGAGCGCGTGCCGTTTGTGATCACGGCTGGCGCGCCCGGGACACGGATCAACGAGCGCGCCGTGTCGCCCGAGGAGGTTGTGGCGAACCCCGGGCTGAAGATTGATGCCGAGTACTACATCCAGAAGACGATTATTCCGCCACTGGAGCGGCTGCTGAACATGATTGGCGCGAACGTGCGCGAGTGGTACCGGACGATGCCGCGTACGGTGCGGACGGCGGCGGCGGAGACGACGGCGGCCGGCGCCGGGACGCTGCTCGGGTTCTTTGCAAGCGACTCGTGCGCGTGCTGCGTGGACCGGCGGCGGGCGCGGAACGACGTGCTGTGCGCGGAGTGCCGCGAGAACGAGCCGCGCAGCCGGTACGTGCTGACGTCGCGGGCGGCGGCGCAGGAGCGGCGGCACGCGGCGGCGATGGCGACCTGCCGGCTGTGCAGCGAGCTGCCGCCGTCGGCGATCATCCACGGCATTGCGCCGCGGGTTGGGCGGCCGCACCCGTGCCGGTCGCTGGACTGTCCTGTGTTCTACGAGCGGGAGGAGGCGCGGGGCGAGACGGCGGTTTTGAGCGAGATTGCCGAGAGCATATAATCGCACCAAAAAGGTAGCTTCCTTCAAGGGAGTATGGGACCGAGGTTTCAACAAGATGGTGTAGAAGACATGTAAAAAGCTAGAAGACATGTAGACGGCGTCCATAATGCATGTAGGAGATATGTAGATAGAACTCACCTACCAAGAAGGCATCTTGAAGGCATCGAGAAGGTGTTCAACAAGAAGGTACCTAGCAGTATTCAGAAGGTATTCAGAAGGCACGTAGAAGAAATATAGGAGGTACTAAGTAGGACGTCCCCGGACGTGTCTACGTAGAATGAACGTAGACGATATATTAGCGGCCCGCGTGAATACAATTTAGTGGGCAATGCAGTCACCAGGACGGATCGAATTCTAGTCCCAGTCGAGGCGGTCCCAGTTCGGGTCCTGGAGAAACGCAACAAGAAGGCGCGACGCGCCCGTCTGCACGAGCGGGTGCGTGGCGAGGTGCTGCAGAAAGCGGTCGAGGCCCGCGCGGCGCTTCTCAATCACGTCGTCGCTGAAGCGGCTCGTGAAGACCTTGCCCGGCAGCGACGGCACGTTTACACGCGGAAGGTCGCGGTCGAGGTACTCGCGGAACGCCTCGAAGTCGGAGTAGCGGCGGCGGACCGACGAGTCGCGGTAGCGGAACACAGGAATGTTTGTGTGCACGACGATCTCGTAGTCCGTGTACATGGAGCGGGAGGTGCCGTGGGTGCGCGGGTTGCGGACCTCGATCTCGAGGAAGTTCTCGGGCTCGCCGTACTGGTCGGCGGCGGAGACCTGTTTGAGGCGCCTGCGCGCGCTGTTTTCCGAGGCGTCGTCGCCGAGGCGGGCAGGCATTGCCTGGAACTTCGGCGGCATGCGCGGCCCAGTACAAATGCGCCACAAGCGGAGTGGAGGAGGAGGCCCCCATACGGCTAGCGTCGAAGGGGTGCGGCGGTGCGCTGCTGATCCGGGCCAGCGACGCCGCGTCATGCTATTTAGAATTATGCTACTGTGGAATTATTGTTAGTTATAGCCATTGTGCCAGCGCGCTGTTGTGCTTGTCGCACGCTGCTACCGTATGAGCAGATCGAGGCGTGAGTCGACGCCTGCATCGAGGCCTGAACCAAGGCCTAAACCAAAACATAAATTGACGCCCGAATTGACCCAAATCTCCGCAATTGCCTCGGCGCCTCCTCGGCGCGGCGTTCACAGCCCGGCAGCTGGCGCCGCGCTTCGGGCGCCGTTTGGGCGCCGTTTGGGTGGTCACGTAACCCAACCCATCGTTCTGGCCCGCAAGGGCAGGGGTAGGCGATCGCGGATGCGAGCGATCAAAGGGGCTGTCAGGCACCTGCCCTTCGGGCCCTACCCTAGCGCCGGCGCAGCCCGAAAGCCCAATAGCATGCTATCCGCAACCACGCGGCACGTGCGCACGCTCCCATCTGACGTGGCACGCCTCGTGCGTCTCCCGCTATCGCGCCCGCGCCGGCACCCGCGCCCCCGTGACTCACGGCCCCAACCGCCTCGTCCCTATCGTTCTGATAGCGGGTTATGGGCGCTCGGCAATCGCAATCGCCGGCATCCTGCCGTATCGGGGTCGCGCACGCCGCGCGCCAAGATCCCCCGCGCCCGACCGTAATTCCGTAGTTATTTAGAAGCGTTGCTGGGCCTCGGCCGCCGCGCGTGCCCGCCGCGTGCTCGCCCCGCGCGATTTTCCGGCTCCAAATCGCTATTGGGAGATAATGGCGCGTGATTGCCGCGGGGTCTGTCGTGATTGCGCTTGCATGCCTTGCTTGAGTCGGCGGCCGCAGGGTGGGCGGCCCGCCTGTGGAGAAGCAACAGCCTAAACCCGCGATAGGCCGCGTCTGGTCGGCGATTGCGCCTCTGATTGCTGCAGCCGGAGATAAGTGCACTAATTTTAGGTGGCGTCCCCGATACGGCGCACCGATTCGACTTTCTTCTGCGCCGCTCTGTGAATAAGCAGGCCCGCCGTAAACTGCGGGGAAAAGGCGCTATGGGAGTCCAGAGATCGCAGAGATTGCAGAGATCGCAGAGATAGACGTGCGAAGCTGCACATCTGCGGGAGGCCAACGCGCTAGACACGCATACACGTGCTACAGGAGCGTTTGAATTCCTTAAATTCGATGTGTTTAGCTGATTAGGCTCTCGAACTAATATTGCCGCACCCTCTTGTCCTGATTCGTGTACTAATACGCGGCATCACACACACGATCAGCTGCGGCCAAACCCAGGTGAATACAAGACTTCCCGTCCGATCAGTCCTATTTAAACACCTGAGGGCCTTACCAAGTATTGTAGTGGGAGACCATACGAGAACAGAAGGTGCTGCAGTTTCTTTTTTGTTCGTTTTCTTAACTTTTTACTTACTACTACTCCTGCTCGTGTACCCAGCTTCTACATCGACTACGAGCGCATGTAAATACATTTTGAAAGCGAATTCTTGCAATTTCTTAGGCCAGCCAGCCCCATACCGCGCGGGTTTACGGCCGCCGGGCCAGTACGCGCGCGGTTAGGGTCGCACCTGTCGCAGGCTAGGGTACTTGCCCCATCCTCGCAAGACCAGCGTCTAAATCATGGACCCAACCTGATTAGTTTCTACATACACGGTAGCAGCACAGAGTCGGGCGCGTAATGCAGTTTTAATATCACAACAGACTAGAATTAGTTGGCTGCCGGAGCAGGCTTTGCGCGGTTGTGCGCCATGTGGCTGCGCACAAGGTGGCCGGCCGCCAGCGCCGCGTTCAGCGACAGCTCGCCGGCCAGCACGGCCGTGGCAACAATGCGCGCCAGCTTGCGCGCATTCTCGCCTGGCGTCGTTAGATGCGGGCCCCGTACGCCAAGCATGTTCAGCATAGCCGCCTGCGGCTCGAGAATAGTACCTCCCCCAATCGTGCCGACCTCCAGCGACGGCATCGTCACCGAGATCTGCAGGTCGCCGTCCACGTTGCTCATGAGGGTCATGCAGTTCGACCCCTCGACGACCTGCGCGGGGTCCTGGCCCGTCGCCAGAAACAGCGCCGCCACGAGGTTCGCCGCGTGCGCATTGTAGCCGCCCATGACGCCGGCCACCGCCGAGCCGACAAGGTTCTTCGCCATGTTAAGCTCCACAAGCTCGTCGACGCCGGTCTTCAAAATCTTCTTCACCGTCTCGCCCGGCACCAGGGCCTCGGCAACAACGCTCTTGCCACGGCCCTCGATCCAGTTGATCGCGGCGGCCTTCTTGTCCGTGCAGTAGTTGCCGCTCACGCTCACAATCGTCATGTCCTCGAAGCCGCACTCCTCGGCCAGCACCTGCAGCGCGCGCTCCGTGCCCTTCGAGATCATGTTCATGCCCATGGCGTCGCCGGTCTGGGCGCGGAAGCGGATGTAGAGGAACACGCCGGCCTGCGCGACCTTCAGCGAGTCGAGTCGCGCAAACCGCGACGTGGAGTTGAACGCGCGCTCCATGGCGCGGCGGCCCTCGTCGCTGTCCAAGAAAATCTTGCATGCAGCCGTGCGCGCGGCCGTGTTGAACGTCACGCACGGGCCACGCGTCATGCCATCGCCAATGATCTGCGTCGTCACGCCGCCGCCGGCATTCAGGGCCTTGCAGCCGCGCATGGTCGACGCCACAAGCACGCCCTCAGTTGTGGCCATGGGCAGGTAGAACTCGTCGCCGTCGATGATGACGGGCCCAGCCACGCCGAGCGGCAGCGGAAGGTAACCCACGACGTTCTCGCAGCACGCGCCCAGCACGCGGTCGTAGTTGTAGTCCTTCCAGGGCAGCTCGCTGGCCTCGAGCGTCTTTGTGCGGCTCAGCCGCGACACACATGCGCGGCGCACCACGACAGCCCGCGTCGTGTCCTTCAGCTGTTTCTCCAGAGCATACAGCGGCAGCTTGCCGCGCAGGCCGAGGTCCACCAACTCCTCGTCGGTGAGGCTTGGCGCGAGGCCCGCGCGGAGCACGGCCTCGCAGTCCTCGGGCGTGCGCTTTTCCTTGCTTTTGCCCAAGGACGCGAGCTCGAGGCCCGCGTCGGACTCGCTCTTCGACTCGGGCGTGCCCTCGCGCGGCGACGGCACGGTGACAACAACGGGAACCTTGTGCTGCACGACGGTGCCCTCGTGGCGCATGACAATGCTCACGAGGTAGACGTTGAGCACGAGCGAGATGAGGAGGGCGGCCAGGGTGACGCGGATGGAAGCGCCGACGGCGAAGTGCGAAATGACGCTTTTCACAAACACGGAGACCGGGTTTGCGCGCGAGAAGCGCAGCGGCGGCACGACGGTAAGCACACACGGCAACGGCAGGCCCGCGACGTCGAAGTCGGACACGGAGACCGGCGCGAAGTCGGCCTTGTCGACCGTGAACGAGACCGGGAAGCGCGTGAAGTAGAGCCAGTTGAACAGCATGAACGCGTAGACGCCGACGAGGCGCGCCGAGCCGCCGAGCCAGCGGAAGTGCGTGTACTGGGCGGCGCGAGCCTTTGTGGACGGGCGCAGCACGGTGTTTGCGTAGGCATCAGCGGCATCTTGCGCGACGCCGTCCTCCTGCAGGGCGCGGCGGATGGCGTCGCTGCGCTGGACGCGGATCATGGCGAGCTTGAGGGAGACGTTCGCGGCGAAAAACGTGACGAGGTAGGCGAGGTCGAAGATGATGGTGAGGGCGCTGAGCACGCTGAACTCGCGGAGATGGCCGAACGAGGTCGACCAGCCGACGAGCAGTAGGCCGACGGACTCGACGGCGGCCTCGTAGAAGATCTTGCCGAACAGGGCCTGCACGGCGCGCTGCACGGCCTCGGCGGCGCCGGTAGTCGACGCGGTCGGGTCGTCGCTAAGCAGCACGCGCAGGGCCTCGCGCACGAGCTCGACCTTGTTGTTGAAGCCGATGACGAGCACGAAGAAGGGCACGCCCTGGACAAGGGCGAGCTTCGGCACGGCGAAGCCCGAGAGCACGATGATGCCGTACGCCGTCAGGAACGCGAGGCAGGAGCTGAACAGGGCGGCCAGAAATAGGTAGGTGCGCGAGCCGAGCGAGCGCATGCTGAGAAACAGCTGGGCAAACGTGTAGTACATGCCCGTCCAGCCGAGGCCGACGATGCCGATGTCGAACCAGGAGGAGGAGTGAAGAATGGCCAGCAGGCGGTCCGTGTAGACCTTCATGTACACGAACCAGGACGGGGCGCTGCTGAGCTCCCACTGCTGGCCGGCGGAGTCGAACACGGCGAGGTCGCCGAGGATTTTGGCGAAGTCTGCCTCGGGGACCACGGCGTGCGAGAGCGGCGCGGCGTGGGCGCCGAGGACGCGCGCGACGTGGTCGAGGAGGGCGCGCGGCGCGTTGTCCGGGAACGAGAGCGCGGCGCCCACGAAGCGGGCGCGGCC
>JAKUBX010000054.1:0-42919 GCA_030566975.1 Entelexis potacharoeniae
CCCGCCGCGCCGCGCCAGCACGCGCTCGACGCCGGGCCGCGCCGACGCGCGGCCCAAGGACGAGCCGAAGGAGCCGCGCTCCGTCAACGCGTTCGGCGACGAGTCCGCCGCCCAGCGCAAGCAATGGGAGCCCGTGCCGGCGGCCGAGCCCGAGCCCGACGCGTTCTTCATTGGCGAGAGCGACGACGACGATCTCGGCTCGCTGAACGAGGACGCGGCGGTCGCGAAGCCTGCGCCGGAGAAGAGCGCCGACAAGGGCGCCGACAAGGGCGAGCAGAGCTCTACAGGCGCAGAGAAGAGCTCAGACAAGGACAGCAAGGACAGCAAGGGCGCCGAGAAGAGCGACAAGAGCGACAAGAGCAGCTACGCGAACGACGCTACCGATGCATCAGACGCCCGCGAGCGCCGCTCGTCCACGGCGAAGGAGCTACTTAACAAGTTGAAGCTGGAGGCCAGCGAGAAGGCGAAGGCCGAAGGCGATAAGAGCTAGCTTATTTAGTTAATATCAAGCTGCACCGGAACAAAAATGAAAAAAATACAATTGCCGGGGATTGAACCCGGGACCTTCCGCGTGTGAGGCAGACGTCATACCACTAGACCACAACTGCTTGTTGTTGAATTCTTCGTGGCAAGAGGGCATATGCCGGCTGGGAGTGCGCGAGGGTTCCACCCAGGCGCCCACGCTTGTTACTCTAGGGAGTTATTCTTTCGCACTTCCCCACTTGCAGCTTGTTTCAATTGATATTAAGCCACGCCTCGCAAGAGAAGTGTAGCGCGGCGGCACGAGAATTAAAGCACAGCGCAGCGGCACGAGCTTGTCGGCCTGAAAGCGCAGCGCACAATAGTAGGGTATCAAAGTAGAACATAAATAATCATAGCAGGTATCGTGGTTAGTTGAAGCTCCAGGTGACGTGGATGCGGCCCGCGCCCTCGTCGGCCAGCTGCTTGAACGCGGCCGGCGACAGGTCAAGGTCGCCGTACTTGCAGCCGGGGCACTTGTCCTCGATCGTCACCGTCACGGACTTGCCCTGGTAGTGGAGCGTAGCCGTCTTGCCGCACGCAGGGTTGCCGTTGCTCATGCTGCCGAACGCGTCCCACTGCTCGTAGTTCAGCGCCGCAATGAGGTCGCTGTCCGAGTTCGTCTTGCCGCACGCGCCGAGACCCACGTCGTAGTACGTCGCGTCGCCCGAGAACTGGCCGCCGCCGGACGACGACGTCGAGCTCGGGGCGGGCGCGGGCGCGCTCGACGAGCTCGTCGAGCTCGTCGTCGGCGCCGGAGGCGGCGGCGGCGTGCTCGAAGACGTGGTCTTGGGCGCCGGAGGAGGAGGGGGAGGCTGCGTGCTCGACGAGCTCGTCGTCGGCGCCGGAGCCGGAGGAGCAGGCGTGCTCGACGTGCTCGGGGCCGGCGGCGGAGGCGGCGGCGTGCTCGACGACGTCGTCGGCGCAGGCGCCGCGGACGTCTCGCTCGACGACACGCTGATGTAGTTGTAGTTCTCCGGCGCGGAGTGCGAGTGCGACGACGCGGGCGCCGCGGCGGCGGCCTCCGTCGAGACCGACGTCTGCGTCGGCGCCGGGCCAGGGCCCGTCGACACAATCTCGATCGACGTCGTGATGGGGTTGCCCTGCGGGTCGACAATCACGTCGAAGTTCTCGTACGCGTACTGCGTCACGTAGTCGATCTCGGTGACAACGGCGGCCTGCACGGGCACGGCCAGGGCGGCCAGCAGAACAGAGACTACAGAAACCATGGTACTGGAAAAGGAGTGGATGGTGGTGGGCGGTTTGAAGGAAGGTTTTCGGTTAGAAACTCAAAAGGAACGGATCTTGCCAGCGCGCGTTTAAATGCTCGAGCTGCTTGCAAGTCAGGAGGGCCTCAGGGGAATGGGATCGCCGGCAATAAGGTTGGAGAAGACGTTTTCCACTGCGGCGCACGCTTGGTTAAAAGGGGTTTTCAGCGCCGCCCTCTCCTCGGCTTTCATAAGGGATGCGTCGCGGCAAGGGTCCTGCTCCCCTGGGTCGATTTTTCAATTAAGGGCGCGGGTTGATACCCGGCCGATAATGAGCGCCTGCTGCGCGCGCGAAGCGCGCCAAATCGCGCCAAACACGCGCCTCTAGTCGTGGACAGAACAGCATCCATCCGCGTGCGAGCCTCCTGGCATCGCACACGCGCTTCTACACGCCCACACACCCCGGTGCCGCGTCCCAGATAGCGTTGGATCTCGCCTACGCACAACAGCCTAGTCGACGCTACCCTAACATCCAATTAGCTCCCACTCCGGTAAAGCCGGGCCCAGCCACTCAGCGTGCCACATCTCGAGCCGACCCTAAGGGCGGACGCATCCACACGCAGGGCGCCCAAAGCCTTGAGCAGCGAGGCCTTCTCGTGATTACGCACCGCCTGCCCCGCGCAGTGCCTCGAGGTTGCCCGCGCGACGCCGGCAACGCGCTCCGCGGCCCGCTTATGCTTCCTGCAGGCATGCTAATCAAGGAGTCATTTTATAAATATCCTGCGTCGCCGGCTCGGCCTACCCGTCCGCTCATATATACGCATTATGTAGGCTGAGCAGCCCCACGAGTGAATTACGCAAGGCTCGGTGAGAAGTAATCAGAGCGCAGATTGCGTGCAGCGAAGACACAGCCGGGGCAGTTTCTTGCACAGACAGATGCAGAACGTGACTCAAAGGCCGCACCGCCCGATCGCATTACGCCATCTGGATACGGAAGCCACCGGCCTCCGTCTTTGAGGCAACCCACACGAGAGTGATGCTGCTGTTTTTTCGGCCACTACGAAAATGTAAAGTTTACAGAGTTAGGTAGACGCTTAGCCTTCCGGCCGGTTATTTGCCTGTGCCAGGCAGGACCACACAGAGCAGAAATTAACATTGAAAAACGTTCACGCGTTACCGGCAAAAGAGTTTTCATGGCGCATGTCTGCGCAGGGTTCATGCACGCTGCCAGATCTGTCGATTCACCCGCTGGCACCGCCCAGTTAGCTGCTGCCGTTCGCAATTTGCCTCTAGCAACAGAGTTTTCAGGGCGCATTCACCATGCAAAATTTATGCACGCTGCCCGATCTAGCACTTTAGCTGGCACCGCCCAGGTAGCTGAAGATGGCGTTACCACGTGCAGTAGTAGGTCACGTCCACGAATGGTCTGCAGCTTTCCGTATGGAAGCGGTAGCTCTCCAAAATGCGATCTCCTGTCATTATCGGAGCAGGATACTTAGTGGGCAAATCGTGAAAGGTTTCGTGCACGCTGCCGAATCCGCCGGTATCGTAGATGACTACTACATCGTATATTTGTCTTGTGATCGATCGTGACCTGAGCTTAGTCCATAGATAGTGAATAATCGCAAATAGTGAATAACCGCTACTAGAGCCGTACAGAGCTTACGTCGCCGTTGGCCGTTGGCGCCGGCGGAGTTAAGCCTTGTGTTGTGCGATCGGCGCTACTTTGGATCAGTGACAATTATAACGGGCCTTATTGAGCTTTCTACCGGCCACAACCACACATCAATCCGCTCTTAACATTGTATGAAAGCCTCCTCCCGCTTCTTCAAGAGATTATTGGCGCCATTGCGTTGAGTTGCCGCACACGGGGCCGATAGCACGCGAGATGCATGCTGACTGATAGCATGTCTAATCTAATTAATTGAAGGCTCGGGTCCGAGGGTCCGCGGCTGTGAGCCGATGCTACTCAACAGAACCATTTTGTGATGATCGAGAGCAGCGACAGACTGCTAAAATAATTCACAAAATAAACAGTCAGTAGTTTGTCAATTGCCGACTATATAGTAATGTATACTACGTAGTTGTGAGTTGCAATTAATCGAGGAGCATGAACTGTGGAACGTAATTAACCGTCCTATCCGCCGTGGGCAGACGGCGGCTCACGGTTAGAATCCCGGAGACGATACTAGCGCAACGACGCATTTGTTGAGGGGACCCTAATTTAGCTCAACGCAGAAACTATTTTCGGGATTTTGAGTTGTCTAGCCGGCACCCGTGTCACCTGCACCTGGCGGCCGCGATCTAAGTCGCGCGTGGCAGACTAGGCCGACAAGAAGCAGGGCAGAGCAGGTGTCCTCAGAGCAACCGCCTGAGCAGGGAATTCGAGCAATTAGTAAATAGTAAACAAGTAATCACTAGCCGCTTGTGCAGCGGGTGCACCAGGCCACGATCGCGCGATGGGTCCACATGCCAGTTACGACGAGGACAAGGCATTGGTGAGCCGACAATGACGTCAAAAGCTTGGCTCAATGTCATTGTCGCCCGATTCAAGCCTGGTGCTCATCGCGTGCCGAGTGCGGCCTTGGCGGACGACGTATTTTTAGCCGTGGCATGCTCATCCGCAGAGGCATGCACGTGTGGGTCAGATGACTAACGGGCACCGCCGTGGAAGCTGTTTCCGACACAGCTAGGCGCTTGCTGTGCGGAGCCGGTACACACCTGTGCGAGCAGAGATGATAGCCCCAGCACGCGCAGCTGAGAACGATTTTACCCGGGCCGCCGCCGCCGCCTATCGCCAGAAGCGCTGCATACAAGGCCCGAGCGCCATCGTGCGCCGTGAGTGGGGAACGCTAATGACGTAGTTACGTCGGGTTTTAGAGTAATTCCGAAGCGCTGTCGTGCATATTCTGAGCATTAGCCGCTCTTAGAGACCCGCTTGACCCCGCATAGTGATCTCTGATGAGTCATTCAAGTGCATTTACTGCAACCCTAGGGCCACAGGGCAGCGGATACATGAGGCTGTATGGAGATAAACTTATACATAGTGCAGGCCCCACGCAGCTAGGGCCTGTCCGAATTCAAAGCGCAGCGCCCTCAGTACGCCATCTTGCCTGACCGTACTGCCCGAGGCCATCACAGCATGCTAAAGAAAACGTTGTACCTTTTCCGCGGATTTGCGTCGTCCACTTAATGAGGTAGCTTCGCCCTTGCCCAGGTGTCTGGGGGTGCGGGGCTGGGGGAAAATAACCGCGAGGGCGTGCCGTTGAGCACTCGCGCTTGCGCTGCAGCATCACCGAGCCTAAATTCGGCGACCATGAAAATCGTATGTGCCGTATTCTGCACGAGACGCTGTCAATGGCCGCAGTTTGGACAAATGGCCATTCCGGGAACACATGCCATGCTCTTTTCCACAACGATCGACAGGTGCGTTCGCCCAAACCCGCCTCTCTTTAATATAGCACAGGTGGCAGGCATGCATGATCGACATACCCCGATGCATCCCCATCAGTCTCCGCATACATGCTCCGCTAGATTCTGCTACTGAGCTGCGGCTGGACCTTGCCCATGCCGCCAGCGGTTCGATGCCCTGCCCTCCTAATTAATTGTTATATATAGCCGGAATGGAGTGATCGCCGCTGGCTACCCTCCCACGACGATGGCATTCAAGGCAACCTTCGTAGCATGGGCCCTCGCCGCAACGGCCGCGGCGCGGCCGCTGGCGGCGCGCGACGTGGCACAGGTCCCCGGCTTCGACTATCAAAACGACAAGCTGCAGGGCGTGAACCTCGGCGGTTGGTTCGTCCTCGAACCATACATGACGCCGTCGCTGTTCGGCCAGGGCTTCGACTCCAGCGACCTGCCCCTCGACGAGTACCACCTCACGCAGAAGTGGGGCAAGCAGAAGGCGCAGAGCGTGCTCGAACAGCATTGGGGCTCGTGGATCCAGGAGTCCGACTTCGAGCAGATTGCTAACTGGGGACTCAACTTCGTGCGCATCCCCATCGGCTACTGGGCGTTCCTGCAACGCGACGAGGATCCCTACGTGCAGGGCCAGGTGCCGTATCTAGACCGCGCGCTGGGCTGGGCCAAGGCCCACAACATCAAGGTGTGGATTGACCTGCACGGCGTGCCAGGCTCGCAGAACGGCTTCGACAACTCAGGCTTGCGCGACACCTACGACTGGCAGAACCCAAAGTACCAGAACCAGCAGCAGTCCGTCGACGTGCTCAACACCATCAGCCAGCGCTACGCTGGGCCCGACTACTACGACACCGTGATCGGCATCGAGCTCGTGAACGAGCCGCTCGGCTCTGTGCTCGACCTCGACAAGCTGAAGCAGTTCTACGAGGACGGCTACCAGGCGGTGCGCAGCCAGGGCGAGCAGGGCGTGATTGTGCACGACGCCTACGAGTACGACGGCCTGCTCAACGACTGGCTGCAGACCCCGGACTTCTACAACGTTGTTGAGGACCACCACTACTACCAGGTGTTCAGCGTGCCCGAGCTGAACCGCACCATCGACGAGCACGTCCAGTTCGCCTGCAACACGGGCCGCCAGAACCAGGCCACCGACAACAAGTGGCACGTCGTTGGCGAGTGGTCCGCCGCGCTCACCGACTGCGCGCCGCTGCTCAATGGCGTCTACCGCGGCGCGCGCTACGACGGCACCTACGAGAACGACACGCCGCTCGGCTCGTGCAGCTTCATCCAGGACATCTCGCAGTGGACCGACGAGCAGAAGCAGAACACGCGCCGCTACCTCGAGGCGCAGCTCGATACGTGGGAGCACTGCGGCAGCGGATGGGTCATCTGGTCCTACAAGACCGAGAACACCATCGACTGGGACCTCAGCCGGCTCATCGAGTACGGCCTGTTCCCGCAGCCGCTCAACGACCGCCAGTACCCGAACCAGTGCGGGTTCTAAGCGCCCGGCCGTGCGCGACCAACGAAGTACTATAACTGATCTGATCTTGAGGCGCGGGACCGCGCTCCCGCCACCGTGTTTTATGAATTCATATAATGAGAAAAAGGCTTACACAAGCGCAGAAAGTAGAAAATAAAAAGCATATATATTCGTGTAGTCTAGCAACATCAACAGCTGATGCCGGTGACCAGCCTTGACAGCGCTTAGCAGCTCTGTCGGAGGCTTCTGAGCCAACGATTTGCTCAGCCAATGTCGCAGACGGCTTTGGACCTTAGCGACCTACGCGCCGCGAGAGCCCTTCTTCTGGTGACTGGTCGCTTCTGAGCCTCTCAAGCGAGCAGCTATGCTGTCCACTCTGGCTAGAATTCCGGACATGTTCAAATCCTGCGCTTCGATAAAGTGAGTAGCTATGCTCTCCACTTTGGCTACAATTACGTCATTCGTCGTCTTCGATTCCTTGGACATACTCAGACCCTGCGCTTCGATGGAGAGCTTAATCTCGGACATACTCGAATCCTGCGCTTCGATAAAGTGCTTCAATTCGGACCTAATAAGATCCTGCACCAACCCGGTAGAAAGCTCCACGTCCTGCTCCGCTTGCGGTCGCTCACGCCTGAAATAGAAATCTACAAACAGCTCAATTTTCCAGACAAACAGGTACACAAGTGCCCCAATGAGTAGAATGAGAAAAACACACGCAATAGAGAATTTCACAAAGACTGGCCAGTCAAAATGTTTGCAGAATTTCAGCCACCCAGTCAGAATCGCGAGTAAGGCGATAAGGGCAACTTTATACCACTTCGATATCGGAAATTGCAGCACATTGAAAAGGCCGTACATGAACGTAGGAATAGTAAAATGCATTTCCCACTCATTATACGTATCCGTTATCATTGCTTGGAACCCGCTAGAGGTGTGAGTGCTGTCATTTTCGTAAGGTTGAGTTGGTTCAGGTTCTTGAGTGAATGGTTCAGTGGTAGAGCTGCCATTCATGGAGATTGCGAAGCTTCTAAGAAAATCCTCACACAAGTCATGCCACTCACCGAGGTGGTGCGTGTGGCTGCCAGGCTTGAGAGCCTTAGAGCTGGTGAGGCCCTCAGGCGATGGTGACTTGGGGTATCCATTGACTGAAGTCGGCTGTGTATGCTTACGACTGTTCATCGAAACGGGCTCGGACGGCTTGTGACCAGGTACTTCAGCTGATGCTGCGTTTACCACTTTCACAAAGAGGGCTATGATGATCGTAATGACCGCGATAGTAGTCAGGGATCGACGAAGGAATCGCATGATGGAGTATCGTTATGATGGAGTATCGTAAGGGAAACGGTTTGGGAGACGTCCTTTTATATTCGCCTCCGCATCATTGAAGAGCCATCGAAGAGCATAATGTGAAGAGCGTGTGAGGAATGGGTCAAGGGTAATGCACCGTACATATCCAAAAACACTGGGACCGATTCGAGGATCGAAGGCTCTGGTTTCTGTTGTTTGAGGATATTGAAAATCAGGCTAGTACTGACTGCGCTCGCTGTGTGATACCACCAGGCGCCTGAGCACGGGCCAGACAGTACGGGGCGGATCTAAATCCTCTTTAAACGTGAGCAGTATGCTGAAGAACTGGGTAAACACCATACCAATTGCGACGAAAATGCCGTTCCAGTGATCGGTGCTTTCAATGATCGGGGATTCCAACATGACAAACTGACTCAGTGCACACGCTGTGAATGTGTAACCAACCAGATGGGTGAGTTTTATCAAGGGGTGAAATGGCCCTGTGAGTGAGGCATGAATAAACCAAATACACAGGTACTCAAAGGCGAATGCTTGAACCTCGGCTACAAATTGACTGTCATTTTCCAGTGGGAGTTGTTTCAAACCAGCCAGTCTACTGTCGTAGCCACAAATTGCATTGGATACACCAAAAGAGCATATTCCGCGGAACAGCAGTGTATAGAGCAAAATCAAGAAATGGTGACTCGACCAGCCACGGATCATTTGTCACACAGGAACATTCTTAGACTCATGAGACTTAGAGTCGTTATATAGCAGTCAGCACTGCATTAATAACTCTTGTCAACTTTATTTTATTGATCGGGTGCAGCAGGCGAGAAGCCCAATCACTGACAGAAGGGAGCAGCAGCCAGACACGTTCGTGATACGCAGCTCTGGAGTGCGTAATTACTCAATTAATAAAACGGGTTAAAGTATTAGTCAATATTGAGTGGGACCGATTCGAGGATCGAAGGCTCTGGTGCCTGTTGCTCGAGAATATTGAAAGTCAGGCTAGTACTCGGTGTGCTCGCTGCGTGAAACCACCAGAAGCCTGAGCCAGGGCCAGACAGTACGGGGCGGATGTAAGCCTTTTCTACAAGTGAGGGGTACGCTGAATAACTGGGTAAACGCCATACCAAGTATGGCGAAAATTATGTTGAACCGGCTTTCGGAGTCTTCAATGATCGGGGATGCAAACATGACAAACTGACTCAATGCGCACGCTGTGAATATGTAACCAACCAGATGGGTGAGTTTTATCAAGGGGTGAAATGGCCCTGTGAGTGTGGCATGAATAAACCAAATACACAGGTACTCAAAACCGAATGCTTGAACCGCAGCTAGAACTTGATTGTCATTTTCCAGTGGGAGTTGTTTCAAACCAGCCAGTCTACTGTCGTAGCCACAAATTGCATTGGATACACCAAAAGAGCATATTCCGCGGAACAGCAGTGTATAGAGCAAAATCAAGAAATGGTGACTCGACCAGTCACGGATCATTTGTCACACAGAAACATTCTGAGACTCATGAGACTTAGGGTCGTTATATATAGCAGTCAGCACTGCATTTATAACTCTTGTCAACTTTATCTCATTGATTGGGTGCAGCAGGCGAGAAGTCCACGTGCGGACCTTATTTGATGCGGCTATGCTCTCTGATACTTTGATAAGTTCTGCAGGTGCAATACGTGGTGCAATAGGCATGCGTGGTAACATCAGTGAATCAAAGATAGCCCAATCACTGACAGAAGGGAGCAGCAGCCAGACACGTTTGTGCTACGCAGCTCTGGAGTGCGTAACTACTCAATTAATAAAATTGGTTAAAGTATCAATCCATATTGAGTAATGAGCTGCAAAGCTCTACGGTCGCAACAAACACGTAACACGCTTTCGAAAGGTTGATGGAAGTTGACGCCATAATATCACATTGAGCTCACACACTAGTGAGACTGAGCAACAACAATGGCTCTGCCATCACGAATCATAGCTAACTACCGGCAGGAACCGTGCCCAGAATAGCGAGGAGGACCCTGGTACCATGAGAAGCAAGCGCGTGCTTAGTTTTGGCCTGGCATGGAAGTTTCAGACTTCTGCGTAGGGTGTGGTGCTGACACTGAGATCGTTGAGCTCCAGATTCTCGTCAGTCCCGCTGAGACTTGCGCGGGATTGATCTAGTCCAGAATATTCATCAGAGCTAGCTTGGCTGGCGGTGCGTCGCTGAGAAGAAAACAAACTGATATACTCGATCTTTCCATTCTTAATTGAGAAGGCATATAGCAGGTATATCGGCACAAGCACACACCATATTGCAACGAAAACCCCTCTAATGGGCGGTGGGGTGACGAAAAGCCAAGAGGTAGGGTAGTTGATACCTGAAATGTAACATATCATGACCGACATAAGACACAATTCGATTAAGACCAGAACCGTCAGCGGAACCTTCAATATCCAGTGCATTTTCGTCAGCAGCAGTGATGCAGCACCCAGCAGTGTCAGCACTATGGCTAGGTATCGGAAGAACAGTAACGTTTGAAATGTACCACAAGACCGGAGTTGCCTGAAGTCGGCCCGACAACAACTGCATCCCTCGCACAGCGGCTCAGATGATCTCGCAGCTGGATGCGCCATAGGCATTGTGTGATCGGTTTCTACGTGAGTTCCAGCATCAGCGACATACGCAGGGTGACCATGAGTCTTCATGGCTTTATTATTATGGGTGCCATCTTGGCTAGCATTGCCGGGTTGCAGGGCCAAAAACAAGGCTGCTAGCACTTTGAAGCTTCTGGTCATTTGCGGTGTTAGTCTACAGAACAGCAAGGTATTTAAATGCAGCTCAAAATTAAATTGGAACCAAGGGAGACAGTCATGAGCGCGAGTCACAATGACAACCTTATTGGCTTCCCAATAGCTATTGCAGTCATATGCATGTTCGATGCAGCCAAAGAAAGTTGTAAGTGGTGAGGGAAATCTTCAACGACCGCTGGAGGCTGGAGCCGCCAGATAGATAGCACAGTGCCTAGTTGCTGCTTTTCATAGCCACGAGCACCTTACCGCGAGCCCCAATTCTGTCTAGTTTGTCCCATGCTTTCTGGACATCTTCCTTTGGATACACGGAGTCGATGGGTATTTTAACATCATCTCTGGATAGGAACTCGGGCGCGATGCTGGTCCACTTGCCGGGTGCGATAGTAGCAAGCTGGTAGTTTATGCCGACGTACTTGCCGAACAGAAACCGTGGGACAAGCCAGGGCAGACTGAGGAGGGTTGGGCGCAAGAACGATTTGGAGTAGGTTGCTGCTGGCGCCTGGTCGCCCGCGTTAGACACATAGACGCCGCCCTCAGTGTGTGTTTTTAGAATCCTAGGCCACACGCGCAGTGCGTCATAGCCGCCAACGGTGTCCACGATTGCATCGAACCTGATACCAAGGTCCACGAGCTGGGCGCTGACGTCGGGCGACTTGTAGTTCACCGTTTGGTCTGCGCCGAGGCTGGTAACGTAGTCGCGGGACGCATCGGAGCATGTGGCGACAACGGTGTCGAAGTGGAAGTGCTTCTTTGCAAGCTGGATTGCGTACGTGCCGACGGTCGACGCGCCGCCGAGCACAAGCAGCTTGCCCTTCTTCGCGGTGCGGTCGAGCATGGTGAACGCGGTGCCGAACGCGACCGGGAACGCGGCCGCCTGCTCGTCCGAGAGCTTAGGCGGGGTCTTCACGACGCCGTGCTTGCGCGCATCGATGAGCGCCTTGGACCCGACAATGCCCTCGAGCGGATTGGTCAAAGTGACGGAGACGCGCTCGCCAGGACTGTATTCTCCGGTCAGCTGGCTGCCGACCTTGTCAATTGTGCCCGAAAATTCCTTGCCCGTCTGCTGCGCAATGGGCAGGTAGCCGATGCTTTTCAGCTTAATGTCGATAGGGTTTAACGCGATGTGCGACACATCAATGAGCAGCTGCGTCGGCTTGATTTGAGCAGGAAGCGATCGCTCCTGCAGCACGATTGGCGACCAGCGGCTGCGGAAACTAAGGATTGCTGTTTTGTATGAGCTCATGCTTGGTCCGAGCCACTGAAGCCGCTTGCAGACTTATAAGGACCGCGGGCCGCCACGCAGGAATAGGGTACCGACTACTATATATGCGCGATTTAGAATGGAACTATGTTCAGGGCGTCAATTTGCCGGAACGGGCAAGTAGTGCAAACCAGCGGGGATTTCGGCTCGAGCAGGCAACAGACACGATGGCCACGGGCCCGGCACTGGTCCGATCCACGTCGAAGGCCGTACCGCGTGACCGGCACTTCCTAACCTGGAAGTTGCTTCCCAGCCAGAACAAAGTTCTCCAGAAGCATCGTTACGTGCTCGTGCAGGCTTACAAACGGACGCCCTGAGCCGCACCGTGGAAGAGGGTCGCGGCCGGCGAAGAAGGCCGGCTGGGCGGCCCGTTTCGTAGCACAGAGCGCAGAGCGCAGCCTTGCATTCGGAAACAACTGCGCATTCCTGGGTTCCACCAGGGTTGCGTGTGGGCACGAGTTCGGGCGATCGCGGCGATCATGATTGCTTGGGCAGCAAGCCTGAGTCACGTAGCCATGTCGCACCATGACTCGCCATGATCGCTGAATCTGCAGGCTGGGACTGGCCCCAAGCAGGAATTGTGACATGTGCGTGTCGTATCCGGCAAGCCCGGGAAAAAAGCACGCTAGCGAGCGTCGTAATTATGCGCGCATTATGTGAACACGCCGGCAGCACGGCTGGAGCGCGCCCGTGAGGGTAAGTAAACTAAAATTAATCTCTGCGCAGGGCCAAGACAGCACGTTTTTCTCACGACGAGCCGAAAAGCGTGCAGCAGTGCGGCCGCTGGGCGGACTAGCGTATTATTAACCAGGTGAGTCGGACCGACTTTCCGGCGGTCGATCAGATCGCGAACGGGGCTTATCGGTGGGGAGAGGCTGTTTCAAGGCGGGCCGGGCGGGCGGGCGCACCGTATTCAGGCGGGAAATAGCGCCGGACGCTCGAGGTACCCGGGTCTCACGCAGCGCTTTGCTACTCAGCGCGGCGCCGGTGGCGCCGCGATTCGGAGATGTGGAGCGCTGCTGCGGCATGCAGGCTATTTATAACCCTGCGGACGCGACGCGAGCCACGGCGGGCGCGGACGACGGCGCAGCGAGATTCAGATGGCGCGGCCGCGGACAGAGCCGAAAAATACGCGACGCTGCGCTTCGCGGCGCCGGCCGGGCCACGGCCGCTATCGCTGCGCGCGCTGGCTGCACATGCCGAATCTGAGGGACGCAGGGCAGCAGGCGCCTCGCGTATCGGCGCTGACTCAGCGTTGCTGGAATCGTGGAGATGACTACGCAATGCGGCGGGCTCGCACACCCACAACACCTCAACAACAAACACGAGCAGGGCGTAAACAAGCGTTGTGCCATAGCCGATTCCAGGCCAGCTTGCTCCCGACAGTCCGACCCCGGCCTTGCCCGCCTGCGCGCTAATTCGCCCCCCAGCAAGACACCGCGCCCATTCGCAGCCGCTCGCTTCCGCGCCGTGTCTTGCGCAGCCCCTCGTTCTTTAGACCCGTAGTGTTCGCAAGCAGCCCGCACCGCTCCGGAAACCCCGTACTCGCGCCAGCACCTCTCGGACTTTTGTGCCGATGAAGCCCAACCACCGCGCGCCCCCTGCGGGCGTGCCCGCGGCCGCTGCGGTCGGCTACGACGGCGCGGCCCTCTTCGACGCCCCGCACAGCACGCTTGTGCACGACCCGCTGGCCCCGGACCCGCAGGCCCTGCACATGGCCATTCCCCGTGGCCAGGCTGCGCTCTCTCCCAGCATTCCGCCGGGGCCCACGCCGCAGACGCCGAAGCACCTCCGCGACCACGGCCAGCTCTCCTTGCAGTCCATCCACGCGCTGCGTGGCCTGCACTCCGCGCGCAGCGTCCCGGACTTCCATGACCTCTACGACGTCCCGGGCCTCGACATCTCCACCGCTCCGGGCGACCCGTTTCTGTACGACTACGATTTCCAGGACCCGCTCTCGCCCACCTTCTACGACATGCCGCTCGGCTCCTCCCAGACGCTCGTGCTCACGTCCGAGATGTCGTCCGTAGGCTCCGCGGCCAGCAACTCGTCCTCGTTCTTGGGTCCGGCCGCACCTCCCGTCGAGGGCCTTGGCATTGCCGAGCCCGGGTGGCCGCAGTTGTCGCCGCGCTCGCGTGTACAGCAGAACCAGCCGCGCGTGACCAAGAAGACTAGCAAGCAGACGCTACGCCAGAAGCGCTCGCGCGCAAACCTCGACCAGGCCGCGGGCGAGCGCCCGGCTGCCGCCGGCGCCAGCACAAATGCGAGCGGTGGCCCGAACAGCAGCACCAATGGTGCCCCTAATGGCGCCACAGTTGGCGCATTGAGCACAAGCAGTGCTAACGGTGGCGGCGCTGAGCGGCCCTCCTCGCCAGCGCCGTCCACATCCACATCCTCTAGCGCCGCGCTGTCGCCGCCGTTCCCCACTTCGCCGCGCTCGCCCACGCGCAACACACGAGTAGCATCGGCCTCGGCTGCGCCGGGCCAGCCCCAGATCCGGGCCATCCCCAACGTGCGCCACGCACCGTCAACGCCGTTCCCTGTGCGCGGCAAGGCCGCAGCTAGCCCGGCCATGCAGTCGCCCATGCGGCCGTCTCTGTCGCGCCCAGCCCCGGCGGCGCCACGCCTGCAGGCCGCAGCCGCGGCCACGGCGCTCTATACTCCTACGGCTCCGCCGCCCGATGCATCGCGGCGCACGTCCATGGCAGCGGCCGCGGCGGCCGCAGCCGCTTCGGCGACGCAGCAGTCTACGACGCCGGGCTCGCGCACGCCACGCGTATCACCCTCAACGATTGTAGCTTCTGCGTCGGGCCGTGGCCCGCAGCAGGCACAAGGCGCGGCGTCTCCGACGCCGGCCGCGCGCATGCACTCGTCCTCGAAGCTCGTTTCGGCGGCCAGTGACAGCAGCCCGGCCAAGGGCATGTTCAGCCAGGCGCAGACGCCGTTGCCGCTGTCCGCACTGCCGAAGCCCGTGCAGACCGCGCGCAAGATGCCCAGCAACCAGTCGATGCGGCGCTCGCAGGCGCGCAAGGCGCCAAACGTGATACCGGAAATGTCTTCAGCAATGAACCAGTTCCAGATCGAGCTCAAGCCGCAGCAGCCGCGCAAAATGATGAGCATGCCGTCTGCGCGGCCAGGTCTTGAGTTCGAGCTCATTCACGGCCCAGCCGATCAGCCCGGCGTGCTTCCAGGGCCCATGAAAAAGCCTATGCCACCTGCGGGCTTCCCGCCACGGTCACATAGCGCCGGCCCTCACTATGCTCCACTCCAGGAGCCTCTTATGGACATGAACCAGATGTATTTTGACGCGCCCTCGCACGAGCCGTGGCTTTTCCCGGGGCAGCATGCGGCGGCGCCGCCGCCGCCACCGCCGCCACAAATGCCTCCACCGCCGCACTCTGTGCCGGTGGGTGGCCCGCATGGCGTGCCCATGGCCAGCACGCCTCGCCAAGCATCCATACAACAACCGCATATGCATGCTCCGCCGCCACCCGCGACTCTGCAGCATCAACATCCGCAGCAGCAGGTGCCGCAGCAACAGCATAAGCAGCCCATGCTTCCGCGCCCGCCACAATTCACGCAGGTGCGGCCGAAGACGGTGGTACCTGTGTCGAACGAGACGTCGCGCGTGCACCCGCAGGGAGAGCCTCCGCAGCATGTGTGGGTTGCGCATCCGCCGCCGCCGCGCACGACGCGGCGGCGGCCTCCTCGGCAAGCGCCGAAGCAGCAAGCATCGTCACGGCCCTCGGAGCCCAATCTGGGCCAACAGGACGCGAAGGCGCAGTCGCAACCGCAGCAGCCACTGTCACAGCAGCGGCAGTCACAGGAGCACATGGGACCGGGACCAGCACCAGTACCGGCGCCCATTGCGGTGCGGGCTTCGCGCGTGAACGAGCCGACTCCGCCCATGCCTATCCCGCCTAATTCTGTGCCGCCACAAGCTCAGATGGAGGCCCGACAGGCGCCTAACCCCCATCCTATGGGCAACCTGTCCGACGGTGTACCGCCCGTGACCCGACCGTCCATGAGCCAGCCTCCTGGTCCGGACGCTCAGGGGCCCGATGTGCCGCGGCCGAGCATGGTACATCCGTCGATGATGCATGCAGGCTTGGCGATGCCGCCGGACGTGTTTTCTGGTGGCGAACCCGAGCCGCTGAGTGCGCATTCAAGCACGTCACACGAGTCTCTTGCGCAGGAGACAAAGCCAGGCACGGAGGAGTCGCACGCGCCGGAGCCCCACTCGCTAAACCAGCTTAATGACGGGCTCGCGAGCGACGGCGACTTCGGGTTTGGCCATACAATGGACTACTCGGGGCAGGAATTCCTCGACACACTCGAGTGGGTTCCGAACGAGCTCGACACGCAATGGGACTTCATGGACGTGCTTGAGCAAGAAATATGACAGTCTTATTTATGTATTTATTATCAAAATTGTATCATTGAGCTCACTGCTGCGCACTGGGAAGCTCTAAAGGCGTCCTGGATCTTGTACGCAAGTACTCGCTAGCCAACGCCGGCGTGATCTGCGGGCTCAGCTAGGCGCCTGCTCAACTATGCGTGCCTGCTCAACTATGCGGCTGCCCAGCTAGGCGCCTGCCACACTCGCTTCGGACGTTTACAAGAATGGTGCGACGAAAGGAGCGTGACGACTTTCGAACACGCGCGTAGTTCGCGCTAATTGCTGTCGGTTTCATGGTTGCTCGTGTATGTAATTAATAGTTATTTTTACGAACAAAGAGCGGCGCTCATCGTTAGTGCAAAAAGTATGGGCCCGGCTGACCTTTTATCGGCAAACCTTTTCATCGGCAGGCAGGCGCCGGCCCCACTCAAAGTACATGCCCATGGTTGCCCGGCGGGCGCTATGCACATCCCTGGATGTCCTGCGTGGGCCTCCGGGGTTCCCACGGCTCTATGCGGGGCTTTCTGGCCGCACTTAGTAGTTGCGGTACCACATGCGGCCCTGCTTGTGCTCGCGCTGCTTGCGCATCAGCTGGAACACACCGTACATGAGCGCCTCGGCCGTGGGCGGGCAGCCCGGCACGTAGACGTCGACGGGCACAATGCGGTCGCAGCCGCGGACGACCGCGTAGCTGTAGTGGTAGTAGCCACCGCCGTTTGCGCAGGAGCCCATCGAGATGACCCAGCGTGGTTCTGGCATCTGCTCGTAGACCTGCCGGAACGCAGGACTCATTTTGTTTGTGAGGGTGCCCGCGGCAATGAGGACGTCGGACTGGCGCGGCGACGCGCGGAAAATGAGACCAATGCGGTCGTTGTCGTAGCGCGGGCCGGAGGCGTGCATCATCTCGACGGCGCAGCACGCGAGGCCGAACGTCGCCGGCCAGAACGAGCCCTGGCGCGCCCAGTTTGCAATCGCGTCCATGCCGAGCATGGCGTAGTCCGCCGCGTTCTGGGGCTTCTGCTGCGACGGCAGCGGGTAGTCCGTGGGCATCTCGGCCCGCGTCTGCAGGCTCGAGGCCCATCGCCTCCCGAGCGGCGCCAGGCCGCGCACTGCGGGGCGGACAAGCGACTGGTGCATAGTGAAGAAGCTGAAGTGTTAATGGGATTTCGAAACGTCGTGATTCGTTGTGAGGCTACGCCGTACGCCTGGACAAGGGTACGGGTTCAAGCGCGCACCTGTCTCCACTGCTTAATGCCGCTGCCTAATTCCGCTCGTCGGGTTGACTGCCCGCCGCTCGGCGCTGCTCATTTTTTTTTTGTGTTGAATCCTGGCCACTATCTCGAAACCGTTGAATGTACCAAACGCTAACGATATGTAAACTTCCAGCTCGGAATCGCTGCTAGATCTCACTCCAACTTTTTGGTTGTTTGGGTAGGGTGCCGGGTTGTTTGGGTTCCGCTCCGCACAGCAATTGTTCGCGCCGCGGCGGGCTGTGGCAAACTAAACCATCTACCCGCGATTCTGAGCCCTGCCTGAACATTCTTATTCAGAGTGCGGGTCGTTCCGATGCGCGCGACGAGCCAACGCGAGATCGCTCAACGCGACTCGTTACAAGATAGGACACCAGCGTGACAATAATAACTCGGTGCGACTCTGTCTGGCCGGAACCTTATCGTTACACAAGCTTGCGAATGTTCCTACGTCTTGTGGCAACGTGTGCTGCGCTTATCTGCGATGAATGGATTAAATTAAATAACCTGCCGGGTCGCGGCAGAGACCCGCCGCAAAACAAGCTAGGCTGGCAGCGGATCCATAGTTTTTACACATTTTCAGGCTGTTCTAGTCCCGACGTTGTCCGTGGTTCACGCCTCGGAAGCCTGCAGTTTGCCTGAAGTTTGCCTAAAGTTTGCTAATAAGCTGTTCACTCCTGGGCCTCGCTCTGATGCAGCTTGCCCGACGGCGTGGGCCACGAGCGCATGAGCGGCTGGTTGCGGCGGTTGCCGGCGAGCTGGATCTGTCCGTGCGTGTGGTACGACAGGTAGCCGATGCCGAGCGGCAGCAGGCCGACGACAACGAACAGGAATGCGCCGCCCTTCCGCGTGATGCGGAAGTGCTCCTGCGTGTTGTTGCGCATCTGCGCGAAGCGCTCGATCGCGTCATCCTTGCGTAGAGCCCCGGCCATGATCAGTTACGTCGTGCACGGTTTCGCGGTAGCTCGATTGGCCGGCTTGCACGACATTACGTGAGGCCCCTCGCAGAGGTCATGTGATGCGAGGTGGAAATGGCAGGCTCGGCGAGGACAGCAGTGCGCAGCCCGAAGCGCAGTCAATTTTGACGCAGATTTGAGGGATTTGAGGTCTATTTATGCGGATTGTGCTAGTATTACCCACCTTGTTCTGTTGGCTGCGTTGAGGGCGGCTTAGGGATCGTATCCGCTATCATCCCGTCTAGATTCGCTACATACCATTGCTTAACATATAAATATTTTATCGCTATTTGTTCACTCAGCGTGCGTTGGATGGCATTGGGGTCAATGAATTACCATGCGTGTCGGATGATTCAATGCGCATGCTATGTTACTGTCATAAGCTACAGAGTCCTACGTTCCATCAGCGGCCGTGCAATAATCACATCTTCGACTGCGAGCAAAATGGTCAACAGGTTGCCAAAGATTATAATTTCACGCAAAACAAGTCAGTAATGAAATAATAACTATATTGAGTGATGAGTGTGTGCTTTGAAGCCCCTGTTGCGTGGTCTGAAATCACCGCATTGGCCAAGCATACAACTAAGACAAGCACACAGCTACTCAATCTAAACTGAAACTGCAATTATTCCAGGCATAAAGCTGTCGCTTTGACAGAAGTTGGCCCTCGAGGACCCGGCGTCGCGTATGCCATCAGGTGTGACGTTTGGTCGCGCATATTACTGAGCGCAGCGCCAAACTTTCAAACCATCTTCTTACCCTTCGAAATAGATAGAACCGTTGAGCCTTTTAGGTGGCCCTGCGGCGTGGACAACGAAGGCAGAGTGATGTCGGCCGGCAGCGCCGGGTCTCAGTGCGGCCCTAGGTGCTGTTGCTCGTATATTCAAGCATACAGTGTATAGCTGTGTATAACTTGTATAAATAAGTGCCGCTGAGCACATACAGCCTTGTTAACTAGCTTAGTGGGAACCATTTTGTCAGTGAAGACCCCGGCGACGGTGTTGGTGCTGGTGTTGGTGTTGGCGTCGGTGCCGGTACCGGCACACCCAATAGTGATGACCGCCTGTTCCATATAGCCCATATCTACTTGTACATTACGCGGGTTGTCCTAGAACTTGTCCTTCAGCGCGCGCAGCTTCGCCATGCACGCGACGGCGCTCGACGCGCCGACCTTCGTCTGCAGGTCCGCGTCGTCCGTGCGCATGAACGGGTTGTACTTGAGCTCGTCGCCGATTGTGAACACGCCCGTCGTCTTCTCGTGCGTGTCGCAGTACTGCTTCAGGTCGTTCAGCGCCGCGTTCTGCGGGTCCATGGACAGCGCGAACTTCACGTTCGACTTCGTGTACTCGTGCCCCGGGTAGACCTTTGTGTCCGGCGGCAGCTGCGCGAGCTTGCGCAGCGAGGGCAGCATCTGGTTTGCGTCGCCCTCGAAGAAGCGCCCGCAGCCGCAATTGAACAGCGTGTCGCCCGTGAACACGGCCTTCTCTTTGGTCTGAGTGTCCTCGACGAACCACGAGATCGAGTCCTTGGTGTGGCACGGCGTGTGCACGGCGCGCACGCGCAGGTGCTTGCCGATTGAGTGCGTTGCGCCGTCGGCCGGCGTGTCGGTGACGAGCGGCGAGTCGCGCCCGGCGTAGAGCGGCACGCCCGGGTACAGCTTCGAGAGCGCGGCGTTGCCGTCGCTGTGGTCGTAGTGGTGGTGCGTGTTTGTGAGCGACGTTACGCGGAGCTGGCCCGCGGCCTCGAGCCGCTTCAGCTCGCCGAGAATCTCCTCGGGCGCGGCCGGGTCCACAAGCGTGCCCTCGTGCGTCGCGTCGTCGGTCACGACGTAGCAGTAGTTGTCGCCGAAGCCCCAGCGCATGGGGAGAGCCTGGACGTGCATGGTGCGAGCGAATTGACGGCCGGGTGGGGGTCTCAACGTGGAAAAGCGCCGCAGCATGCACCGCGAGTCAGCCTTATTAGGGAAGCGGTGTGTGGTTGCTTAGCCGCTATGTCAGATCGGCCGCAACCCTGAGGTGGTTCCCCGTATGCGGAGTACCATATGAGTAGCGCCCATATGAGAAGCTGTCACTAGTACGAGAGGTGCCTGTTGACGTGTGGACGCGTTGCGTTTACGATAAATAGTTGTGTACATAGCCAATAGAGTCAATCGGGCAAACTGTAGGCTGCGGCACCGTAGCCTAGCTAGTCAGACCGTAGTCTACTAAGCCGTAGTCTAGCTAGTCTACTTAGTAGACCGTAGTCTAGATAGTGGGACCGCAGGCTAGCTGGTGAGGCTGAATTCTAGCTAGTCAAAGCGCAGGCTAGCTATCCTGCGCTCTGACTAGCTATTCAGGCCGTAGTCTACCTCGTCAGGCTGCTGTCTAGCTAGTCAGATAGGCTAGCCAGTCAGGTAGGCTAGCTAGTCAGGCCATTGTCTATGGGCACGACAGCGCCCGTGAGGTGCCGCGACTGCAGCACAAACGCAATTGTCTCGGCCACCGCCTCAGCGTCGACAAGCCCCGGTAGCGGGTTGTTCGCAATGAGATCCGCCGACGCGGCCCGGCCCATATCGGTGTCGACGAGCCCCGGGCTAACGCAGTTCACGGCAATGTTGCGCGACCCGAGCTCGCGCGCGAGCGAGCGCGCAAAACCCTCGAGGCCGGCCTTCGTCGCGCTGTACACGCTCGAGCCCGCGACGCCGCGCGCCGCCAGCGCCGACGATACAAACAGAATGTGCGCCATCTCGTCGCGCTGTTTGCGGCGCAGCATCGCGCGCGCCAGCGTCTTGGCCAGCAAAATCGGCGCGTGCAGATTCACCTTCAGCGTCGCATCGATCGCGCGCACGCTCTGCGTCGCCAGCACGCCCATGCCGGCCACGCCAGCGCTGTTCACAAATGCGTCGTAGCCCGCCGGCGGCACCGGCGCGCCGTGGAACGCCTCGACGGCGCCGAGATCCGCCATGTCGAGCTCCCACACATGGTGCTCCTGACCGGGCCCAGCAGGCAGCTCCACGAGGCGCTCACGCAGCAGTGCCGGCGACTTCGAGCACAGCGTAATGCTGTGGCCTTGCGCGGCAAGCTTGCGGGCCGTGGCAAGCCCGATTCCGCGGCTGGCACCGGTCACCAGGCAGCGCATCGTAGGTCACGAGGGTGCCCTATTTATTTCACTTAAGCGGCGGCGCCCGCTGAGCTGCGAGAAATTGACGGCGTGGGACGCAACGAAACGAGGTGGACCGGCAATGCACACTGAAAAGGGTCCTAGATGGTGTATATCGAGCTTTAGTGGTGCCGTTCCAATGGGACACACCTCGCCATATATTCGACTAGCCAACGCAGATCACACAACTACTTAATTACCACTGCAACAACTCAGTTATAGTCGATTGAATCATTGGGATCAACAAGAAATCAACTGCCACTGCCGCTGGGTAGCAGCGCAGGCTCATAGAACGGCCCGGTAACAATAAGCTCAACCGCACTATCTAAGCGCACAGCTAGATCAGATCTGGTTTCGAGCAAAATCTAAGGTGAGAGGCTCACAATACATTAATATATACTGCATTAAAAGAGAGTTTAGTCGAAGAGACCCATGCCCATGTCGCCATCGGACTCGGACTCCTCCTTCTTCTCCTCTTCCTTGGCCTCCTCGGCCGCGGCGCCAGAGGCAGCAGCAGCGCCGCCAGCGGGGGCAGCACCGCCGGTGGGGACGGTAGCGAGCTTCTCAGAGCCCTCAGCAATGAGGTCGCTGACCTGCTTGCCGCCCAGCTCGGAGATGACCTGCGAGATGCGCTCGTCGTCGGCCTCGATGCCGACCGAGGCGAGGACCTGCTTGATGTCCTCGGCCTTGGGCTCAGTGTTGCCGCCGGCCTGGAGAAGGAGGTAAGCTGCCAAAGTCTTCATTTGTGATGTCTTGAAATAATCGGTTTAAGCTTCGAAGAGCAGACTATTCCTTGTGGATGCAAGAACAGAACCGAGTTGGGCGTGAAAAATCTAAGGCGTGGAGGGAGCGCATCACGTGGAAACGCACACGTGCACACTCCTCCCGGCGAGCGCTGGCCGCGCGCGCTGCGTGCGCAAAAATTCGCAGCCCGGATTTGTCAGAAGCCCTCACACCTAGCGCGCCCGCGGCCTGGCGTCGCGCGTGGGGCTAGGGCCCGCTGTTCAGCGGCAAGGGTACCTGCGCGCGCTAGGGTCGCTGCCCGCAGCGGCCTGCGTAGACGCAACCCCACCCGGCGAGCGCTCATGCCCGCGCGCGAGGCCTGGCACCAAGAACTACGGCAAGGGAAACCACCGGTGCGGCGCGTGGGCTCCGACTGCCTCCCAAACCGTCCTTGCCCCGCCGGCGGCCACAAATAATGCGCGCCACAACAACAACATCACCACCAGCAATATCGCGCGCAGCCTCATATTTGCAGCACCCAAAAAGCATGAGCCTCCTGCCAATTGTCGCGCTGCCGGCCTCCCTCGTCATGTCGCTCGACGCGTCCGTCCTTTACCCGTTCAAGGGCATGGTGTATTTCGCGCTGCGGCCCGTGCTATGGGGAAATCTCATTTTGCTTGCCATTCCGCAGCTTGTCGTGACCATTGTGATTATCATTGGCTCGTTTGCGTTTCTTTACCCGCCGCAGGCGATGTTCGCGTTCGTGCTTAACGGGCCCGCGGGCCTGTTTGGCGCTTTCATTGGCATGTTCCAGCAGTCGATGAGCATAACGCGCGGCGTCTCGGAGATGTTTGTGTTCCCACGCCCGTTGCGTATTCTTTTTGACGCCGTGCTTGTGCAGGAGGGCATGGACATCCTCATTCTGCAGGGCCGTATGGCCGAGCCGCCGCGCAAGGACGAGTCCGACTACCGGCGCGTCGTGTCGTGGCTCAAAAGCATGCCGCGCAAGGTGCTGTTTCCGTACTGGGCGGTCATGGTTCTCACGCGCTTCTTCCTCTCGTTCATTCCCGTGTTCGGCGTGTTCATCCTCATTCTGCTCGACGCGCCCGGCACGGCGCAGCGCTGCCTCGGCCGCTACTTCGAACTCAAGGGCTGGGACCAGCCGCGCATCGACGAGTTCGTGCGGAAGCGCCGCCTGCAGTACCTGTCGTTCGGGCTGGTGGCCGCCACGCTCGAGGCCATTCCCATTGTGGGGTTCGCGTTCGCGTTCACGAACACGGCTGGCGGCGCGCTATGGGCCGTGCGCATCGAGAAGGCCACACGAGTTCCCGAAGCGACGCCGCTGCGCATGCGCGCATACGTCCGCTCGCGCGTGGCCCAGTAGCTGCGTCCTCGGAGCATGCCCATGGCGCAAAACGCAGTCCATTCAGTAAGTATCAAGTAATGGTGTAAAGATAACGTATTGATGCGCGTCTGGTCCTGGTTCTCCCTTTCCGCAACGCGGTTCTCCGCAATGCAGTTCACCGCAATGCGTTTCGGCGCAATGCGGCGCGTGAAGTGCCTCCGGCGTTCACGGCATGACCGTCGCTTCTGACGTGCACGGTAACTGGTAATTGTGACTGATGTTATCCCTCTATAAGTTAATAGATCCAGTGCTGTGCTTCCTGCGCTATCTAGCAGCTGTGTCGTGCTCCGGCACACCATGGAGGAACAAGGTCATAGTTGAGGTAGGCGCTTGCAGCACGAACAACTTGGCTGTGTTGATACCGCTGGGTGGCGTGGAAAGTGCATCTCAATCAGCCGCCCAAAATACAAGGCGTTGTACACGCACAAAGTTGCTACGCAACAACGAACGGCGGCGCCTCGTCTGTACAGGAAGCGCGCTCAGGAACTGCCCGAGTTGCCCGAGGTGCGCGACGGCAGCTGCACAGTGTCGAGGCAGCCAAAGCCTGCGGCAACACCGCCCTCGTCGCTACTCTGCAGCTTCGTGCGCAGCAGGAAGCCGGCCTGCGTGTTGCGCAGCTCCTTGCCCGAGTCGAGGTCCCACAGCACGGTGCCAAACACGCCGAGCTCCGACACGATGCGGCCCGAGACCAGCTCTGCCTGGCGCAGAATCTTGTTCGAGATGCGTGGCGGCTCGATGAGCTGCATGAGTATGTAGGCGCCCCAGGCATGGCGCGGGAGGCGCTCGAGGAACGCAGGGATGTCCTCGCGGTACACGTTATTGCCGCCGCCCTCGCGCTGGGGCTTGAGTACGAAGCGCTCGGGCTCGGCGAACGCGAGCTCCTGGCCGCGGCGGCCGCGCTCGCTGTCGTCGAGCGGCCAGATCTCGGTGAACGTTCTGCGGATCTGCAGCAGCTGGTCCGGCGTGAGGTCCGGCTTCAGCGCGGCAACAACCTCCTCGTCTGTGAGAAGCTGCTGCACCTTTTTCGTGCCGGCGAGCTGCGTGAGCACGGACGGGCACTGGATGGCGTGGCTGCTCTCGAGGCGCTCGCGCGCGGCCCACTCGGCGCCGCTCGGGTAGTCGTGCGGCGCGTATCCTGCGCGGTAGTAGACGGTGCTGATCTCGAGGCCCGTGGGCAGGTAGATGAGGCGGTTGTGCTCGTCGACGGCGGTCTTGCGATGGGCCTGCTCGAGCGTCGCGCGCACGCAGCAGATGCCGTAGCTGCGGTACAGCTCGTATTCGAGCAGGCGCTGGTCCATGACGTTCTGCTCGGTGGGCTGCACAATCACGAGGATGAGCGAGACCTCGGAGTCGCTGGGCGCGCTCTCGCGGTACGCCTTGTGCAAGGCGGCGAGGCCCGCGGTGAGCTCCTGCAGCGCGCGCGACTCGGGCACCTCGCCGTGGACGCTGCTCTTGCCGGACTCGGCGAGGTAGCGGTGGAGCTGCGACACGCGCGTGGCCAGCGCGCCAAAGCTCACGCTCACGGTGTTGAACTCGACCTGCTTGATCTTGCGGCCCTCGTCGACGCTCGTGCGCGCCTTGTCGACGATGTAGTCGCTGCGGAAGAGGCCGCCCGTGAGTCGCTGCGTGCGGCGCGGCGCGGTGCGGCCGTAGATGTCGAGCAATTGCGACGTGAACGTGTCCTGGGAGCCGGACGCCCTCGTGAGCTCGGAGACCACGAAGTCCGGGTTGCGCACGACGGCGTGGTACAGCGAGTTGTACGCCGTTTGCACGGCAAGCGCGTCCTCGAAGCCGTGGCGCGAGAACGGCGTCGGGTACAGCGTGACGGGCACGCTGCGGCCCTCGCCGGGGTGCTGCGGGTTCGCAAACACCACGCCGTTCGACAGGCACCAATCCTGGATGTGGCCCTTCAGGTAGCGCTCTTGGTACTCCGACAGCGTCGGCGGAAACTTGATTAGCATCCTGGCGCCCTAGCCGATCCGGAATGACTGCCTGGGTCCAATGCGAGATGGCGAGCGAGGGGATCCGCTCGCGCAGGGCTAGGGCCAGCGCTGGGTGGCCACCGCCCGCTGATACGGCGATGTGCATGCATGTGTGCCGCGGGCGCCTGAAACGGGGCGCGCGGGTCCGGAGCTGCGTGGTTTGTGGCCGGCAAGTGCGCTTGCGTGAGTGGCGTAGGCATGCGCTCGGCGCGCTTAGTGGCTGGCGGCGCGCGGCGCGCGATCTGAATCGCGGCAACGTTAATTGGCTGCCGCCCCGATCGCGACGGCCGGCTGCTGGGCCTGTGCGCAGTGCCGCACGACCCTAACAAGGCCCGTTGCCAGCACGGCGGTGGGTCTTGCTAAGTACTGAAGGCATTCGAAAACGGTTACTTTGCCGCGCGGATTAACTATGTACCTACGTGAGCAGCATACTCGTATAATCGGCAGCACTTTTGTGTACATGAGGAGGCATTATGAGGCATTACATGCGAGCTGCGGCACAGTACGCAACCCAAAGGGTTCGACAATCCTGACGCGTGTTCCTGAACAGGCACTCGTGAACTACACGATTGCGCGTGAAATGAGCGATCGTACATAGATCACGCCTCAATCTCACCTCGTTGCAGCCATGACGTCATGCTTGACTGCGAGCCGCCGCGCTCCACCGGCTCCACGCTTAAGAGTACCTAAACCGTGATGAAGCTGTGCATACTCACGCTTCTTAGCCGTGAGGCGTAAACGCGTCCACCGGCATTGCTGCAACGGCACTACTAACAACGGCACTGCTGCAACGGCACCGCTGAAACCGCACCATTAACGCCACACCGCGTACCGGCCTCCCACGCCACTTCCCAGGTACACCCACCCTGCATCGTCTTGGCCAAGCCACCTATAATTAGACCGCATTATTGTCGACCCAGCTCCCCGCACTCAACGTCCCCTCCGGATTAATGCCGCGCTCGCCATGGGCAAGGGCCGCTCCGACGTGGAAAATGGCGGGCTACTACCGCACCGTGCGCACGACGGCCAAGGGCCGCTGGTACGGCCGCCGGCTCGCCGACGTTGTGCCCGAGCTCGGCCCGGCCGCACGCGTGCGCGGCGAGCTGCAGCGCGCCGTCGCGCCCCACGACACAATCGAGTATGTTTTGCATGTGCACGAACCGCCCGTGCCCGAGCTGACCAGCGCCGCCGTGCTGCACGCCGACGCCGAGTGCATTGTTGTGAACAAGCCGAGCGGGATCCCCGTGCACCCGACGGTGAACTTCTTCCGCCATTCGGTCACGGAGCGGCTCAAGCCCGCGTACGGCCCGCTGTTCCCCTGCTACCGCCTCGACCGCGTCACGTCCGGCGTGCTTGTGCTGGGACGCACGGCCGAGTTTGCGTCGCGCGTCCACCAGCTCGCGCACAAGCACAAAAAGTACTACGCGCGCACGCTGGCGCGCAACGTGCCGCCCGGCTTCGACACTGCCGAGTTCACGGACCCCATTGTGACGTTCAACGGCAAGCACGGCTACGCGCGCTTCGTCGAGTGCTGGCACAAGGCGAGGCCGGCCACAACACGGGTCCGGCTCGTTGCCAACGACGGCCTGCACGCTGTTCTCGAGTGCGAGCCCGTCACGGGCCGCACGCACCAGATCCGCAAGCACCTCGCGCTCCACGGCATGCCCATCGAGAACGACGAGGTGTACGCGGACGACAAGCTGTACCAGCGGCTGTGCCGCGAGCCGTCTGAGCAGAACTTCGAGGCGGACCTTGCGCGCGCCGAGTCGCAGCGGCAGGCAAAACTCACGGGCGAGTCGTGCAGCGAGTGCGGGACGCCGCTGTACAACTCGGAGATCAAACCGCTGTACCTGCACTGTGCGGAATACGGATTTGACGGTCGCGTGTTCAAGGCGCCAGTCGGTTGGCTTCCGGAGCACCTAAGCACAAATACGTAGCATACTAGACACGACCGTGCGCACCGCCAGCACTTTAAGGCACTCTCAGGCCGCGCCTCGGGGTAGGACACTGCTACCTGTGTGCGTTCTGTGCGCGTTGAAAGCACATGAGAAGGCTAGACACTAAGCTATATACAATTAGACGGTCATCTTGTCGACCTTGCTCGAGAGCTCGCCGTCGAGCGCGGCCAGCTTCGCCTTCACGTAGCCCACAAGGTCGTCGAGCTTCACGTTCTCGCCCTGGTCGGCGCCGTCGCCCTGGCCAAGCATCTTGACCTTGACCTCGCCCTTCGCGAACTCCTCCTGGCCGAGAATCACGCTCAGCGGGCAGCCGCTGCGCTCGGCCGCCTCGAACTGCTTCTGCAGCTTCGGCTTCGCCTTGTACATGTACTCGGCCTCGATGCCGGCCGTCCACAGCCGCTTCGCGACGTGCATGCGCTCGGGCAGGAAGCCCGTCCACTGCGGGCCGCCGCCAAATGCCATGATAAATACCTGCGTCGCCGTCGGGCGCAGGTGCTCGTAGCGCGGCGACGCCTTGAGGATGCTGAAGAGGCGCTCGACGCCGAACGACACGCCGACGCACGGGATGTCGCCGTTCTTCTTCGTCGCAAACATGCCCACGAGCTTGTCGTAGCGCCCGCCCGCGGCCACCGAGCCAACGCCGACGTTCTCGCTGTTGTCGTCGTCGTCCTTCGGCTTCTTCGCCTTCTTCTTCGGCTTCTCGGCAGGGTCCGGCGGCGCGCTCTGCGCCGTCACGACCTCGTAGATCAGGCCCGTATAGTAGTCGAGGCCGCGGGCCAGCGACAGGTCGAACGAGATGCGCGGCGTGATCTCGTACGCCTCGAGGTACGGCAGCATCGTCGCCATGTCCTGCACGCCCTGCTGCGCGTCGGCGTTGGACATGAGCGCGTCGTCGGCCTGCAGCTTCGCGACCATCTCGGCAACGGAGCCGCGCTGGCGCACGTACTCGCCAATGCGGTCGGCCACAGCCTCGTCCAGGCCCTTGTCCACAACCATCTCCTTCTTCACGTCGTCCCAGGGCAGCTTGTCGAGCTTGTCGACGGCGCTCGAGATCGTGCGCACCTTGTCCTCGGGCACGCCGCAGTGCTTGAAAATGCCGTCGAGCACCTTGCGGTGGTTGAGCTTGATCGTGAAGTCCGGAATGCCGAGCTCGCTCAGGACCTCGACGGCAATCGACAGGCACTCCGCGTCGGGCACCATCGCGTCGTAGGCGCCGGCAATGTCGAAGTCGCACTGGTAGAACTCGCGCATGCGGCCCTTCGTCATCGCGGGCTGGTCACGGCGGTACACCTTGGCGATGTGGTAGCGCTTGATCTGCTGCACGCCGTTCATGGCGACGTAGCGCGCAAACGGCACGGTCAAATCGTACCGCAGCGACGTGATCTCGCCGCCCTGGTCCTCGAGGTTGTAGATGAGCTTCGAGTCCTCGCCGTACTTGCCCGCAAGAATCTCGCGCAGCTCGAACACAGGCGTGTCGATCGTGACGCCGCCGTGGCGCCGGAAGACGCTCGTGATTGTGTCGAACAGGTGCTGGCGCACGACCATGTCGCGGCCGTCCCAGTCCTTCGTGCCCTTCGGCGTCTTGAGAGTGAACTGCTTAGCGGGCGTGCTCATTGCTCGGGAGGTCTGGAACACAGCGGTCTGCGCGCGAGTGACGGCGGTTCTGAGCAGCCGAATCGTGAAAAGTTGCCGGTGAGTCAGCGGCACGAACATGCACGACGCATAACTAGTTATACACGAACCGCAGCAAGAGAACAAGATGACGGCGAATTGATTCGAGTCAGGCAACGTTGATACGCTTCGTGAGCTCAATTGGGTCGTGCGGGTCGGGGCCGTTCTTGCGTAGTCATAGTGGCCAGAGAGGTGAGCCATCGTCCTATGTAGTTAATACGAAAGGCATCCCCGAGGCATTCGTAGTTGATAATTAGGGTGCTAATTTGCAAAGAATATTTTCGAAAGAGCGATCGAACAGTGGGCTGGTTTTGTCTGGTTGGAGGTAGGCTGG
Organism: Entelexis potacharoeniae; assembly: GCA_030566975.1. NCBI lineage: Eukaryota > Fungi > Ascomycota > Dipodascomycetes > Dipodascales > Trichomonascaceae > Entelexis > Entelexis potacharoeniae. The sequence goes on from JAKUBX010000054.1 coordinate 29,806, forward strand.
CTGGGCTGTTGCGAACCGCTCGGGAACCTCTCACGAACCGCCGGGCCCGATATAACACGCCAACTCATCCACGTAATGCCTGCTTTGATTCTACGAACCGCCCGGGAGCCGCCCGATCCAAAGTGCCAACAAAACCCAGCCGCGTAATGCCCGCCTTGATCTACGCACAGTGCGCGCTGCGCCGTGAGCGGCCCCCGAACCGCCGTGTCGCGCTCATTGACGACAACAAGATCCGCCTCAGCCGCCGCGTCTTTGAGTTCGACCGCGTCTTTGCCCCAATGTGCTTGAACTCGCTGTTCTTGAAATACAGCCTTGGAAAACAAATGACGGATCCTGTCTTGCTGGGCCGCGATGTAGCCGTCGTCTACTACGGCGAGGACGCCGCGGGGAAAGACTACGGCGAGTTCCTGAGCCAGTGTATCGAAGCCTTGTTTCTAGACCAGCACAGTGTTCAATTGAATGCGTACGGCTTCTATAGAAACCGCCGTATACGGCTGCACCCTGTCAGAGCGACGGCGCGGGACTCGGGCCAAATGCATGAGATCCTGCAGCTGGCGATTCATGCGCATTTTGAGCGGCTGCGCAAAGCTCGAGGCCGCTCGCATGCTGTGTTCAGATTCGAGGCCGCACAAACTTTGACCGTTTACTTAGTCGACGGACTGCCGAATATGCTGCGGCGACCGAACCGCCAGTACCGAATGACGACTTGGGAAGACGATCTTGGCAGCGCTGCTGACCGCCCCGACTTACCGCAGCGCCTGTTCAGCACACTAAATGCTGAACTAGGCCTCGACGCAGCCGTGTTTGTCATTGTGCACTGCCCGCTCGCCTTTAAACACCGCTACGCGCTGGCCGACTCGCTGCGGTTCGCCCACGAGTGGAGGCAGCTTGAGCGGCGCGATGCCCAACCGATACAAAGCCGAGTCGCTCTGAAGCGGGAGTGAAACCTTCAAAGGCCACCAAATCTATATTTAAAGTTCGTGTTTTTACCGGTGCCAACACTAGAGTCGACATAAATCCCAGATAAACAACTATCCCAGAAGCAGCATACTACTCATAAATTCAGCATTTATGCACGCCGTTCTAATGCGGTGTGTGAACTTCGACGGCCCATAGGTGTGTTTACGGCGGCGGGTCTAGGTCTAGGTTATTGGGCCACCGCGGGCCGCGCGCGCCACAAAACGGCGCAACATAGAAATACGATTTTGATTTTGAGCGCACTCAGCGCAGTGCCTGCGTCGGCTGGGCTCCAGCCCCTTCTCACCGAGCCCGCTCACGAGTCTACTAATACTCGGCCCCGCTCTGTAGTCATCAGCACCTGTCAAAATGGACGTCGTGCACGGGCTCCTGCGCAGCGTCGTGCGCGGGTTCTACGACATCCGCGCCATCATTGTGATGGACGCAATGCTCATGCACCACGTGCTGAGCGACCGCGAGCTGTCGCAGGCGACGGGCGTGTCGGCGAAGGACCTGCGCAGCACCTGCGCACGGCTCAAGGACGATCATCTGCTCAAGGAGGTTGCGCACCGCGAGGGCCCGCAGCCGGGCATGCGCCAGTACACGCAGACGTTCTACTACATCCACTTCACCGAGGCGGTCGACGCGATCAAGTGGAAGATGCACATCATCGAGAATAAGTTGAAGGAGGAGCTCGACCACCAGCACAGCGCCCAGGACTACGTGTGCGAGCGGTGCGGGACGCACTACGAGACGATCAACGCGCTGGCGCTGTTTGACGACGCAACGCAGCAGTTCATCTGCGAGGTGTGCGGCGGCTCGCTGAAGGAGGACGAGGCTGCCGTCGAGGCCGCGACCGAGGGCACGGGCCAGCGCCAGATGGAGGAGCTCATGGAGCAGCTGCAGCCGCTCATCAACTCGCTGCAGCGCATCGACGAGCTCAGCATTCCGGAAAACACGTTCGAGAGCGAGCAGCAGCAGCAGGTCCCGCTCCTCTCCGACCAGCTGCCGGCGAGCGAGCAGCTCAAGCCGCAGCAGAGCGCCGGCGCCGCGCACGCCGGCGACGACCGTCTCGCGGGCCTCACCGTCGCGGGCTCGGCCGACTCGCGCCTGCCCCAGACGGTGCAGTCGACGTTCCAGATCAACATCACGTCCGAGGCCGAGCAGCAGTCGCAGCTCGAGGCGCAGGCCCGCGAGAAGCGGCGCCTTGCCGAGGAGAACGCGCTTCCGGACTGGCACGCGCGCTCGACCGTCGGCACGTCGATCACGGGCACGGACCCGAAGCGCGAGGTGCGCGATGACGCCGCCGCGGCCGAGCCCGCCGCCGCCGCGCAGGACAAGCAGTCCGAGAGCGCCATGGACGCCTACTACCGCAAGCTGCAGGAGCAGCAGGCGGCGAACGCCGACGAAGACGAAGACGAGGAGGAGGACGAGTTCGAGGACATTGTATAGAGCATAGCATAAACATTAATTGTACAAATGATGCAAAGCGCGCGGTACGCACCGGCACGCACCGGGCTATCAATAACCTGTATATAAAAAGTGCCTAATTGTACAAGGCGTTCGTTCGTGAGGCGGTGGTTGTGAGGCGGTGGTTGTGAGGTGGTGGTTGTGAGGCGGTGGTTGTGAGGCGGTGGTTGTGAGGTGGTCGCTTTGAGGCGGAATGCTATCGCCAATGCAGCTATAATCTGCATAACAAAAGTGCTTGATTGTACAGAGCGCTTAGCTGTACTAGGTGGCTTTGAGGTGGGACGCTCTCGCCATAGTTGTTAGTACCGGAAGCCGGGCGGCGTGGAATGCGCCCACCGCGTGAGCACGGTGTCGCGCACAAGCCGGTTTAGCGGCACCCCGTGCCGCTTCGAGTACGCAATGCCGATGCGCGGGTCAATAAGCAGCTCGTGCCGCAGGTCAACCGCTAGCTTCGGGTCCACCATACGCAGCCGCTCGAAGTCGATGAGCAGCATTTTGTCGTAGATCAGGTCCCATACGTACGCCGGGTCGTTGGGAATCGTGATATTCGTCGCGAGCTGCACGACGCCCGTTGCCGTCTCGTCGGCAATCTCGAGCTCCAGGCGCGTGCGCAGCCGCGGCTCGATCTCCTGGGCGTACCGCAGGCCCAGCTCGCGGTAGCGCTCGACGTCCATCGTCTCGCCCACATCGAATGCTGCATTCAGCACCTTCATCTTCATCTTCAGCCGGAACACCGCCCACCGCAGCAGCCCTATGCGTGGGTTCTCGTCATCTCTGGCCGTCGGGACCTGCGGGATCATCTTCATCACCGCGGATACCTTGCGGAACAGCTGGTGGAACACCTCGACGCGGTCGACCTGCGTGCACGGGATGTACTTGTAGATGACGCTGGCCTCGTACTCGTCGAGCGCGAGCTGGAACGCGCGCGAGTAGCTGAATGCGCGGAAGTGGATCGAGCGCACGGCGCGCCGATATTGCTTGAGCCGCTCCACGGCAGCCCGCAGCGCCGAGCTGCTAAACACGGGGTCGTCGGGCTGCTTGTTCGCCATGAGGAGCTGCATGCTCGAGAACACAACCGGCGGCGCCACAACCGTCTTGGCGAAAACGAGTTCCCCCGGACCGCACATGCGGAGCTCGACCGTGTTGGGCGCGCTCAGAATCAGCCCCGAACACAGAAGCGATCCCAGGCCCAGGTCGTAGTCGAACCGCGGGTTCACGCGCGTCGTGCCTAAACGCACGCCCAGCAGGTCGGAAATCCACAACGCCGTTGCGATCTCGCGCTTCGCCATCAGCGTCGAGCGCAGATCCTTGTTGTAGTCCGCCCGCACGCGCCAGATGTAGTCCCCCAGCTCCTGCGCCACGCGGTGGTCGTACTCCCAGCCGAGCCAGCGGCGGTTCCCGACCAGCCGCACGCGGCGCCGCCCCGCAACGGGGTGCTCGTACTCGGCGAGCCAGAGCTGCGTGCGGTCCGAAACCACCGCCTTCCAGCGCCCGTACGGCGGCTTGATGACCTCGGCAAACTCGGGGCTGATGTTCAGCGTGATCTCCTCGGGCCGCACGCGCCGCACAAACTTTCCGCTCAGCCCCGCGTCGCGGCCGGGGTCGAAATACAGCCCCGGCGCGTCCAGCGAGTAGTACAGCACCTCGAGCTTCTCGCCGTCGACCCAGCACCACGCGTACTTCTCCCGCAGCTGCGCCAGCTTCCTGTTCGTGCTGCGCTTCTTGCGCTGCTCCTCGCGCTTCAGAAACGCCTCGCGCATCGGACCAAAGTCGCACTGCGCAAAGTCCTCGAACCGCGGCCAGCCGCGGCGGGCTAACGCCGCATTGAAGTCCTCGAAAAAGTTCGCAATGAAGCTCGGCGTCCGCGCAATCGGCCGGTCCATCACCTTGGCGTACGCGTAGGCAACTTCCTCGGCCTCGGGCGGCAGGTCGACGGGGTCTCCTTTGTATACAAGCCGCCCTGCGAGCGTTACTTGTCGGTACGGCTTGTACTCGGGCGGGAAGTAGACGCCATGGTGCTCAAGTCGAGTCCACAGAATGCGCTTCTCGCTTTCCGGGTCCTCTGCCTCGTCCTCAAACTCGGAATCGAGCTCCGACTCCGATTCCAGATCCAAGTCGGCGTCTATGTCACTCGGCGCGTAGTCCGCTTCTGAGCCACGCACATACGCGATAGCCTCCGCGTCGTTGAATTCTGAGAATTGCGGGTCAATTGCCGAGCTGTTTGCCGAAGTATCTGCGCTCAAACCCGCCTGCGGGCTCTGCACGGCCATTCAGCGGCACACAGAATGCTTGAGTCAGCAGCGCTCAAAACCAGCAGAAATACTGATTTAGGCAATGCCCGAACTCGAGGGAAAAAAAAGAAACAACGAAAAGTGGACGTGCTCAGAATAATTACAGTGTGTTTGTTTTCACACCAATTCTGTAATTTTGAGACCGAAATCTTGTTAGGCGGCTCGTTCTATAAGCGTAAATTCGAAAAAAACTATTTTAAAAAAGCATAAGAAATCCGGAGGTGGCAGACCGTGCGGGTGCTACGCCACATCAGTTGAAGTGCACGGCAGCCTAGGTCGACGTTGCCGCGCACGCAACCGTGAGCACTGTCGTCGGGTCGCGGCAGTTCGACACCTGCAGTGTCGAAACCGCCGTCGCCGAGAAGCCAAGCGCCGAGCCCAGAGCCTTTATAGCGTCGTTCAGCAGCTGAATCGAGCTGTTGACTGCACTGATACTGTAGCACGGGTAGTTGCCAGAGTACTTTTGGAGGAAAGTAGAGACGTTGCCGATGTAGATGTTGATGGCCTGCACCGCGAGCTGTAGCGCCGTCTGAACCACCTGCTTCGCACCAGGAATCCACTTGAGCAGCCCAGAGCTCTTGTTAAGACCCGTCAACAGATCCGTAAGGGTTGTGATGGTCTTCGTCACAGTGGCGAAGAAGTCGGCTGCTTCGCTCGGAGCCAAGCACTTGAGGTCCTCCAGCCGCGTGCGCGCAGAATCGATGGCGTTGACCAGCGACGTTCCCAGAGTCGCGACGTCGGCAATAAGGCCCAGCCCAATTGTGTTCGAGGCCTTGATCACGTCGTCGAGCACCGAGATCGCGAAGTCGTGAGCTGCTTTCCACAGGCCAAACGCGTCTGTGTTCGAGGTGCATGTGAATCCCTGGTTCGTCGCAGTGGAGTAGCACGTCGCAGGGGTCGCTGGCGAAGTTGTAGGGCCCGAAGGAGGCGCCGTGGTGCCGCTGCCACTGCCGCACGACGGAGCGACTGGGAATTTTGAAGGCGAAATCGAGTATGCAGAGTCGGCACTGCTGAAGGCGTTGGCAATATTGTCTAGCGCATCGGTCAAAGAGCCAATCTTGGCACAGTCGTCCTTCACGGCGTTGATGATGTCCTGCACGATGTCCACGGTTGGGCCCTGCAGGCTCGAGACGTCGCCCTGCACAATGGAGGTCGCACCAACAGACGAGAAGTCTCCTGCCTTGCTTGATAGAGCACTCAGCAAGTTGGAAATGGACGTTGCCAGCGCATTGGTGCCTGCGGGATCAATATCGGCATCCGTAATCGAGCCCGCGGCACTCGAGAGCGTCTCGACGGCAGACGAGAGCCCGGGGAAGGCATTCTGGATTCCCAAAGCCGCAAGGAGACCCTGTCCAGCATCCCAAGCATTGACCTTACTAGATAGGTCAACCGCCAGAGAGCTAACAACAGACGCCGGGCTCGCGAAGACCGTCGGCACAGCTGTGGGACCCGCAGATGTCTGAGGTGCAGACGAGGGCGAAGCCGAAGTAGGGGCTTCAGAAGTAGAGGGAGCAGAAGAGGAAGAAGAAGGAGGGGTAGAAGAAGGAGGAGCAGAGGTAGGAGAGGCAGAGGTAGGAGAGGCAGAGGTAGGGGCGGCAGAAGTCGTGGGAGCCGCAGAGGAAGAAGCTTCGCACGAAGGGACGGCCGGGAAGCTTGACGGGCTGATCGAGTACGCCGAGTTAGCGCTGCTGAACCCGTTCGCGATGCTGTTCAGCGCATCGGTGAGCGAGCCGATCTTCGCGCAGTCGCCCGAGACGGCGTTCACGATATCCTGCACAATGGCCACGGAGGGGCCCTCAAGGCTCGAGACATCACCCTGTACGATCTGCGAGGCACCTACTGAGTTGAAGTCGGCCGCTTTGCTTGTCAGCGCTGCCAGCAAGTTGGCGATAGATGTGGCGAGTGCGCTGGTCTTGGCCGGGTCGACGTCGGAGTCCGAGATGGAGCCTGCCGCACTAGACAGAGTAACAACAGCAGAGGATAGGGTGGGGAATGCGTTTTGGATTCCAAGAGCGGAAATCAGGCCCTGGCCCGAGTTCCAAGCATTGACTTGGCTGGACAGGCCAACGGCCAGCGAGCTGACGGAGTCGACGGAGTCCGCGAAGTCGGCAGTGACGAGCTGCAGAGTAGCGAGGGCGATGGCAGTGTTTACAGAGCGGCGAGGCATTTCTCGGGTGCTGCGGAGCAAGATGTCGTTGTTCGCGGGCGATCCGCCCAGTATTTATAGGTTATATCATTGATTTATCGTGGCACCAGGCACCATGCATTGCCGCACGACACTGAGGCCAATTAATCGCCCGCCCCCGCTTTTTGGTGACGTTCCAGCCCTGACAATTGAACACCCCCGCTCGCTGCATGTCTCGAATGCATATCGGGCGATCGAGGTTGGGGCTCGCGCGCATATTCCATTACCGTGGTCCCACGTGTTTCTGCGCCGATAGCTGAAATGTTCACCTTACTTGCGCGAAAGAGTGCCAAGAAGCTGCCACTATTTATTCAGTGCCTACATAGGCTCGAAAAGCGTGCTGCTTCTGCCCATTTAAACACATTCTTCATTACCCGAAGCATCGCATGTAGGGTTGTAGCAACCCTGAGCCATGAACTAAGAAATCAACAGACCTTGATAAGCGGCTAATGAAGTGTCGCACGGCGGGCCAAGCAGCCGGAGAGCCGGTAGAAAGCAATAAAATACATAAATTAGAACGCCAGTTAAGCTACAAATGCAAACAGGGCGCCAAAAGAAAGACGCCGTCCAACGCTCGAGCCTAGATTAGTTCGCTAGTTAACAAGCGAGACAAAACGTCAAATAGCCGGTCAAGTGGCCGGTCAAGTGGCCGATCATATAGCCAGTAAAATAAACGAGTAAGTTCAGTCGAAAGTCATCTTCTTGCCCTGGAACTTCACCTCCTTCTGGGCCTCGAGCTGCTTGCGCTTGGCCTCCCACGAGGGGTGCAGCGGCTTCGAGTCCAGCTCAACCCGCCGGCGCTTCGCCGCATTCTCGCGCTGCTCTTTGAAGCGGCGCTTGCGCTCTTTCTCCTCGAGCTCGCGCTTCTTCTCCTGCTCCTGCTTGAGGACATGGTTCGCGCGCTGGCCGAACTTCTGCTCCCAGATCTTGCGGCGCGCGCGCTGGCCGCGCCGGTTTTTTCGCTCGGGCCGCAGCTGCTCAACCGGCTCGTCGAAATCGTCGTCGGAGCCACTGATGTATCCCTGCGTTAGCATGGGCAGGCCCTGCTCGTCCGTGGGGCCGTAGTTATCGACGGCGGTGTCGCTTTCGTCCGAATCGGCGAGGCCGACGGGCTGCTCGAAGAACGGATCAGCAGCCTGTTCTTGCTCGCCAACGTCTTCCTTCTCGACAGTCTCCTCCTCGGACTCGAATGCGTGGAAATCGTCCTTCTGCTCCGTCGATTCTGACTTCGCCGGCGCAGATGGAGGTGCCGCCGCGGATTCAGACTCGGGCTTTGTCGCGTCCTCGGAAGCTGCGTGTGGATACACCTCGATTATGCTTTCTGTGAGCTGCTTAATGGCGGCACGTACGGCCTCGGTCTTGCCAAAACGCGCGTAAACGTTTGACTCTGCCGGCGGAAGCGTGCGGCGGGTGAAATTGGGCACCAGGTCCAGATCCGGGAACCGGCGCGTCACGGCGCGATTCAGGATTTCCGTGCATGCCGCGTCCAAGTCAAGAGCGGCCAGCACCTTGAGCTCGTCGTCCAGCACGGCGCGTTTGTGCTCGTCGGGGGCGGCCTTGGCGCGCTTTGCAATTCGCAGCGGTTCCACCTTGCTGAACTGCTTCAGCTGGCGCTTGAGCACGGTGTGCGCGTAGTGCGTCTTTCTGTTCACAATCTCGCGGTTTGTGTCGTTTATTTGCGCGCGCAATTCGTCCGCGGAGGCGCGCGGAGCCTTTTTCGACGCCCGCTCGAGCAGCGGCACCGTTTTGGAGAATTTGGGCTGCGCGTCAGCATTTCCCTCGAGGCGCGCAAGCTGCGTCTGCAGCAGATCGAGGTGGAGCCTCACATTGTCCTTCATGGCGGGCAATGGCCTTTCGATGCAGCGGCCTTTTCTGAAAAAAAATGCGGGCTAGGTTTCGTGGGCAGGGACCACATACTCCACGCCCAGATACAAGTAAAGAGAGTATACGAATTTGTAACTAGTTCACTAAACGGGCTCTTTAGAAACATACTCGTAACTAAATTCAAAGTTCCAAATGATCAATTTTTATAAGCCTGAATGAACGCCGCACACACGCCGCTGAGTGGAACAGCCAGCTTTACGCAAATGCCGGATACACGAATGTGTCGACGTTGCGCAAGTGCACGACGTAGTGGGTCATTATGAAAGGTAGTCATTACCGTCTATGGTTTTATTAATAAATCTAACAGGTCTACTCGGCAATGATCACACTCGCGGCACCCATGCCCGTGCCAATGCACATCGAGGTGACGCCGATCTTCTTGCCCGTGCGGTGGAGCTCGGTGAGCAGCGTCGAGACCTGGCGCGCGCCAGTGGCACCGAGCGGATGGCCAAATGCAATGGCGCCGCCCTTCGGGTTCACCTTGTTGATATCAATGCCCGTCTTGCGGATGGAGTAGAGAGCCTGCGACGCGAACGCCTCGTTGATCTCGTAGATGTCGACGTCGTCAATAGACAGGCCGACGTCCTTGAGGACGGCCGGAATGGCGAACGCCGGGCCGACGCCCATGATCTCGGGCGGCACGCCGACGGTGCGGCAGTGCACAAACTTGCCAACAATGGGCAGGCCGAGCTTCTGCGCGACGGAGCGGCGCGCCAGGATGACGGAGCCCGCGCCGTCGCTGACCTGCGACGAGTTACCGGCCGTCGTCGAGCCCTCGCTCGAGAACGCCGGGCGCAGCTTGCCCAGCGACGCCGCCGTCGTGCCCTTGCGAATGCCGTCGTCCTCAGCAACGACCGTCTCGGTCTCGTTGCCCTCGGCGTCCTCGATGAACGTCTTCAGCGGCAGAATCTCCTCCTTGAAGTAGCCCGCCGCCTGGGCCTTCTCGGCCTTGTTGTAGGACGCGGCGGCGAACGCGTCCTGGTCGGCACGCGTGACGCCGAACTCCTCAGCCACGTTCTCGCTCGTGATGCCCATGGGAATGAGACACTTTGCGGCCTCCTCGTTGTCGCCGAAGCGGGCCGGGAATGCGCTGAGCATGCTCGGGCCGTAGTTGTTGGACATGGACTCGACGCCGGCGCCGATGCCGATGTCGATCTGGCCCGCGCGGATCTCGCTGGCCACGGCGTTCACGGCCATGAGGCCGGACGAGCACTGGCGGTTCACAGCCATGAACGGCGTCGAGTAGGGAATGCCCGCGGCAAGCTGCGCACCGCGGTGCTCGTTCACGCCGGCGCCGGGATTGCACACGTTGCCGACGATGAGGCTGTCCAGAATCTTCGGGTCAAGGCCGACCTTGTCGATCTGGGCGCGCAGCAGCGCCGCGAGCAGCTCACCAGAGCTCGTGTTGCGGAAACCGCCCTTACCGGCCTTCGTGATGGCGCTGCGGTGCGCGGCAACAATGACGACGTCGTCGGCGTTTTTTGCCGTGAGCTTATCTGTGGCCGCAGCCTCGTTGATGCTCAGCTGAGCTTGCATGTTAGCGAGTCGATCCATTTTTCTTAAGCGTGTAGGTTAGCGGCGACGAGCTTGGGACCGTCGTTCCTTATATAGCGGTGAGACTCGAGGGGGCGTGTTTGTGGGGTAGCAGGCCGCGCCCTAACCCACAGCCGTTGCCACAACGCGGCCGCCGTGTTTTCGCAGACTGCGCGCACAGAAAATGCGCCCACTAGTTGCGAGTAGCTCAGAGGGCGCTCAATATGGCGGGGCAATGCTTTGCGCCGCGGAGATTGGCGATACGACGCTGCGATGCGCCTAACTAACCTCGGGCTCACAGCGGCCTCGGCAGGCTGTACACGTGACGAGTCGGTCTCAATGCCGAGGGTCACATGCGGCCCCGCCGGTGATAAGGTTCGAAGTGCGCTCGGCACGCGAGCCGGCGGTCGTTGATCCATAGTTTACTAGTTATCAGACAGCAAATACTGTGCATTTAAGGAGTAGAGTATGAACGGAATGCGCTGGCGAATTGCATTGGCGCGGTCTCCGGCTTGAGAAGGACGTATCGCGGCGTCCTGAGCTCGGCCGACTCCGGCTTCTTGAATCTAGCGAGCGCGAGTCTACAATCTCGGGCCACACAGTTCATTTTAGTACATTCGATTATTGCACAAATATGTGTTGCACAGACGCGTGCTGCACAGATACTTGCTCGTGGCCAGGCCGCAGTGTATTTGTGCACGTCTTCTCGACGATTGGTGTTTGCGCGCAACCATACATGAACATGATGTGCCCCGCATGGGCTAGCGGTGGCGTAAAAATAGATAGAGCCGACCTGCTCGGTGCCGAGCGGCACGATAATTAGCCTCGAAGGTCCCACCAGGGTAGGGCGCGCCACGCGCCACGCGGGCCCTAGTCCGCGGCCGCGGCCGTATCCCGTGTGTCCTTGCCCACGCACGAAACAGACTGACGACTGCAAATTTCAGAGAGCTGCAGCCTACGATGCCGCGTACGATCCGTGTCGGCATGAAGAGCGGCGTTCTGCCGCAGCCGCGGCAGGTCGTGCCCCGGCTGAAGACGGCGCAGGAGGCCGCGCAGGAGGCGAAGGCGCGCACGGGCTTTGCGGACCCGGCAATGGCGCCGCGCGGGTCGCCCGCCAACCCGCCGCCGCGGACGGCCAAGAGCGCGGCCGAGAAGATCCGCGACAGCGCCACACCGCCGCGCGCCGCGCGCGAGGCGCGCGAGGCGGCGTCTGAGCAGCGCGCGTGGCGGCAGCACATGGCCGACGTGCGGCGCGCGTACTTTGCCGGGTCGCTCGAGGCGTACGAGGCGCAGGAAAAGCGGCAGCGCGAGCTGCGCGAGCAGCGGCACGCGGCGGCCGACGCGCACCCCGTGGACGTGGAGGACTCTGCGGCGACGCAGCTGACGATGCCGACGATCGAGTCGGCGCTGCTGCGTGGCGCGATGGTCGAGCCGCGCACGCCCGAGGAGGCCGAGGAGCTGCGGCTGAAGCGCGAGTACAACCGCAAGCGCACGGAGCATGAGCTGCTGGCGCGGCAGAGCGAGCAGGTGCTGGACCTGTACCAGCAGGCGTCGCAGTTCATTGTGACGCAGGACCAGCTGGAGGCCGCGGTGGCGCGCGCGTTCCGGCCCGACGAGAGCGTGCCGTCGCTGGGCCAGAACCCGAGCCAGACGCCTGGATGGTTCAAGTATCTGCGGGCGTTCCAGCTCGAGAGCGAGGTGACCGCGGCGACGCAGCGCAGCCGCGAGGCGCTGCTGGCCGAGGCGGTGAAGGGCACGGTGAGCGTGCGGGAGACGAGCCGCGCGGGCAAGAGCGAGCGCGAGCTGCCCGGGCTGAAGGAGGTGCGCGACGCGCTCGAGGCGGAGCGATAATGTACATATGTAAATAGCATACAACGGTAGTGCAGTAGCCGACCAGTTGGACCGCCTAGCCCCGACATCACGCGCGTACGCATGCCCAACGACGAAGCCGGCGCATGTACTTGAATGTGCACATACTTTACACGTACCTTCGCATACTCACACATAGTCGAACACACCTGAATGCACATATACATACGCTTGAGTGTACACATACTTGAACACAATTGAATCTACCCACACAGACAGACGCGAATACATATGTTTTAAATTTTCAAACGGCAACTCCCTTGTATATTTCGCCCGTGTCATGCGCGCTCTGCGGTTATATTCACGCTTGGGTGGGGGGTTCAGGTGACATGGCCTGGACGGCGCCGGATCTGTCGCCGGCAGGAAACCCGGTCCTGGAGTTCGGCGAGGCGCTGCTGCACGAGGCAGACGGCGTCTCGCTGTACAACGGCGACGTGCGCAGCGAGCAGCACGCCGAGGGCACGGCGTTCCTCACGTCGCGCCGCGTCGTGTACGTCGACGCGGCCGACCCGCTGCGGCACTCTGTGGCGGCGCCGCTGCGGCTTGTGCGCGACACAGAGTACACGGCGCGCTTTCTCGCGGCGAGCGGCAAGATCCGCCTGCGCCTTGCCGCGCCGGACCCGGCCGCCGAGCAGCGGACGTGGATCTGCCCTATCTGCTCGTTCCGCAACGAGCTCGACGGCTCTGCCGCCGCGGGCGAGCTGCCGGTGTGCTCGACGTGTGGCGTGCGCGCGACGCCGGACGTGTTTGCCGCGCCGCAGCCCGCCGAGGCGCGCGTCGCCGCGCCGGGCGAGTGTCCGCAGTGCACGTTCCAGAACCACGCGGCGGTTGTGTTCTGCGAGATGTGCGGCGCGCGGCTGCGGCCCGAGCCGCGCGCGCCGGTCGCGCTCGGCACGGACGTGCGCCTCAGCTTCCGGCGCGGCGG
>JAKUBX010000055.1:0-42976 GCA_030566975.1 Entelexis potacharoeniae
GGCTGCCAGCCCGTTTGCGGGGCTCGCTTCGGCCGCAAAGCCTGCCGCGGGCAGCGCCGATGCGGGCAGCGGCGGCGGCGCGGGCGGCGCGTCGAGCAACCCGTTTGCGTTCTTGAGCTCGAGCAGCGCGGCGGCGAACTCGACGGCGTCTTCGGTGTTCCCGAAGTCGGCGAGCAGCAGCAGCGGCAACGAGAGCGCGAACACGACCGGCAACACGACCGGCAACACGACCGGCAACACGACCGGCAACACGACCGGCGCAAGCACGCACTCGGGCCAGGAGCTCAAGCTGCGCGGGCTGAACTCGAGCTTCGCCGCGAAGGTCGCCAAGGCGAACGCAAACAGCCCGTTCGCAGACTGGTCGCACATGTGCGAGAAGTACCTGGAGTACGCCAAGACGATTGCTGCTGGCACGGCCGCGTCTCGCGCACCCACGCCGGCGGCGGCTGCCGCGGCTCCGGAGGCCAAGCCCAAGTCCGGGCTCACGGCCACGGGCTTCACGTTCAGCGCGGGGCCCACAGCCAGCGCGACGTCGTTCCAGTTCGGCGACAAGAAGATCGACATCAAGGACACGGCGCAGCCCGCGAAGCCCTCGGGCGGCTTTGTGTTCAACCCAAGCGGCAAGGGCGAGATCCGCACGGGCGCGGACGCGAAGGCGAGCGACAAGCCGCAGTTCACGTTCGGCAAGGCTGACGCGACGAGCGACAAGCCGGCTAGCAATGGCGCACCCGCCGATAATAAGCCGCAGTTCACGTTCGGCAAGAAGGACGAGGCCCCGAAGCCCGCGTTCACGTTCGGCAAGAAGGACGAGGAGGCTAAACCCGCGTTCTCTTTTGGCGCCAAGAAGGACGAGGAGGCTAAACCCGCGTTCTCTTTTGGCGCCAAGAAGGACGAGGACGCCAAGCCTGCGTTCTCTTTTGGCAAGAAGGATGAAGGCGAGTCGAAGCCCGCGTTCTCGTTCGGCAAGAAGGATGAAGGTGAGTCGAAGCCCGCGTTCTCGTTCGGCAAGAAGGATGAAGGTGAGTCGAAGCCCGCGTTCTCGTTCGGCAAGAAGGATGAAGGCGAGTCTAAGCCTGCATTTTCATTCGGCAAGAAGGATGAAGGTGAGTCTAAGCCCGCGTTCTCGTTCGGCGCTAAAAAGGGCGACGGCGAGACGAAGCCTGCGTTTTCATTCGGCGCTAAAAAGGACGAGGGCGAGACGAAGCCTGCGTTCTCATTCGGCGCTAAAAAGGACGACGGCGAGTCCAAGCCTGCGTTTTCATTCGGCGCGCCCAAGGAGAGCGAGTCGAAACCCGCGTTCTCGTTTGGTGCGCCCAAGGACGGCGACAGTGCGAAGCCGGCATTCGCATTTGGCAAGCCCGCCGACGACGCCGCGAAGCCCGTGTTCTCGTTCGGTAGCAGCAACGGCGGCAGCGCCGCCAGCAGCAACGGCTCGTCGCACCAGCCGAGCATGTCGTTCGGCACGGGCGTGAACCCGTTCGGCTCGACGCAGACGGACTCGACGTGGAAGCCCGGCAGCGCCGTGAGCATTGTGTCCGCCGAGAGCGCTGCCGCGAGCGCGAGCGCGACGCCTGGCGCGGAGGCGCCGGCCGCGGCGGCCGAGGGCGGCGAGCCCAGTGACGAGCAGAACGACCCGCAGACCGACCTTGGTGGCCCCGGCCCCGGCGAGGAGAACGAGGAGGCCGTGTACGAAAAGAAGGCGAAGCTGTTCGAGCTCGCCGGCGGCGAGTACAAGACGCTGGGCCTCGGGATGCTGCGCGTGCTTGTGCACAGGGAGACCAAGAAGGCGCGGGCGCTGCTGCGGGCCGAGGGCTCGGGCCGCGTGCTGCTGAACGTCATGCTCCGCAAGGAGTTCAACTACACCGTTGTCGGCAAGGGCCAGGTGAAGCTGCTCGACGTGAAGCCCGGCGAGACGGCGCCGACGGTGTACCTCGTGCGCGTGAAGACCGAGGAGGACGGCAATGCATTGAAGGATAAGCTGGAGGAGGTGAAGAGCTAGCATATTTATCGTAGTTTTGTAATTTAGCTTTAAAGCGTCTAGTAGGCGATTATGAGTGGTTGCATAGGCGCCTGTGTTAAGAGCGGCTTTCGTTGTGCAATGCGATGTGCACTACTGCGAGCTGTGCATGTTGTTTACGAAGCCGTCGGGCAATGTGTCCCAATTACGACGGTTCATGCGGCTTTACGGTTCTATTAGAGAGCGTGCGGCATGCGGCATGCTGTATTTGTTAATTTTAGCGGGGCAATTGCAGCGGTGATTATTGTGGCGCGTAGTGTGCCGTGCAATGCGTTACCCAATTACGACCCTTCTTTGTCTGATTACATCGTGCCTTGCGGTATCGGCGGGCGCGTGTTCGCCGGCGATCTCGCGAGCGCCTGGCGATGCGAATTGGCCTCTGTGCAGAGCGCAAAATGCGGAGTCGAGCGCCGCTAGTGGTAACGTGATGTTTTGGCGACGCGCCAAGGCCGCGCGCTCCATGACGCATTCCCCGAATTTGCTGCAGCCGTTACCGATTTCGGGTGTCCTGCAGAACATGTGAACCGAGCGGTGTCCGAACTGAGGCGCCTAAGGAGACGGGCAGATGGCGCGAGCGGCCCTGCACGGGCTAATTGAGGTGCGCTGAAAAATGCGGAGTATTTTCGGGCGCGAACGGCGCGTGCAGGGAGCACCGGCCGCACCAGAAAGGCGCGCGGAACCAGCCCGGGGAAGGGAATGACTCACGTCAGGTGACGCTGTGCCACCTACCCTGGCCCCACCCTGCTCCGCTCGAAAGTGAAATTTGTAAAAAGAAAATAGTTATAAGACCACACAGCGTTCGAGCAGGCAATTCGTTGCAGAATGTTGGTGAGTCGGGCCTCTGCAGGGAATTGCGCATGGAGAAGGGCGCTGGGCGCGGCGCTGCGGCGGCGCGCGGCGCACACGATCTCGCCGACGTCGAAGGTGCCGTCGCCGGCATCGGCGCAGCAGACGAAAAACATGCCCATAAGCGAGGACAGCCGCGACCCGAAGGTGCGGCCCACGCCGGCGCCGAGCTTCTACCGCGACCCGTCGCCGGCCGACGCCGACCCGGGCAAGGCGCTCGACGACTCGATGATCGGCCTCACGGGCGGCCAGATCTTCCACGAGATGATGCTGCGCCACAACGTCGACACCGTGTTCGGCTACTCCGGCGGCGCGATTCTCCCCGTGTTCGACGGCATCTTCAACTCCGACAAGTTCCGCTTCATCATGCCGCGCCACGAGCAGGGCGCGGGCCACATGGCCGAGGGCTATGCGCGGGCAACGGGCAAGGCCGGGGTTGTGATTGTTACGAGCGGACCTGGCGCGACCAACGTTGTCACGCCGATGCAGGACGCGCTGAGCGACGGCACGCCGATGGTTGTTTTCACGGGCCAGGTCGCGACGTCGGCGATCGGCACCGATGCGTTCCAGGAGGCCGACGTTGTGGGCATCACGCGCAGCTGCACGAAGTGGGCCGTCATGGTGAAGAGCATTGAGGAGATGCCGAAGCGCATCAACGAGGCGTTTGAGATCGCGACGAGCGGGCGCCCCGGGCCCGTGCTTGTGGACCTGCCCAAGGACGTGACCGGCGGCGTGCTGCGGCGCGCGATCCCGACCGAGACGACGATCCCGTCGCGGCTGCTTGCGGACCTGAGCTCGACGGCGGCCGCGCAGTCGATGGTGCAGGACTCGCTTGCGCGCGCGGCCGAGCTTGTGAACGGCGCCAAGCGCCCGCTGCTGCTTGTGGGCAACGGCATCATGGCGGCCGGCGCCGACACGGCGAAGGTTGTGACGGAGATTGCCGAGAAGGCGCAGATTCCGGTGGCGACGACGCTGCACGGTCTCGGCGCGTTCGACGAGGAGAGCCCGCTGTCGCTGCGCATGGTCGGCATGCACGGCGCGTGGTACGCGAATAAGGCGCTGCAGAACGCGGACGTGATTGTGGCGCTGGGCGCGCGGTTCGACGAGCGGGTGACCGGCAAGATCTCGGCGTTTGCGCCCGAGGCGCGCGCGGCGGCGCTCGAGGGCCGCGGCGGCATTGTGCACTTCGAGATCCAGCCCAAGAACATCTCGAAGGTTGTTGAGGCGACCGAGGCGATCGAGGGCGACCTTGCCGAGACGCTGCCGCTGTTTGCGCCGCTCGTCGAGGCGAGGGCCGAGCGCGCGGAGTGGCTTGCGCAGATCCAGGCGTGGCGCGAGAAGCACCCGTTCTGCTACGAGCGGGACGACCCGAACGAGGCGATCCGCCCGCAGACGGTGATCACAACGCTGTCGGACGTGTGCAAGGACGTGAAGGACCGCGTGCTGATTGCCACGGGCGTGGGCCAGCACCAGATGTGGGCGGCGCAGTTCTTCAAGTTCAAGTACCCGCGGTCGATCATCACGTCCGGCGGCCTCGGCACGATGGGCTACGGGCTGCCTGCGGCGATTGGCGCCAAGGTCGGCCGGCCCGAGGCGATTGTCATTGACGTGGACGGCGACGCGTCGTTCAACATGACGCTGTCGGAGCTCGGCACCGCGGCGATGTACAACATCCCGATCAAGGTGATTGTGTTCAACAACGAGGAGCAGGGCATGGTGACGCAGTGGCAGTCGCTTTTCTACGAGGACCGGTTCAGCCACACGCACCAGATCAACCCGAACTTCATGAAGCTGGCTGAGGCGATGAACGTCGAGGGCATCCGCATCGAGAAGCTCGACGAGCTGAAGCCGGGCCTCGAGCGCATGATGGCGACGACGCGGCCCGTGCTGGTCGAGGTTGTTGTTGACCAGAAGGTGCCTGTGCTGCCGCTTGTGCCGGGCGGCAAGAGCCTGGACGAGGGCATTGTGTATGACGAGAATGTGGAGAACGAGCGGAAGCGGCTGCGGGCAGAGCGTCTTGCGCGGCTGGCCGAGAAGGAGCGCCGCGAGTACGACGGCTAAAAGAGTAATTAGGCTAGCGCTATGAACTGCGATGAACTACACGAACCACGGCCAACCACGGCCAAGGGCAAGATGTACTGATACCAGGCGCGCAGCAAGCGCAGCGCACGTACGTCTACAGAGCGTACGTGCGTGTGCAGAGCGTACGTACGCGTGCAGAGCGTACGTGCGTGTGCAGAGCGTACAGGACGCACCGCCTGCTCCGCACGTTTGCAAACCGGCCGCACGCTGACTCCTTTAAGCACACCCCGAGCGGTGCGGGGCCGTCTCATCTAAACGTTAAGCTATCTAGTTTTAGTGTGCCGTTTTAGTGCGCGTCGAGCTCGTCGGCGCTCTCAATGGGGAACCAGTCCGCGCTGGGGGCCGGGGCCGCGGCGCCCTCGTCGCTCGCGGCAGCAACCTCCTCGACCTCGACGGGCTCCTGCGCGTACGCGTCGACCTGCGCCACGTCGACCTCGTCGCCGGGCGTCTTCGCCGGGCTCGGCGTCTTCCAGGGCAGCACCACACCCTCGGCGTCCTTGTCTGTGAGCGGGCGCGGCTTGAACGCCTTGATCTCCGACGAATACAGGTCCTGGATCAGGTCGCGGCGCGCGGCGCTGACGTGCAGCGTGCGGCGCGACGCGGCGCCCGCGATTCTCGGCGTGGCCATCAAAACCCTCGACAGCATTTTTTCGTGTAGATGGAGAAGCGGTGAGCTGGACTTGACCAATTGTGATAGGCCTCGCCGCTGACAAAGCGGGCAACCCGGCCGCGCGCCTGCAAGCAGTATCGCGGCCCGCACCGATACGCCTAAGCATCGTAAGGCCGCGCTGGCCCGTCATGTGCCCGGCGGTTTGGGACCGTCGAGGGTGGGTGGTCAGCGGTTTGGCAGGCGGTTTGGGCAGTGGGGTCGGGTCCGCTCGGGGTTCGTCGGTCGTGCGCATGCGGGTGCGGCACAAGGTGGAGCCGCGACTCGGCAGCTGGGCACGGCCGGGGAGCGGCTCCGGAATATGTTTTGCGGGGTTTGAGGCGCTTTGCGGCCGGCGGCATTTATTTCGGCCGCGGCTAACTGCGCCGTTTTCGGGGCGCCGCCTCGCACCCGCGTTCTCGCGATCTATCTCTTGATCCATTTGCCCTAACGGCCGAGCGCGCGCGGGGCCGGCCGGCACTGCGGCCGCGCGTGCACACACCGCAATGCCGCGCGTTGTGCACCGGCGCATGGCCGCTCGCGCGCGCCGGCCCCGCGCAGCTTCCCCGCGGCCCATCACGCTGTGCGTTCATGTACTGTGTTATCTGATAACGTGTGGCCCTAGCCCCGGGTCCCCTCAGGTACCTACCTATAAAGTACACTTCCCCACTGCCGCGGCGCCCAGCACCTTCCCGCCCACCCCCTGCAATGTCGCTGGCCCGAGGACGCCTAGCACTGTTCCGCGCGGCGCCGCGCCGCTTCCACGCCGCGGCGGCCCGCTGCTACGAGTTCCGCTTCCCCACATCGCACAAGCCCGTTGAAGCCCCGCAGGACACGCCGCTGTTCCGCGACAACGAGTTCGTGGCGTCGCGCGCCTCGGAGTGGCTCGACGTGCGCGACCCGGCTACGGACGCCGTCGTCACGCGCGTGCCGCAGGCCACGGACGCCGAGCTCGAGGCGGCCGTTGCCAGCGCCAGCGCCGCGTTCCGCGAGTTCCGCAAGACGACCGTCGTCAAGCGCCAGCAGATCGCGTTCAAGCTCGCGCAGCTCGTGCGCGAGAACATGGACCGCATTGCCCAGCTCATTGTCATCGAGCAGGGCAAGACGTTCCCGGACGCAAAGGGCGACGTCTTGCGCGGCCTCCAGGTTGCCGAGGCGGCCTGCGCCGCCCCGCAGGACCTCGCCGGCTCCGTCCTCGAGGTCAGCCAGGGCATGGAGACCCGCATGTACCGCGAGCCGCTCGGCGTCGTGGCGGCCATCTGCCCGTTCAACTTCCCGGCGATGATTCCGCTCTGGAGCCTGCCCCTCAGCATTGTGACGGGCAACGCGCTCGTGCTCAAGCCCAGCGAGCGCGACCCCGGCGCGGCCATGTACATTGCCGAGCTCGCGCGCCAGGCGGGCTGCCCGCCGGGCATCGTGAACATTGTGCACGGCCAGCACCGCACCGTCGACTTCCTGCTCGACCACCCGGACATCAAGGCGATCTCGTTTGTGGGCAGCGACAAGGCCGGCGAGTACATCTACCGCCGCGGCACGGCGAACGGCAAGCGCGTGCAGGCGAACCTTGGCGCGAAGAACCACGCCATTGTTGTGCCTGACGCAAACAAGAACCGCACCGTCAGCGCCGTGGCTGGCGCCGCGTTCGGCGCCGCGGGCCAGCGCTGCATGGCGCTGAGCGTGCTTGTCACGGTGGGTCCTGCTCGTGAGTGGATCGCCGACATTGTAGAGGCCGCCAAGCAGCTCAAGGTTGGCGGCGGCTTCGACGACGGCGCAGACCTCGGCCCGGTCATCTCGAAGCACTCGCAGCAGCGCATTGTCGACCTCATCTCGTCGGCCGAGCAGGAGGGCGCCACCATCGCCCTCGACGGCCGCAACTTCTCCCACCCAGACTACCCGAATGGCTACTTTGTTGGCCCGACCGTCATCACCGGCGTCAAGCCCGGCATGAAGGCCTACGACCAGGAAATCTTCGGGCCCGTGCTCGTGGTGTGCGACACCGAGACCGTCGACGAGGCGATCGAGCTCGTGAACAGCAACCCCTACGGCAACGGCGCCGCCATGTTCACACAGTCCGGCGCCATCGCCTACAAGTTCCAGCGCGAGATCGAGGCGGGCCAGGTCGGCATCAACGTGCCCATCCCCGTGCCGCTGCCGATGTTCTCGTTCACGGGCAACAAGAAGTCGTTCCTCGGCGACGCAAACTTCTACGGCAAGGCTGGCCTCTACTTCCTCACGCAGTACAAGACGGTCACGTCGCTGTGGAACGGCGAGGACGCCGGCCTGCAGGAGAAGCAGGTCGTCATGCCAACGCAGCACTAACGACGACGCCAAATTCTAAGCTCCTGTCTTCACGGCGGGTGCAGCAGCTCTACCTAGGTTATAGTTTACGATGATACTTTTTGTGGTGCTCGCGGGCTCCATTTGGCTCCATGTGGGGGCTCAATGCTGGCTGGCATTTGTTTTTCGTTGCCAACGAGCAGTGAAGTCTTTCCGTGTGGTGCAGAGGCGGCCTCACGGCGCGCGTAGCTCGTTTGAGAACACCCCTGATGATCACGTCGGCAGACTGGATGGCAAAACGTTCCTATATACAGTGTATACTTCGGGCACTACTCATGCACGCGCATGACACTGACTCGGTGACATGGCGCTGACTCGGTGGCTGCTTATACGTAATGTCCCGCCCGTGTGGAATTTATGCACCTGTGTGACACACCCTTGTTGCACATCTTCAAACTCGTATTAGTATATATACTTCCGAGGGCAGTCCCCTCGGTTAACAAAATTAGTGGCGCTCAGCACCAGAACTTGTAGATACGGTACCACCAGCCCTTGCTGCGGATCCGCTCCCTCTCCTGCTCGTTCTCGAGCTTGATCTGTTCGTTGTCGATCTCGCGCCGCCCGCTGTCGAGGTCCATATCCTTGGCGCGGATAAATATGTTCCAGTCCTTGTAGAAGATCTTGCCGAAGATCAGGAAGCCGATGATCACCGGCACTGACAGGTACGCCTGGAAGAAGTCCGACGCGTTCGGCGAGCCGCCGACGGGGAACAGCGCGATCCAGAACTGCAGGCCGACAATGGCCGCGTTGATGCCGAACCCAACAATCGACCCAGGAATGCCCGCGCCGGCCTTGAACGCCAGCTCGTCGAGCGAGCGGCCCTGCCGCTTCATGCCCATGCGGAAGCGAATATGTGCAAGGTTCACAGAGCCCCAAGTGAACACCGTGGACAGGCCCGACAGCGCCAGCATCCAGTTGAACACCTCCGGGTACGCCTTGTCGGCGACAAGGAAACACAGCAGGCCGACGACGGCCGTGGCCAAAATGCCGAACAGCGGCCGGCCCTCGCGGTCAATGTATCCGAAGAACCGCGGCGCGAAGCCCTGCGCCGCCATGGCCGCGATCGTACGCGAGGACGCATAGACACAGGCGTTGCCGACGGACAGCACGGAAATAAGGATGACGACGTTGAACACGGAGGGCAGGCCCGACACGCCGGCACGCTTGATGGCAATCACAAACGGCGACGCGCGGCCGTCCGACGTCGTGCCGAGTCGCGAGTCCGTGTACGGCACGAGGCAGCCCACAATGGTGAGCGACACAATGTAGAACAGAACAATACGCCAGAACACCTGCTTCACGGCCTTGGGCAGCGTGCGCGTCGGGTTCTGCGTCTCGGCCGCGGCCAGGCCGCTCAGCTCCGTGCCGCTGAACGCGAACGCGGCGTTCACAAGCACGCTGAATACGCCCTTCGCGCCGTGCGAAAATGCGCCGGGGTCGTGGTAGTAGTGGCCGCCGAGGTAGTGGTGCCCCGGGCCGCCGCCAGCAGCAATCACAATGCCGAAGATGCAGAATCCGATGACGGCGCAGACCTTGATAATGGAGAACACAAACTCACCCTCGCCGTAGCCGCGCGCGCCAAACAGGTTCAGCACGACGCACACGACGTAGAAGAGCGAGACCCAGGCGGCCTTGTTCACGCGCGTGGCGCCGTTGTTGTCGCCGTCCCAGTAGCTGATGGTGACGGCCGTGGCAATGAGCTCGAGCGGGAACGTGATGATGTAGTTCATGATGTAGTTCCAGCCCATGGCGAACCCCCACGAGCGGTTGAGGAAGCGCGTCGAGTACTGCGCGAACGCGCCCTGCACGGGGAAGCGCACGGCGAGCTCGCCCAGCGCATGCATGGTGCAGAACAGCATGATTCCAATGACGCCGAAGCCGATGATGACGCCGGCAGGGCCGCCCGTGACATACGAGTTGCCGCTTCCGACAAACAGACCCGAGCCGATGGAGCCGCCAATGGCAATCATCTGCAGGTGGCGGTTCTTGAGGCTGCGCTTCAGCGGCGCGCGCGACGTGAGATACGCCTGGATCTCGGCGTCGGTCATGTTCTGCGTGTCGATGCCGGCAAGGTCGGCGCGCTTGAAGCCGTCGGCAATGTTTTTGAAGTAGCCCTTCACGCCGGCGGGTCGCGGCTGCTTGTCAGTGTCGCTCATGGGCGGCGACATCACGCTTTCGACGCTGCCCTCGGCAACGTCATTGCCGTAGCTCTGCGGCGCCTTCTCGGGGTCCATACTGGCGCCAGACGGGTGTGCGGGTCGTGCAAGCAGGATCGGCCCACTGCGCGGGGCCGGCTTTATAAGACAAATGCGACGCGAAGCAACGCACTCAAAACGAGGCTATCTTATCTTATCGCGGCAAGGGTCCCCGTCCTCTGGGCGCATCATGCTCATCCCAGGCAGCGAGGCCTGCATAATGCGCGTCGTGTGTGCAAATTTTAGTGGCAAAGGGTGCGTCGAGATTGGGAGCAGCGGCCCTGCGGCCATGCGCCGAGAATACGAGTTTAAGGTCTAAAAAAAGGTGTGCGTTCTTTGAGCGCCGTCTTGCGCCGACGGCGATGCTGGCCCGCTTTCGAGTGACGCGCGTGCGCAGAACTGAGGGGTTTTGGCTGCCGCGGGCCGGGCCCTGTCGCTTACGTCGGCGCCTTTAATCGCCCTCCAAGAACGTGCCGCTTTCGGCCTCCGCCCTGGCCTGCGATGTGCAGGACACCATGTCGGGTGTGACGTTTGGTCGTAGTCATGGTTGGGCGAATGTAGGCGGCGGGCTGGCGATCTGCGAGAGGCGACGAAACGAGCCGCGTTCGCGGCGGTGCGCGCGGTCCGCGCGCGGCGGTTTTTTCCGCCGCGCGAGCACTGCTCGGGGCGTGCTGCCAGCGGCGGCTCGGCCGTTCCCGCGGCTGGCTGCCCCGCAGCCAAGCATTCCGAGCCCTACTCGCTGCAGCGGGTGTGACAGTAGATAAGGGCAGGGGTTAGGACGGGGCGTCTACCGCGCGTTTTATTGCCTTAGCATGCGCTCTTTTTGGGGGCAGCGTGCCGCTGCAGCGCAGGCGCAAGAGGCGCTGGTGCCAACGCCTGTGCTAGTGACGGGGCGCTGTACGCAGACGCCTGTCGCGGCCGGCCTCGCGCTCGCGCTAAACTGATGCAGTGCTGGACTAAGCTGTTAGGTAATCAGGGTTGAGCAGTGAGCGGTTTCTGCGGAGAGGCCCCTCAATGACGGCGCAGTGGAGGCGGGGGCCGCGCGTGATAGCCGCCCGCGGGTGTTGCGAAGTGAAAACTGCGTTTACTTAGTGGGTCTCTGGGTTCGCAGCACCAGCGCGAGCGAGGGCGGTTCGTACTTGTCGGCTAGCCTGGGTTGGGGCCTCGCTTCGCCAGCCGCTGGGGGAACGCGAATCGGTGAGCCAGGCAGGAAAAGCCGGGAATGGACCGGCGCGTGCTGAGGCCAGGCCCTCGACACTTTTGGCGCCCGACCCTTTTTAAAATAGATGTGTGCACCTGTGCGCCGTCACTGCTGGCTGCTCCCGCTTGTTCCTCTTTAGGCGCCAGTGCAATCCATGCATGTCCCTGCATTCTGTGACGTTTGTTCAGGCGCCAGGAACCAATCCATGGCCAGCAACTTGAGGCACTCGTGATACGCAGGCTGCGCGATGGAAAGTATGTATAACAGATATTGAGGTACCTATAGTGCTAGCTATTCGTCAACGTTGTCCGTGTTTGTGCAGTGCGCATGTTTGGCCTGCTTGGGCCAGGCTGCACAGGGTTCCGGGCAGTATGCCAAGCCGTGGCTGATACAGGGGACCGCGCCAGATAAGGGTACGGGTGCTCGGCCGGCTGTCCGAGACGAGGGCGACGACGAAAGGCCGCGTTCATAGGAAATGCGAGGCACTTGACGCAGCGAGGAATATTGTGCCAAGAGGCCTGATGTGATTGCGCGTATCGTTATTAAAAGACGACTTGTGTTCGAGACATGTTTATGTACCTAGTTCCCGGGACCAAGGCCTTCATGTGGCTCTTGTACAGTGTTGTACATTAGCATTATATACTAGCGTTGTAGAGTCTTGGTCCATGCAGAAGTAAAGGCTGGGCCCAGTTATACGGCGAGTGCGCGATTCAACCTGTGATAACGCGTTGCGCATAATGGCTCTACTTGGGCAAGGTCACCGAGACGGTTGTGCGGTGTGAGTGTATGCCGCGCGCGTTATCTTTGCCGACTTCTCCGGAGCCTAGTCCTATTACTATGTAGCAGTCTTACTAGCAGTCACATCCCTGTGTATCAAATTCCTGTGTCAACTAGAATGTGTACTGAAGCCGCGTGCCAATTGGAAATAGATCAAAGTGCATGTCCAACGCGAGGTTAATTCTATTAATGGAAACAGACCTGATGTGCCTAACCTGTGTGTGATATTTTTATGTGTTCAGGGCCCCGCATCCAACTAAGGCGATTTGACACTAGCTGCTCGGCCAGTCTTATTGTTAAGTGCTGCTGAGTCGAAGCGGTTTGATGAGCTTAATCGGGTTGTACCGCTCTTTCACAGTACATGGACGCTTCAGCATGAACCCCGTATCACTTTGATCATAAGACGTGCTCAGTATGCGTACTCAGGTGGAATCCCGAACAACTGGAAGAGCACAGCAGTCTTTGAGTGCTATGAGTCTGGATGGAAACAATCCTGTGGTAGATATGAAGGTAATTTTGTGGTAAGAATGCAAGCGCTCTTCACTGGAAGAACACGGCCAGGTCGTGGCTGTGCTATAAGTTGTATGGAACCAACACATTGTGGTGGGTCTAAACATCCGTTTTTGAACTTGAAGGTAATCCTATAGTAGATACAAGGGTATGGTGGATTGAAGCGTACGCTTTGGGATTTGAAGGTAATCTTGTTGTGGATCTAAACATGCATTCATTGAAGTGAAAGGTAATCCCGTCTAAACATACATACTTCGAATTTGGAAGTAATCTTGTGCTAAATATTGGTACTTCTTTGGCGCTCAATGCGCCTGCCTTGAATTTAGATCGATCCGTTCCGTAGTTCGTTTCGACTGGGCCAGGGCCACCCTTCCACTACTCAATGACGGCGCAGTGGAGGCGGGGGCCGCGCGTGATAGCCGCCCACGGGTGTTGCGAACTGAAAACTGCGTTTACTTAGTGGGGACTTGTGTTGGCAGCGCCAGCGCGAGCGAGGGCGGTTCGTACTTGTCGGCTAGCCTGGGTTGGGGCCTCGCTTCACCAGCTGCTAAAAGGGAACGCGAATCGGCGAGCCAGGCAGGAAAAGCCAAAAAGGGAACGGCGCGCCGAGACCAGGCCCTCGAGGCTTTTGGGCGCCGGGCCCATTTTAAAATAGATTTGTGCGCCCGTGCGCCGTCACTGCTTGCTGCCCCCGCTCGTTCCTCTTTTGGCGTCAGCGCAGTCCATGAATGTCCCTGCATTCTGTGACGTTTGTTCAGACGCTCGCCACCAATCCATGGCCAGCAATCTCGACGCCTCCTACACGCGCTAAGCAGATCGGCAGGCGAATAATGATCATTTGCCACATATTGATTCAGGGCTTATTTTCTATCGCTGCAGCTACCATAAACGCAACACTGTTTTCAGACAATGTCCAACAGAGGCACCCGGATTTCGAATGCACCGATAACAGTATCCGCGATTACTCTCAGTTTGGCTATGTGGCAGTTCAACAAAGCACTTACAATAAAACAATACAGGGAGAGACAGAGTGGAATGCATTAATGGCGAACGGCACGATTATGGACCTATACATTGAGGCTGGCGGAGAGCCAAGCGTAACTATTATCGTTGTTGAAGACTTAGCGGTATGGGAAAACAATGCAGGCAGCTTCAAAGCAAGCAAAAATAATATGCCAGAGGCTGAGAAGGCGGCGGCCTTACGACTCGAGAGGTCAAAGAACTGAGACAGATTTTGGGTCGTTATGGGAAAATCAATCACACTACCTCACCTCCGGCAGAAGTGTCTATAACACATATTGGGTACATGTAATGCTAGCTATTCGTCAACGTTGTTCGTGTTTCTGCAGTGCGCGTTGTTGGCCTGCTTGGGCCACCCTGCACAGGGCTCCGGCCAAGCCGTGGCTGATACAGGGGACCGTGCCAGATAAGGGTACGGGCGCTTTGCCGGCGGCCCGAGACGAGGGCGACGACGCACGGAAAGGCCGCACCAGGGATATGCAAGGCACTTGACGCAGCGTGCCAAGAGGCCTGGTGATTGCGCGTATTGTTTACAGAAGACTCGTGTTCAAGTCGTGTTTACGTATCTAGTTATCGGGAGCCTTCATGTAAAGGCTTTTCTACTTAGCACATTAGCATTGTACACTGGCGTTGTAGAGTTATGAGCTTGATTCACGCGGAATCAAAGTCTGGCCCCAGTCGCACGGCGAGCGCGCGCTTCAACCTGTGATAACGCCTTCCGCATGATGGCCCTTGGGTAAGGTCACCGGTTGTGCGGTGTGAGTTGCCGCGCGTCGACATCTCGAGAGCCCAGTCCTATTATTGTGTAGCAGTCTAATCGCTGTGTACCTAAGGCCCGTGTCAACTGGAATGTGTACCAAAGCCGTGTGCCAATTCGAAATAGATCAGAGTGCACGTCCAACGCGAAGTTGGTTCTATTAATGAAAACGGACCTGATGTGCCTGACCTGCGTGTTTTATGTATTCAGAGCCCCGCAATCAACTGGGGCAATAAACTATTAGCCGCTCAGTCTTACAGTTAAGTGCACGTCCAACGCGAGGTTGATTCTATTGATGGAAACGGACCTGATGTGCCTAATCTGCGTCTGATATTTTTTATGTATTCAGGCTCCGCATCCAGCTGGGGCAATACGACATTGGCTGCTCGGTCAGTCTCATTGTTAAGTGCTGCTAAGTTGAAGAGATTTGATGAGCTTGCTCGGGTTGTACCGCTCTTTCACAGTACATGGACGCTTCAGCATGAACCCCGTATCACTTTGATTATAAGACGCGCTCAGTGTCCGTACTCAAGGTGGAGGCCGCAGCTACTGGACGAGCACGTCCAGTCTGTGAGTGCTATGGGTTTGGACGGAAACAATCCTGTGGTAGATATAGAGGTAGTCTTGTGGTAGAGTGAAAGTGCGCTCTTCACTGGAAGAACATGCCAGGCCGTGGCTATGCTAGGAGTGTTGTGGTGGATCTAAACATACGTTGAATTAAGGTGACTTTGTGGTAGATACAAAGGTACAGGTGCTTCTTCGGCAATGCACCTTGTGAACTTAGATCGTTCCGTTAATGGTACTGGGCTAGGGCCACCGTTCCACTACTTTGTAGGCCAGTCGAGCACCGGGCAATGAGCAAATCGTTTCTGGACCTCGTCGCCATTG
Source organism: Entelexis potacharoeniae (assembly GCA_030566975.1). Classification (NCBI taxonomy): domain Eukaryota; kingdom Fungi; phylum Ascomycota; class Dipodascomycetes; order Dipodascales; family Trichomonascaceae; genus Entelexis; species Entelexis potacharoeniae. The sequence goes on from JAKUBX010000055.1 coordinate 15,277, forward strand.
TCGACAGCTCGCCGTACGCCGGCGTGCCCGAGGGCGTGTACCGGTTTTTCACGCACGACGGCGTTCTGATTGGGAAGGTCGCTCCGAGTGTTGTGCCCGCGCTTGGGCCGGTGCCGTTTCTGCGCGTGGACGACGCGGCGCGGACGGTGCGTGTTGCCGACGGCGCGGATCTCGACCGCAAGTTTGCCGCGCTGTGCGCGCAGTGGCGCGCGGAGGGCACGTTCGAGTGCCTCAGGGGCTGGCGCAACGAGCTCTACTCTGTGTACACGACGGGAGGCATTAGATACTTCAGCATCGAGCGGTCTGCCGCGGCGCTGTTTGGACTAGTTACGTACGGGTGCCACATCACGGGCTTCGACCCTGCGACGCGGCAGATCTGGGTGCCGCGGCGGTCGTACACGAAGCAGACGTACCCGGGGATGCTCGACAACACGGTGGCCGGGGGCCTGGGCGACGGGCTCGGGTTCTGGGCCACGGCCATCAAGGAGTGCGGTGAGGAGGCCGGGCTGTCTGCGGCGTATGTCGAGCAGCATCTGCGGCAGGTCGGCGTTGTGAGCTACGAGTTTGTGGACCCCGCGACGGGGTACTTCCAGCCCGAGGTGGAGTGCGTCTACGACCTGGAAATGGCCGCGGGCGTGACGCCGAGGCCGACGGACGGCGAGGTGCACGAGTTTCTGCTGCTCGGGTACGACGAGGTGCAGGCGCGGCTGCGGCGCGGCGAGTTCAAGTACAACACGGCGGTGGTGCTGCTGGACTTCTTTGTGCGGCACGGCGAGCTCACGGTCGAGACCGAGCCCGAGTACTTCGAGATTGTGACGCGCAGCCACCGCCGCCTCGAGTACCCGTTGCCGCGCCTGAGCTAGGCGGCCTAGCGGCGGATGAAGATGACCTGGTCGCCGCGCACAAACAGCATGTCGCTCGAGTTCTTGGCGGCGGAGACCTGGCTGTTCTCGCCCCACGTGTAGACGGTCTCCTCGCTGTTGCCGAGGACGAGGTTGCAGTGCTCGTCGAAGGCGTGCAGCGTGCCGCGGAGCTCGCGGTTGTCGCGCAGCTTCACGTGTATTGGCTCGTCGAGGAGCGAGCGGATCATGTCCAGCGGCGCAGACATTGTTTCGCAGCGGTGCTTGAGCGGCTGCGAGGGCTGCTCCCAAGTGGGTGCGAGCAAGAGCCACAGCCAGGCCAGCCGCCGGGCCAGCAGCCAGCACAAGCGGAGCAGGCGAAGCGTGTGCTGCAGGCGAAGCAAAGCAGGCGAAGCAGCCAAAGCAGGCATTAAAGTCCGGCTCCGTGGCTGTGGCTCAGTAATTTTGCTAAGTTTCTTGTTACTTGTATTTAGATTGGGGCCCGGTTCGGGGCTCGAGCTGGCTGCGTCGCCGCAGGACCGCAAGGCCGCTAGTGCCCAGAACGCCGAAGTCGCCCGCTCGCCAGAATTTTTCCGCATTCAGGTGCGCTCATACGCATCTGCCCCGTCAGTGTGTCCGGTTGTAGGCTGTGGCAGCGCCGGTCAAATTCGCCATTAGTCACCTGAAATTTAGTTTCGACCCACGCACTTCGACGACATGCGCAGGTTCAGCTCCGCTGCGCCCGTCTACAGACGGACGCTCAACGTGAAGCCGCTTGTTCTCCGCCCGCCGGTCGAGCCCAGCGCCAGCGACGTGCGCACGCCCGAGGACCACCCGCTGTGGCAGTTCTTCGGGAGCGGCCGCGAGTACCTGCGCCCGTCGGCGCAGCTCGAGGACATTGGCAACGCGTGGACGGTGCCGATGCTGCGGCGCAAGAGCTTCGAGGACCTGCACACGCTGTGGTACGTTTGCTTGAAGGAGGACAACCGGCTGGCGCGAGAGTCGCGCCTGCTCACGCAGTACGAGAGCGGGCCCAGCGAGGACGTGAAGAACGCCGACAACAAGTTCGAGGAGGTGCGGCACCTTGTGCGCACGACGATGTGGCGCATCCGGCATGTGCTCAGCGAGCGCTACCATGCGTTCAAGCGCGTCGAGACGTTCGAGCTCGGCCCGGAGTACCCGAAGCTGCTTGCCGAGTTCCGCCGCGGGTACCTCGAGGCCGATGCGAACGCGGACGCGTTTGTGAGCGGCCAGCTCGAGCGCTTCCAGTACGCGTTTTTCGGCATCAACCCGCTGCTCGAGGGCAACTTCCCCGAGCCGCGGCTTGTGAAGGGCCTGTACACGGTGGCCGACCTCAAGCTGTCGCGCTTTGCCGCCGAGCAGGCCGAGGTGACCGACGTGCGCGACATCCGCGAGGCGTATCTGCTGTTCACGGCGGAGTCGACGCCCGAGGGCGTTGCCGAGGCGATCCGGGCCATTCGCGAGGTGCGCGCGAGCGCCGAGCCCGTGCCAAAGAGCCAGGACGTCGAGGTGCTTGCCGAGCTCATGGCAGCGGCCTCAGAGTGACCTTATCTAGCATGTACATAATACCCTGCGGGGCTTACGATCTACTATACTGAGGGCCGGGGTGAGTACGGCCGTGTCTCTGGTGTGCTTGAGCTGTCGCTGCCAGTGCTGGACGGACGCTAGCCCGGTGCCTGTTTAGTTGATCTCAGGAGGGCCTCTTGGCACAGTGCCTCTCAGCACAGCGTCTCTCAGCACAGCGTCTCTCAGCACAGCGTCTCTCAGCACAGCGTCTCTCAGCACAGCGTCTCTCAGCGCAGCGTCTCTCAGCGCAGTGCCTCTCAGCGCAGTGCTTGTCTGGTGATCACAGCGCCAGGCTGCCGTTGTTTTCAAATACTAGTCCTTTGAAGTGTGTGGTCCTCTAAATATGTCCGCGAACGCTCTTTACGGTGGCCGGATTCGGGTCTGTAGTTGGCGTTGGCCGGCAGTTGCGTACCCTAATCTGGACACACAACCAAGCGCTATTTTGGGTCCGGAATATTTGCAGTCCAGGCGAGGCCCGGAGAAAGCCAACCGTCAACTAGCGATTAGAATAAATAAACAGCTACCTGTAAGTATTGCGGTAATAGTATTGCGCGGCAGCGCACAGCGGCACACAGCAGCACGCAGCAGCAGGCTGTTGAGTCTGCTCAGCACGCGGTCCAGCGTGTGGTGCCGTGCGCCGCGAACTACGCAGGAATCTCAAGGTCTCCGCGCGCAGGAACAGGGCCCCATCGCGACAGCGGCCACAGAATCCACCGCGCCTTGCCAATGACAAGGCCCGTCGACACGGGCCCAAACTCGTTGCTGTCCACACTGTGCACGTTGTCGCCCTCGACCCACAGGTGGCTCGGCGGCACCTGCACCTGCGCGTGCGGGTACGTGCTGAGCTCGCGCGGCGCGACAACGGCGCCGGACGTGCCCAGCACGCGCTTGATGAGAATGCGCTCGGGGTTCTCGGGCGAGCGCAGCAGCACAACGTCGCCGACCTTGAAGCTGTCGGTGCGGTGCAGCCCGTACATCTGCACGGCGACGAGGTCGCGGCGCCCGAGCGACGAGTCCGGGTTCAGCGCGGGCTGCATTGACCGGCCCTGGATCCACGTCAGCTGCCCGCATGTCTGGTTGAACGTCATCGCGACGGGGACCCAGCTCAGCGACCACAGCGCCGTCCCCAACACGCTTGGACGACCCATTTCGGGCTGGTTGGCTCACGGTTCTGGGCTAGTGCTAACCGCCCTGTTAGAGAGAACGGACACATGTGATCCCTGATCCCACCCCTAGGATTACTAACACGCCATAGTCACTGTTTATCTTCTCTTCCGTGGTCCTGAAGCTGCCTTAGTCAAGACAAGGTTCCTAGGCCCCTGTAACCTGGACATAGTGGCCTGTCCGTGGTCACATTACCTTATGTCCGACAGTCGGAGAATAAGCCGGACCGTGAGGGACTAAGATTATGTATATATATATCAGATTAACGAAGGGTTCTGTCGTGCAGGCGCGCTAGGCAGATCGGCTAGAACATGACAATCAAAGCGACTTTATATGCTCTCATCGGCATCGCGAGTGCCTACGTGCAGTCTGAGCCCGGCAATTACTTGAGCGAATACAACGCAACACAGTTCAAGAAGTGTATAGCGGCTACAGCGAATTTCACTAAGATTGAATGCATAGGCATGTTTGAGCAGGTTAATTTTTACATTCATGAAAGTGCCAAAGTGAGAAGTGACACATTTAAAAGGATTGATGAGTGCGCTCAAAGATATGGGGTTTACATCCAGAAGTTACTGGGTGACTATGAGAGCGACGAATATGTGGATTGCGAGGAGGCGTTACGTGATTACAAACCAAGAGAGTACACTTGGTACGAGAAAGATGATAGCGAGGAGGCGTTAAGTGATTACAAACCAAGAGAGTACACTTGGTACGAGAGAGGTCCACTTGGCCAAAGGGTCTGGGACTGCTACCTAAACCAGGGTTCCCTCCGAAATTCGATGTTTGATCTATGCGCTCAAGTATGGTCAAAGCATCCGCAACGTTTTGGTGGAGTAAGGTGAATTGGCTCCTAGAACGAAATCAGTACTATGCACTCACTCTATATCATCCTTCAATGCGATGAACAATGAGAACATTAATAGGACAACACGACGAATGGGTGTACATGTCGACAAAGTCCAAGATCTCATGATGTTAGCCAACATCAAGGTGGGGCACTATGTAAGAACAAGGAACCCGGCCGACGTTCTCACCAAGCCATTGAGTGAACTCTTATTCAAGGCACCAGTTAAGGAACTGGTACTGCTACTTGAATCAGTCACTCCACAAGCGAGTGTTGGAGAGAACGTACACACGTCGTCCCTGATCCCATAATTAAGCTCACTACTCGACTTTAATTACTATTATTCTTCTCTTCTCTCTGGTAAGGTTCCCTAGAGCTAGGTTCCTAGGCTCGTGTAACCTGGACCTAACTGCCAAATAAGTGGAGCTGTGTGACCTGTCCATGGTCACATTGCCTTCTGTCCGACACGCCCGCGGGTCACACGATACCGTGGCGGCACGCGAGCAGCTAATTCCGTGGGGAGCGCAGTCAGGCGCCGCCGCGGGTTCCGCGGTTGGGACCAAGTTTGGAGCGCGACGCGCAGCGCTGTGGGCGCGCGCTGATCGTGGTTTGCGGCTTTCTTTTCTTGAATCGCGCTGTGCGCGCGGGTGGCGCTGCACGCTGCAAGGGACACTAATTTAGCCGGTGCCTTCCGGAGTTGGCAGGCGAATAGGGCAAAACGGCGCTGCGCTGATAGGGCTAGGGTGCATGCACTGCGGCCGCAAAGAGCCGCGAACCACGGTTATCACAGATCCAGCCCGGCGGCTTTGGCGGTGCTGGAGCCGGCGCGCGCGAGCGAATTAGCCTGAAATTCCTGCAAACATGACAACACGACCGACCGAACATCCTGGATGTTTCGCGAAAAAATGCCCGCGAAGCTTCGAGCACGTTCGCTGCCCACGGCTTCGAACCTTCTCGAAAGGCAGAACTGGAAAGAACCCGACAGAACGTGGTTGACTAAGTGCCCTTACCCACGGGGTGTGGGACTATATAGATGGTACACATTTGGCGGAACTGTCTGCTCTTCACTTCCAAAGTCCAACACTCTACTCTAATAGAAAACATGACGAACGCAGTTGGTATTGACTTGGGCACCACGTACTCGTGCGTTGCTCACTTCGCAAACGACCGAGTCGAGATTATCGCTAACGACCAGGGCAACCGCACGACGCCCTCGTTCGTGGCCTTCACCGACTCTGAGCGCCTCATTGGCGACGCCGCCAAGAACCAGGCGGCCATGAACCCTCATAACACCGTGTTCGATGCTAAGCGTCTTATCGGCCGCAAGCTCGACGACCCGGAGACCCAGAACGACATCAAGCACTTCCCCTTCAAGGTTGTTGATAAGGGTGACAAGCCCGTCATTGAGGTTGAGTTCAAGGGCGAGACCAAGACCTTCACCCCAGAGGAGATCTCGTCCATGGTTCTCGGCAAGATGAAGGAGACTGCTGAGGGCTACCTCGGCGGCAAGGTCGACCAGGCGGTCATCACCGTCCCGGCCTACTTTAACGACTCGCAGCGCCAGGCTACGAAGGACGCCGGCACGATCGCTGGTCTGAACGTGCTCCGTATCATCAACGAGCCCACGGCCGCTGCCATCGCTTACGGTCTTGACAAGAAGCAGCAGAGCGAGCACAACGTGCTTATCTTCGATCTCGGTGGTGGTACCTTCGATGTCTCGCTCCTTAGCATTGACGACGGCATCTTCGAGGTCAAGTCCACCGCTGGTGACACTCACTTGGGTGGTGAGGACTTCGACAACCGTCTTGTCAACCACTTCGTGCAGGAGTTCAAGCGCAAGTACAAGAAGGACATTGCTGGCAACCAGCGTGCCCTGCGTCGTCTGCGCACGGCCTGCGAGCGTGCTAAGCGCGCCCTCTCGTCGTCCACGCAGACGCCCATTGAGATCGACTCGCTCTACGAGGGCATCGACTTCTACACCTCCATCACGCGTGCCCGCTTCGAGGAGCTGTGCCAGGACCTGTTCCGCTCCACCATGGCCCCCGTCGAGAAGGTGCTTAAGGACGCCAAGGTTGGCAAGTCCGACGTCCACGAGATCGTCCTGGTCGGTGGCTCCACTCGTATCCCCAAGATCCAGAAGATGGTTTCTGACTTCTTCTCTGGCAAGGAGCTGAACCGCTCGATCAACCCCGATGAGGCCGTTGCCTACGGTGCTGCCGTCCAGGCCGCCATCCTCACCGGTGACAACTCGTCGAGCACGAAGGACATGCTTCTGCTCGATGTTGCGCCTCTGTCGCTCGGTATCGAGACCGCCGGTGGCCAGTTCACGAAGCTGATCCCGCGCAACTCGACTATCCCTACCAAGAAGTCCGAGATCTTCTCGACTGCCGCCGACAACCAGCCTGGTGTGCTTATCCAGGTGTTCGAGGGTGAGCGTCCGATGACCCGCGACAACAACTTGCTCGGCAAGTTCGAGCTCAGCGGCATCCCGCCTGCTCCCCGCGGCACGCCCCAGATCGAGGTTACCTTCGACGTTGACGCCAACGGTATCCTGAACGTGAGCGCTGCTGACAAGAGCACTGGTAAGAGCCAGAAGATCACGATCACGAACGACAAGGGCCGCCTTACCAAGGAGGACATCGAGCGCATGGTTTCCGAGGCCGAGAAGTTCAAGGACGAGGACGAGAAGGAGGCCAAGCGTGTGCAGGCCAAGAACGGCCTCGAGTCGTACGCCTACTCGCTCAAGAACTCGCTCAACGAGGACGCCTTCAAGGAGAAGGTCGGCGAGGAGGACCGCCAGAAGCTGGAGGGTGCTATCTCCGAGACCATCAACTGGCTCGACAACTCGCAGTCCGGTACGACTGAGGAGTACGAGGAGAAGCAGAAGGAGCTCGAGGGCATTGCCAACCCCATCATGATGAAGTTCTACGGTGGCGCTGGCGGTGCCGGAGCTGGCCCTGCCCCCGGCGGTGCTGCTGGCGGCGCTGCTCCTGGTGCTGGTGGCGACGACGGCCCGACTGTCGAGGAGGTCGACTAAACAGTTGGCTCTTAAGTATATATATTCCATAATCATTGATACTGTTTGATAATAACTGGTGAATTCCAAACCAATATTTATTATTGATTCGGCGGTTAAGCCGAGAACACTCCCAGGCTATGCCGTGTGCCAAAGATAGACAAGTAGATGTGTAGCCGGATCCTGGATAACGCGTCCCAGGCGTGGCAACTACGCGAGGAAAGCAGCCCAACGGCTATACTGGTGTGTAGCACCTAGGTTGCGATACCGAGAGGAGGAGATCAAGGCGTGGGTAGTATACCTATTGCAAAATCCCCCTAGACCCGACTGACCCTCAACTGAGGCTGAAATGCATTTACTGTAGCACATCCACATAGACAACAGATAAATCTACAAACAACGATTAGAGTTACAAGCATGAACAACATGTGGCGTGATTCAAGCCTTAGAACGGTCCAGTTTGAGCCGCATGGCTTTAAGCCGTCTCAGCGTTCTTAAGCTCCAAAGAACTAGTAGGACGCCGATCACAATTTCGAAGACAAGCAGGCCGAGCATGCAGTAACCAAGCGCGTTGACTCCCGTCCCGAAGCCGACGCCAAGTATTATTATTGCCACAACGAGTGTTGTAAACACGGGTATAAGGGCGACCGTCAGGTCAATTCCCACGTTTTTTATTTTGTCGTCGATAACAGACAGCTCCATGACGCGCGAAAGGGTTTGCTCCTGGAGCTTGAAGCCTGCCGCGTCGAGATCATTCCAGGACGGGTCTGCTGGGTCCAGCGCCGGACAGCGCGCTGCCAAACGGGCCTTAGCGTCGTCATCGATTGTAGACCAGAACAGCTCGTGCTGCTTTTCGCTCGGCAGCTGGCCTTCAACGACTAGTTTGTCAAGAGCATCCCAAAGCCCGAATGAGCTGATTTTATTATCCCTGTAGAGCTCTATGGCCTTTTTTGAGGTATGTGCCCTTGGCCATTGCGGCATTTGTCTCCTAATATTGCGGATAGCCAGCACCTCTGCGATACCGGCGCTCCATTCGTCGAGACCCTCGAGCGTATGGAACCGCGGGTGCGCGCGCACAAAGCCGCCTAAGTACTCAATCACGCTCCCGGACATGAAAGTGCGCAGCGTCGCGATACGGTCGCTCAGAAGCTTGTTCTCGGGATGAATTGCATCGTGATAGCTCAGTGCAGTCTCGAAGAATGGAATCCAATCGCCGTAGTCAAACTCTTTGGGCTCCGAAACCACACGGTCGCCTAAAATCTCCATTTCATAGCCGCTCATGGAGCTGCGTTGATCAGACTCTGCCGAGAGGGTTAAGGCAGTCGGCTTCTCCACGTGACGTAATTCTTTCTGCACGGCGATAAGTGACGTCATATTATTTCACAGAAAGTGACGTCGTGACAGACTCGCTTGTCCCACGCGAGAGCTATGCCCCAGATCGTTCAACAGAGGCTGCGCTCGGTGCCGACGCAATGCAAAGAAATACAAGCTCAATGCGCCGTGTAAATAACGCCTCTGTGCCGAGCGGCACATTTTGGAGGGCCCTCTTTAGGAGAAGCAGCGCCAACAAGACGCTAAGTGAGATCCAGTGAAAGGGCAGACAGTGGCACAGTTTGTGCTTTACACCTGTGTCAAGACCCGGAACGGGGTCTTCAAAGGTCTAGGTGTCATTGACGTCGCGTGGGCACTGCTTGGGCTATGTCGACATCGCTTGGGCGTTGACAACAAGGATGAGCGCACGGCGTTTCGCAGCATGTGACGCATGGCGTGACATGTATAGACATGTATAGACATGAACAAACACGCCAGTCTCACGACTAACAAAAATTGGACACGCTGCAAAACTACGCGCTTTAAGAGCACATTAAGGTGGAAGAGGCGCACGGCGCCTTGGTCACTGACGACGAGTACGCCATCAGTGTGAAAGAGCACCCGGAGCCCATAAGATAGACGCGCGTTGGCAGTTGGGTGTCTTTTTTTCGAAAGACGGGTCGTAACAGGCACACTGTCAACTAACTGTGCGCCATCAGCGCCAGCTTAACCATTAACAACGATTGCTTCTTCCGAGCCATCAATTTTGTAGAAGTTTCTGAATAGGCCGAAAGTTTTGAACATGCCGTGGCTATTACCATGGTCGAGACCCACAAGTACACCATCGCGTGGGTACTAGAGGTCGACCCTCTTTGGGCATTAAGCCATGAAACTTTTGGATTTGACAAACACACTTACATTTTTCCTACCCCTCTCCTAATACTCTCTATTCACGCCGAACTGGCCTCGCTCATACAAACACATCTATCTACTGCTGAGCCACTGGGAAATGGACCACAAGTGCCAACTTTTAGCTGAGAAAGTGGGAGTGGGGCATGGAAGTTTAGGGCGCGCCGAGGCTTCACCTCAAGCTTCCCACCCATGCAGCCGCAGCGCACAACCTTAGTAGGGGGCGTTGAAGTTTAAAGACAAGGGAAAGGAAAGACTTGTAGAAGGTGATCCAGGGGGTCGAAGTCCCTCACGAGAACTGGTTCTAGTTATATAGTTTCGCACTAAACAAGAGGCGCTAGACTGGCTCAGCCGTGAAAGCAGCCAACAGGTCAGCAAAATACTTAGACGCTGACCCCGAACTCTGATCGCACTTCCTCCGGGTATGCTCGGCATATGCAGCGCCAGTGGCCGAAAAGCTTTATAAGATTCATAATGATGGGTGCATGATGGGTACGTGCGCATGCAGCGGGCGTGCGTCTGGGCAGGGCAGCTGCAGCCCAAAGTTTCTAGAAGCGCGTCGTCCTTCTGCAGCATGGCCGGGGAGCCAGGCAGGCGGGGTGGAATTGGGCAACAGAAAGCAGACTAGTATAGTAATATCAGTACAGACGTATGTAGCTCCTAGACTTTGACGCGTTGGCGCAGGCGGGCGGCGTCGAGTTCCTGGTTTTTGGCGGGAGGTGCAGGGAAAAAGCAGGGTGTTCGCTGAGACCACGGCGTGGAAAATTGCGTGTAAATAAGCTAGTCGTGTATGTAGCAACGCTGGACGTGCCGGGGCGACGAGCCAGTGGAGGGCGAATTATGGCTATTTGACGCTGTATACACAGTTCATAAGGAGCGCGAACGCATGCGGGGCTGTCACAGCACATCTAAGGCGGGCAGCGCTGAAATATTAGCGAGTTGCCGCGGCTGGCCGCGACCAGCAATCTCGGATGAGATGCCGCAGTTCCGCAAAGTGGCAACCCTTGTGCCCGTAAGTGACATAAGGCACGGGTGCGGCTGGGTTACATAAATAAGAGCGCGAACCGCCGGAAAAACCAGCATCCCCGCAATAGCATGGTTACGAGTCAAGCATTTGTTCACCGGTGCCGGAAGTCGGCGCCGTATGTGACGCCCGTGGAAATTGGCCAGCTGAAGCCGTCGCAGCTGCTGGTGAAGACGACGTACGCGTCGATCAACCCCGTCGACGTGAAGCTGCACTCGCTGACGTTCCGCAACACGCTTGTGCACACGATGAAGGACTTTGCCGGGACCGTGGCCGAGGTCGGGAGCGATCTGAAGGGCAAGTACGAGGTTGGCCAGCGCGTGTGCGGGTCCGTGCACCGGCCCGGGCCCGAGCACTTTGTCGGCAGCTACACGCTTGTGACGCCCGAGGAGGGTGACTGGGTGATTCCCGTGCCGGGCAGGCTGAGCGACGAGGAGGCATCGTCGATTGGCGTTGTGTACAGCACGGCGTTCGAGCTGCTTGAGCGGTGCGACCGCGCGAAGACGCTGGGTCCGGATTCGAAGATCCTGGTGCTGGGCGGCTCGTCGACGGTCGGCAGCTACGTGCTGCAGCTGGCGAAGAAGTACTTCAGCGTCGGGACGGTTGTGACGACGGCCAGCGCGTCGAGCGAGGCGTATGTGCGCGGGTTCGGCGCCGACGACATGGTGTCGTACAACACGCCGGACCTGTCGCAGAAGCTTGTGGAGTACGTCGACAAGCAGGGCGCGAAGTTCGACGACATCATCGACTGCGTCGGCGGCTACGACGCGATTGCCGTGTTCCCGCAGATTTTGAAGAACTCGAAGGAGGGCAGCGTCTACGCAACGATCTCGGGCGACGTGCCGCCGACGGCCACGTACGCCGATTACATGCTGAAGTCCTTCCTGTCGATGCCGCGCACGGTGTTCCGGTACCTGTTTGGCTCGCTGTACGGGATCAACTACCAGATCTTCCTTGTGTCGACGCGCAAGGCGCAGCCTGCGGCAAACGACTTCTTCTCGAGCCCGGGCGTGCGCGCGCCGGTCGACTCCGTGTACTCTTCGGAGGAGCTGCCCGAGGCGTGGAAGCGGCTCGACAGCGGGCGCGCGAAGGGCAAGATTGTTGTCAAGGCGCCTTCCTCAGACTAACTCGTTAAACTATTAGGTATATGATGACTCTTATGATACGCGAATGGGCGCAGTACGGGCAACCGCGTCGATTGCCAGTGAACTACTTAATGAGAAGTAATGCTGCCAATGGCACCGCAGTTGGTGCCCGCTAATGCTGCCGCAGCTACCGCAGCGAATGCCGCCGCAGCTAATGCCACCAGCGAACGCTAACAAGGCGAGCAGGCAACAAAGCGAGCAAGCACTGGTTATGCCAGCGGCTTGAGTTCTGCCAGCGGCTTGAGTTCTGCCAGCGGCTTGAGCTCTGCAAGCGGCACGCGTTGCGCTAGCGGTACTTGCAGCACTAGTTATGCACTAGCCTAGCCAGCAGCACCAATTTGCCCAGCGGCACTAGTTTGCCCAGCGGCACTAGCCATGCCAACGAAGCAGCTATTCGAGTAGCACCGCGGCTCGCCACCCGGCCGCACCCACCGTCTATGCATCGGCCTTAGCAGCAGCCGCCGTTCGACTCCTGCACGGGCCGGCCCAGATTCACCTTGTCCTTGTCGCCGGCCGCGCTGCCGCTGCTCGGCATCTTCTCCTTGATCTGGCGCGCCATGGCAAGGAACGCCTGCTCGACGTTCGTCGCGTCCTTGGCCGACGCCTCGATGAACTGGATGCCCATCGAGTCGGCGAACTCCTTCGCCGTGTTGTACTCGACAACCTTCTTCGCGGTCAGGTCGCTCTTGTTGCCGACAAGCAGCTTCGTCACGCCCTCCGTCGCGTAGCGGTCAATCTCCTGGAACCACTGCTTCACGTTGTTGAACGAGTCCATGTCCGTCACGTCGTACACGACGATGATGCCGTGGCTGCCGCGGTAGTACGACGACGTGATCGTGCGGAAGCGCTCCTGCCCGGCCGTGTCCCAGATTTGCAGCTTGATCGTCTTGCCGTCAATCTCGACCGTCCGGATCTTGAAGTCCACGCCAATCGTCGAGATGTACGAGTCCGTGTACGAGTTGTCGGCAAAGCGCAACAGCAGGCAGCTCTTGCCCACGCCCGAGTCGCCAATGAGCAGCAGCTTGAACAGATAGTCGTACTCAGAGTTCATCTTATCGCTTCTCTAACTTAGGTAGTTCGGTTGGGTTGGCGCTGCTGGCGTGGAGAAGGGGTAATCCAGCGCTGACTAGTCCGCTCCCAGCGCCCTCCTCAGCCCGCCGCTGCCCGCATCGCGGCGCCTCCCGCCCGCGGCGTTGCCACCAGCCCGCCCCAGGGTTTCTGCCGCGCACGCCGGGCTATCGCCGCGCTGTTGTTCGCGCTTTTCCGATTTGGGGGGCGCTTCAGGCCGTCGCCGCCGCGCAATCCGGCTCGATCGGGCGCCGCCGGGTCACGCGCCGCCGCACGCCCTCGCCGTTGCTCTGCTTAATACGCTCCGCGGCGTTCGCGTGATCGCGATATAAACAAACCGCGGCACATAGTTCGGGGCATACATACAGTTTGATACAGTACACAGCGTAGATATGGCTATATTTAGGAAACAAGTAGACGGCAAAGGATTGTGTTTCTATGCCTCATCTCAGAATAAGAATCGTGTGACCATTTGTTGCACGTCGAAACCGTATAGGGAACCTGCACTCTATTTTCCTGCGCAATCGATTGGTCCAGCCGTCAAATCAATGCATATTTACAAGAAGTGTTGCTCTTGCTGGAAGAGTTTTGCTACGCGGTATACTCGGTTAACGAAGAACGACCTCTTAACCCAGTTGGAGGACGTTGCAGTGTAGAAACCATGAGGTCGAGTACGATATTCCCTCACTAGCACAGCCAGTGCAGCGGCTGAGCACCTTTTTGCTGGCTCGAAGAGCCACAATCACGGCTACGGGGCTGGAGGGCGCGTCTCTTTTGGTAATACTCCCGCGCTAGCAGCAAATCTGTGTAAAGGGCACTCAGTTCAAGTGAACGGCTCCGGCTGAAACGCACCGTTCAATCAAGATCAAAGCCCCAAAGACTTAGAGGTTCTAGACTGTAGAAGGCACCTATAGGAAATGCTCTCTCCGCTGTGTGCGGGTTCTTATGCGGGGATTTTACGTCTCGGGCTCCTGGGGTTGTTACATCTGGAGTTCTTACGTCTGGAGTTCTAAACATGCGCACCGCACGGAGCTATTAGCAGAGCCACCCGAACGTTCCGCGGGCTGCTCCGTTTGCTCAGCCTCGAGCATGCTTTGGACAAAGGTCGTTCGCGGGCGAGCTGCTCAGCCGCCTCGCGATCCTTCATGTTCTCCTGCATCACAGGAGTATCTAGCTTCAGCAATTGCCTTTTTGTGTACCTCCTTTGGGGACTAGCGAGACCCCCTGAACAAGCCTCGTAGTATCCCTGCGCTTCGAATACGACCAAGCGGCCCTATTGGCAACGAACTTACAGGAGCGGCAGGAGTCTGTGAGTTACCCTGCTCCAGCCCCATTTACTCCTGTGTTTTTCAGTTCAAGGAATGACAGGAGTCTTCAAGCTCCTGCGTTATTCAGGAGTCGTTTGGATTCGACGCAGGAGTGTTCTGTGCGAAGCATTGCGTTCTCCTGGCTCAAGCCGCGGTCGGCCCCTGCGTCAGTGTAAAGACTGTTGGTCCTTGGCTTCGCCTCTTATGTAGGGGCTGAAACATGGCAAGTGAGCCGAATGAAGCGACCGGACGCTAGAAGATGGCCGGTGCTCGGCTTTCACCAGCTTTACGAGAGCATTAAAAGCAGTAGCGAGACCAGGAGTCGCCAACCGCGCAGTATAGTTGAGTTTCTGTGCCGTATATAATTATTCGTTGCTGGTCAGACAATTGTTTCACATTCTCCAGCACTACTGCAATGCACCTTATGCAGGGGCGCAGAGTCGGCATGTGGAAGCGAAGGCCTCGCTTACGCCTGTTCGAAGAGCAACTGAAACAAGAGCAGTTTGCCTCACCAAAAAAATGCGTGTTTACGTACCTGCCTTCCGTGTTAGGGCGCGGCTAAGCGAGAACACTGCTAAGCCCATTGGCCGCCAAGCGCGAGCGCGGCTACGCGGAATTAGGGAATTTAGGCCCGCATTGAGCTCGTACTAAGTAGGCACACATTGCTATGAGCATCGCTACGAGCTTGGTGCTGGGGCTGGGCCCCAGTGTTATTGTTTGGCTCCTTGTTTACAAATACTAATTAAACTCAGTATCTCGATGCGCCCTGACGCAGCCCGCCTGCAGGTTCATGCGTCGAGGCGGAATGTGCGACCGGAACAGCAGGATCGCCTTGACCAGTGACAGCGGCGGCCTGCCCACGGCCCGCGAAGCCCGCCGCGATGGGCGTCGCCAAACAGTGCTGATTATGGCTCGCGGCGGGACATGCGACGCAGCGAGGAGACGCGCGCAGTTTCGCAAACTAGAGCTAGATGTTTTTTTAAAAATGAAATGGTTGGAACTAAACAGAGATGGTTGGGCGCGCGGCCGTGCGGTGGCTTGCTGGGAGCCGTGCAATTTCTTATCCAGACGAGGCAGGCCCAGCCACCCCGCACCCGCTGCCGCGAGGTGCTGGCCGCAACTCGGCGCCTTTTGGATGACTATGATGTATCCAGGGCAAGGCCAGGGCAGGGACGAGAAGCCAGCGGCAATCAAGGGGAAACCAGCATGCACGCGGAGCACACGAGGCTCATGTGCTGCCGGAGAGGGCACCCGGGGCCCGGGGCCGGGACAGCACAGCTGGCGCGTGGGCGGCGGGTTGGCGCGTTTGTGAGTGGGGCCGGCCGATGTTTTTGTTGACGCCTGCACGCCCGCGCGGGCCTGTTTCCGCGGGGCTCTCTCCGGGCGCGTGCCGGAGGAGTCGCGTTTGGGCAGGCGCCCGCGCGCGTCGAGGGCCCTGGGCCAATGCAACGCGAATATCAGGAGGCAGGCATCCAGGGCTAGGAGGGCGGGCGTGCGTAGCCCCTGCCCTGTATACCGCATTAGACGGCATGGGGCCAACTTCTTGAATAAACCGCCTCGATATATAAGCGGGCGGTTGCACAGGAACCCCGAGGCCAGGAACACCTTCGATAGCGATCTGTCCCCACACTCTTTAGTGCGATTGATCACATCCCCAACTGCCGCCGCTCCCTTTTTGGCATTCCCTTCCTTTGACCCCCCTGTCTTGACCCTCTTTTCAAGCCCCTCAATCGTTATAACATGAAAGCCTCGACCTTCGTTTCTTCCGCGCTGGCGCTGGCCGCCGCGCGCGCCGTGCTCGTGACCGAGACCGACTACGCGTACTACACCGTGACGGTGGACGCCGGCGCGCCGGCGCCGAGCAGCGCCGAGGCCTCGGAGTCCGTTTCCACGAGCGTCGCGACGTCTGCCGGCACCACAAACAACTACGTGTGGGTGCCTGGCCCGCGCAGCAGCGGCAGTGCGAGCGGCAGCGCGCGCAGCGGCAGCAGCAGCGAGGCGCCGGCTCCGGCTCCGACCACGAGCAGCAGCACGCCGCCGCCGCCGGCGCCGACGCCGAGCACGACGTCCAGCAGCTCGACGTCCAGCAGCACGCCGCCGCCGCCGCCGTCCACCTCGAGCTCGAGCTCCACCTCGAGCTCCACCTCGGAGTCGTCGACAATCGCGCCGCCGCTGACGACGAGCGCGCCGCCGGCAACCACCACGTCGAGCGAGCCCGCGCCGACGTCGACCAGCGCGCCGAACAGTTTCGCCAGCGACATCGTCGCGTACCACAACAAGGTGCGCGCCGAGCACCAGGTCGGCCCCGTGACGTGGAGCGACAAGCTGGCGAGCTACGCGCAGCAGTACCTGGACGGCGACAACTGCGTGTTCAAGCACTCGGGCGGGCCGTACGGCGAGAACATTGCGCTGGGGTACCCGTCGAACGACGCGGCGATGTCGGCGTGGTACGACGAGTACAAGGACTACGACTACTCGGCGGGCCAGTTCTCCGAGGCAACGGGCCACTTCACGCAGATGGTGTGGAAGGGCACGAACGAGGTGGGCTGCGCGACCTACGACTGCTCGGGCCGCACGTTCCTTGCCTGCGAGTACTACCCGCGAGGCAACGTCATTGGCCACTTCACGGAGAACGTGCTCTCTTGAGCGCCCTCAGCGCGAGCGCCAGCAAAACTTCATGATTTCTCATTTTCTCTCGTTCATTATTTATTTAGGTAAGTTCAATTCATTTTGTAGCTCCGGCCGTCCGAATCACGGCCCACCGGACTAAAGCCACGTCCTTCTTTGGTCAGGCGTGAACGCCGCGTGCAGTTCGTGTGCATTCATAGCCACTTGGGCCGAGTCGTGTGTTGATGAATAACTGCATTGAGGGCCTGCTTAAATGTTGATCCGGCCCACCCTAAAAGCCTGCTCGTGAATACTTCAGGCTGGTCAGGTGTGAATGAGCCGTGCATTCATAGCCATTCGGGGACACAAAGTTTAGTCGCGTGTATACCGCATTGAAGGTCTACTTATATGTGTAGGCTTCAGGCACGTTTCAGGTACGTTTCAGGTACGTTTCACGTTTCGGGTTTGGCCAGGTAATGCATAGCCATGTGTGAATGCGTGCCCATACGGGCTGCATGTAGGTTTGCATGGCTACCAGTGGCACGGTTCATATTGCTAAATGGCGGGTACCTCGTGGAGCAAGTTCTCCACGTTGATGGCACGTCCGCCGACGATTTAACTAATTAAAAAACTGGGAGGTTGCTTGCAGGTGGGACTGCGCAAGAGGCTCGCATTAACGTCTTCACTTGCTGCACCTGGGAGTATGTAATTATTAAAACGGAGCTCTGAACACTATCGATTTCGCTGGTTCTCTAAATGCGCGCACCCGCGGACTGCGCTGGCTTGAGCATTCGTGCAGTGAAATGTCGTGCCGCACATGCGGTATGCAGGTACTGAAGTTCCTATTTTAAGCTCGTCTCGATGAGCGAACTAACTGGACTGTCAGGCCTCCGGCGCTGCACGGCCTCACGTTAGAGCCCGCTCGACCGCAATATGTATAGTAATCGCGCTATCAAATTAAGGTTTACCGCTCGTTGCGCTTCTTGCGCTCGTTAGCGCGTTGCGCTAATTGTGTTGACTGTGCTTATTGTGTTCATTGCGCTCATTATGCTCATTGCGCTCACTATGTTCATTGCGCTCGTTCCCGTCAGCCTGCGCCGCCGTGCCGGCTGAACTGCGTCGGCGATCCGCGTCTGCGCTGCTTCGGCCGTACGCACGTGCTTTGTCAGCGGCCCACCATGGCGCGCGCCGCCAACGGCCGCTGCCTTGTTTCGGGCTAAGACTTCGTGGGCGGGCCGTTAATAAGCGGCACTGTGCGGCTGGGCCCGCCCGAGGCGCGCGGTTCCCCACCGTGGAGCAAGCGGTTGGCGCACAGGCGGCGCCGCAGACGCAGCGGCGGCACTGGGCTGTGATCGCGCGCAGGAACACGCCGGCACTTGGCGCCGCTCGCGCCGGGATTTGTCCCGTGTCGGGGCCTCTGAATTAAATAGCACGGCGCCATACGCCTCGCGCGGGCCCTGACTCAGACTCGCTGCGCGGGCCGCCTTATCGGGCCCGGCTACAGTCGGCGCCGCCCGCGAATTAATAATTTAGATAAGTGGTGCGTCGATCGGCGGGGCGCATTGCGCGAGCTGCACGCGCAGAACGCACCGCCGTTTGCCGGCTCTGGCCGCGCCCGCCAAAGCCCCGCGTAGGCGCGATGCGTCAGCGGCGCGCGCGGCGCCAGACACGCGCTTAACGAACTGGAAATTTCACGCTCACGCCGCCGGCGGGCCCCCAGCGCGTGACTAAGCCCAAGTGTGAAATATCGCCGGCGCGTCGCCATGCACCCCGCACTATTGCCGGCGTATGGCAAATCCGCAGGCCAATTCGCGCGAGGACTCCATCCAGTCGGCCATCCACGGGATCCGCACGCAGGGCCTGGGCGTCAATGAGGCCGCGCGCACGTTCGGCGTCTCGACGGCCACTTTAATTAGGCGCATGCGCGGCGGCCGCTCGCGTTCCGAGGCCCGCATCGGCCGCCATCGCCTCACATCCGACGAGGAGAATGCTGTTACGCAGTACGTGCGGAATCTTGTTGCGCGCGGCTTTCCGTTGTCGACAAGGCTGGTGAAGCAGGCTGCTGACGACACGCTCGCGGCGAAGCGCAAGATGCCTGTGGGCAAAAACTGGGCTGCCGGGTTCCTGCGCCGCGTGGAGGGCGTCGACGCCGTTGCGCCGGGCGCGGGCCCCGGCAACGTGCCGCGAAAGTGGCGCCAGCTCCTCGCGGGCTTGCGCACAAAGTACGCCGTGCGCGACTCCGACGTGTACATCACGGACGAGCTGAGCTTCCATCTCGATTCGCGCGACTCGCGGCTCGTTGTGCAGTGCGCTGATGTCGTTTCTGGTGGCGTCACGCGGTCCAGCCCCCGCGAATGGGCCTCTGTAGCTGTCTTTGCCGCCGGCGACGGCCGCGAGCTCCCGCCGGCCGTGCTTGTGCGCGATCGCCAGTTCGACCGCGAGTGGGCCGGCGCTGTGCCGCGCGGCTGGCTCGTCAAGTACGCGCAAAGGGGCCGCATGGGCGCGCTGGGCGCGATCAAGTACTTTGACCGCGTCACTGCCGAGCACGCCGACGGCCGCTACCGCCTGCTTGTGCTCGACGCCCGTGACTCGCACTGCGCCATCGGCTTCCACACGTTCTGCGAGAACCGCAGAATCATTCTTGCCTGTCTGCCGCTGGCGCCGCACGTCGCGCAGCCGCTCCACACGGGTGTCTTCAAGGACCTGCGCCAGGCGTACGCGCGGGCAATCGACGAGTGGCGCCGTGAGGACGAGAAACTCAGTGCAAAGCACGCGTTCTTCTTTGCGCTCGCAAAGGCCTACGATCAGGCCGTCGACGAGACCCGCCTCAGAGCCGTGTTTGCCGAGGAGGGCCTTGTTCCACTGTACTCGGAGACAGTTGAAGCGCCAGCCGTGTGTGCGTGAGCCTGCTAAGGTGTTTCGTCCTGTTGTGTGCCAAACGCGTACCGAACGCGTCACTTTTGACTCTGAACTAATGCGCGCGCTCGGCACGGCTTCTGCGCGGTAAACTTTGAACGTAGTATACGGTGGACGTAGTATACGGTGAACGTAGTATACGGTGGACGTGGTATACTATGAACGTAGTATACATGAACGTTTTGAACCTACGCACCTGATTGGTATGCATTCCATTGGCCAGTCCTAGGAATTTGAGTTGGCCCTATGCACCTGGACCTATGGCTTTAAATTGGTTTATCACGCGTGCATCGAATATGCGACACTAGGTATGTACATTAACTGCCGGCGGGCGCTGCACGTGTTACACAGTGCTCGCTTTGCCTTTTTAAAATTGTTAGAGCAGGACTCAATTACAATTGCCTTCCAGTTGGTTGTGGCTCGTTTGGCTCAACGTCGATGATTACTCAAGGCTGGCCCTGGCCCGTTTATGCATATTGCTAAGCGTCATGCAAGATCATCGCCGCTAGCGGCCAAATTCGATGGGGCTGCGCCTTTTCTGAAGTCCGGCACCCAGCCTTTTAAATTGATAAAATTTGCGCGTCGCTGCAGTGTTCTGTAGAGTGCCAAGCAGCAACCTCTTGTCAGGCTTCGCGCACGTTCGATCCGCCGCTTAGTCCGCAGCCTGGAGGCGAGACCTAACGGCCCTCCTAATATGCGGTCTCGGTCGGTGCCTGAAATAATGCACCCTAGCCCTGCGGGTCTAGAGCGGGACCGCTGCACGGCCTATATAAACAGCCGCCATTCACGCCAACGGTTCTGTACACTCGACTACAGCTCCAGTTCCAGTTCAAACTCTAGTTTCAATGGTTTCCGCAGTTATTGGCCAGCCCGCTCCGACGTTCAAGAAGCAGGCCGTTGTCGACGGCATCTTCGAGGAGGTCTCGCTCGAGCAGTTCCGCGGCAAGTGGGTCGTTCTCGCATTCGTTCCCATGGCGTTCACGTTCGTGTGCCCGACCGAGATCATCTCGTACAACCGCAAGCTCGCCGAGTTCGAGAAGCGCGGTGCCGTTGTGCTCTACTCGTCCACGGACTCCGAGTACGCGCTGAACGCGTGGAACAACCTGCCCACGAGCGACGGCGGTCTCGGCGGCGTGAGCATGCCGCTTGTTTCCGACGCGAACCACACGCTCTCGCGCGACTACGGCGTGCTTGTTGAGGACGCCGGCATTGCGCTGCGCGGCACCTTCATCATCGACCCCGAGGGAATCCTGCAGCAGGTCACGATCAACAACGCCTCGGTCGGCCGCAACGTCGACGAGACGCTGCGCCTTGTGGACGCCTTCCAGTTCACGGCCGAGCACGGCGAGGTGTGCCCTGCCGACTGGCAGAAGGGCGACGAGACGATCGACACGAAGGACGCGTCGAAGTACTTCTCGAAGCACTAAACAATTTGTGATGAACTTAACGATATAACTACATAGAAAAAATGTGTCCTTCTGGTGTCATTTACACTCAACTAGTGGAATGTGTAGCGCGAAGTTGCGCCGGGTTTCTTACGGTTATCTACTCTGACTCCGCTCAATGCGGCATGTCCATAATGGTTTGGCTCCGCACAGTGCTGCATGCCAGTAGAGCGCGGGCCAATTTCCCGGACCGATCCGTCGCGTCGCAAAGGACCCTTGCCCTCCTCCAGGTGGTTTCGGAATTGGCCCTCGCTCGATTCGCTCGATCCGCCCGATTCGCTCGATCCGCTTCGTTTCCGCTGCAATTCCGCCTCGCCACTACCAACCAGGACTCGGCATTTCTCGTAATTCACATCGCCGCTCGCAGCTGTGCATATGCTGAGCGTAATTCTCGTGTTCGCGCTGGCCCTCGGCCTGTGGCTTACGTCCAAGGACTTCGCATATCCGCTGTGGTACAAGCTCCAGGCCCGCCGCCGCGGGTGTGGAAGTGTTCCCGTTGTGTGGTACTGGCCCTTGGGAATCCCGTTTGCGCGCGAAATGATGCAGAACGCGCGCAAAGAGCGCCTGCTCACGGCCGTCAAGGAGCTCAGCTTTTCCATCCCGGACGGCAAGTTGACGCACATGCGCCAGGGCCTGTTCATGTGGGTGCTGGCGACGCGCGATCCCGAGAACCTGAAGGCGGTACTGGCGACGGACTTCGCGAGTTTCTCGCTGGGCAACCGCAATCCGCAGCTAAAGCCCGTTTTTGGCTCCGGAATCTTCACGCAGGACGGCGCCGAGTGGAAGCACTCGCGCGCCATGCTGCGCCCGCAGTTCAGCAAGGAGCAGGTGAGCCGGCTCGGCAGCCTTGAGCGGCACGTCGACACGCTGGTTTGCCAGATCGAGGGCCGGCCCGTCGAGATGCAGCACATGTTCCACCTGCTCACGATGGACACGGCGACCGAGTTTCTGTTTGGGAAGTCTGTGGACTCGCTCAAGTTTAGCGGCGAGAGCCGCGGCATTCTTGTTGTTGACCACGCGTCCGGAGACAAGGTCTGGTCGGCAGACTTCGTCGAGTCGTACACGTACCTGAACCGTCTCGCGTTCAAGCGGCTCGTGTTGAACGGGCTGTCGTGGGTCACGCGCTTCACGGACCCCGAGGCGGCGTTCCACATGCGCCGCGCCCACGTATTCCTCGACTACTTCGTGCAGGAGGCGCTGCAGGCGACGGCGCCTGGCCGGAGCGACGAGAAGCGCCGCGAGTATGTGTTTAGCCACGAGCTGGCCGAGGTGGAGCGCAATCCCGAGACGCTGCGTAACCAGCTGTTCAACATCCTCATTGCCGGCCGCGACACCACCGCCTCAACCCTCTCGTTCTCCGTGTACTACCTGGCAAAGTACCCTGCCGAGTGGGAGAAGCTGCGGCGGGAGGTTGCCGAAATGCTTCCCGCCGGCACACCCGTGACTTACGAGAGCCTGCGTCGGCTTAAGTACACGCAGAGCTTTGTGAAGGAGGTGCTGCGACTGGCGCCGGTCGTGCCGCTGAACGTGCGCACGGCCGTCCGCGACACGACGCTGCCACGCGGTGGCGGCGCCGACGGCTCGCAGCCTGTGTTTGTGCCGAAGGGCACGGAGGTGAACTACTCACCGTACGCGCTGCACCGCGACCCGCGCATTTATGGCCGCGACGCCGAGGAGTTCCGGCCCGAGCGGTGGACAGCCGAGGACCGCGACCGCAGCAGCGCCATGAACACGTGGGGATACATCCCGTTCAACGGCGGGCCGCGCATCTGCCTGGGACAGCAGTTCGCGCTGACGGAGATTGCGCTGACGCTCGTGAAGCTCGCGCAGGCGTTCCGCAGTCTGGAGCGCGCACCTAGCTTCCCTGACGAGCGCATTGACCGCACATTTTTGACCCTGCAGCTGGGCGGTGCCGGCGCGCCGGTTGTATTTAGGGCCTAGTTCGTATTACGACTGACTTACGTGGTCCACGGTTCTGCCTCGTGCTGTGGCATGGAATGGGGCGCTATGCTCTCCTTTTTGGGCCATGGGCTCCGTCATATTTCCATTACGTAGGCTGCTAGCCCTTTGTATAGCCTTTTCATGTCCGTACTCACCATCCAGAAGGCGATTGTCGGCAGCAGCCACAGTTCAGACTACGAACATTGACGCGAAGCACGCCGTGTCTAAGCCGGGCCCGTCACAGGCGCTCGTACGACACACAGTTTCTCGGTCGATGACTTGTTAGCGCTGAGGAACAGAACAGCATATGGTTAGGCCTGCTGGACCAGTGCCTTTAGTGAACGAGGACGCGTGAATGGCCGTAGGAAATGTGCACCCTTTACATTGAAAAGCATGCCAATTCGGTCGCAATAAGGAACACCTTGATTAGCATGTGCTTGGATACACTGGTCCGCTAATAAACGGGGAGGCGTGGATGGCATGAAATAAAATTGCACGTTTTACATTAGAAGTGTACTAGGTGAGATAATCTATGTATTTATGTTTGACTTATGGTCCTCAAATTTTGCTTGCTTTACTGTCCTGCCTCCTAAGGTGGTTGTTGAATTGAGCATGAGACGATGCTCTTTTTAAGTAAGCGCGAGCATATTTAGCGAGAATGCGGCACACAGCGCGCCACCCAAAATAGTGTGACCGCATATCCGGCCGAGTATAAATGGTGAAAGACTGTCGGATCTACTCTATTTGGAGTACCGTTGAAAATGTGGGTTTAAGGACTTCGCTGGGCGTGCTTCACGCTAGCTGAGTTCGCGTGCATATCGCGGTATGTACCTGCGTGAGATGCGTCTGTCCAATCAGCGGCTTGAGGTTATCCTTATCGTAATGACTCTTCCGAGTCTACCGAGATTAACGTTGACGGATTGTGCGCTGCCGCGTTGGTTTTTGGGGTAATTACAGCCGTTATCTAGTGCAACCCTCGCCCCTATCTCCACGCCCGTGATAGCGACTCCATGCCCCTCCCCCGCTCGAAAACAGATCTATTATACGCTTTGATTCTGTTCACAATCGCCAAATGTCTATCCCCAACGTCCAACGAGCCCTTATCGGCAGTAATCATGGCCCGAACTACAAGATTGCCATTGACGCTGAGTACCCTGTCCCAGTTCCCGGCCCGAATCAAGTTCTAGTGCGTCTCGAGTATACCGGCGTGTGCCACTCGGACTACGCTGTGCTTATTGGCGAGTGGGGCGAGGATTACAAGCCGTCGCGGCCTTTAGTCCCCGGGCACGAGGGCGTGGGCCGCGTTGTTCAGTTGGGAGACGGCGTGACAACGAAGGAAGTGACAATTGGCCAGAAGGTTGGCGTTCCGCTCGTGTCGAATCCGTGCTTCAGCTGCGAGCGATGTCTCATGCCGAACGCCGAGGACGTGCTGTGCGAGCTCACGAACACCAGCGAGGACCGCGGCTTTTACGGCGAGCAGCGCGACGGGACGTGGCAGCAGTATGTGCTTGTGGAAAAGTCATACATCATTCCTGTCCCCGAGGCCTGCGACAGTCGCGTCGTGGGCCCCGTGCTGTGTGGCGGCGTCACTGTGTACAAGGGCATCAAGCGGTCTGGCCTAAGCGCGGGCCAATGGCTCGTGATCCCGGGCGCCGGCGGCGGTCTTGGCACTATGGCCGTGCAGTACGCACGCCAATTGGGCATACGCGTCATTGGCGTTGACCGCGGTGAGAAGGCGTCGCTCGTGCGCGAGCTTGGAGCAGAGCACTTCATTGATTTCCAGACCGAGGACATTGAGAAGCGTGTTTCCGAGATCACGCGCTTGGGTGCCCATGGTGTGCTTGTTCTGGCTCCTAGCGATGCTATCTACAACAGCGCTGTGGCCTGGCTGCGTGAAATGGGCACGCTGGTCTGCATTGGCATTCCTGGCGACAAGGTGCGCCTCAGCGTATCCCCGGCGTTGATCATTGAAAAGTGTCTGAACATTCGCGGAAGCTTTGTGGGCACGCGCGCGGAGATCTGCGAGGCGCTGGACTTCGTCAGCCGCGGCGTTGTGTCGCCCACGGTGCAGGTGTTTGAGATGGAGAATGTTCAGGACGCGCTGCACAGAATGCACACGGGGAAGCTCGAGGGCCGGGCGGTGCTGCGCCTGCAGGATCCCGTCGTCCGCAGCGCTGCGAATCTGTGAGGAAGTCGTCTAAACTAGCACTAAATAGCCGTAACAAACGAACGAGCTTTAGTTGAATTTGAATTGATTTACACAATGAGGGCCATGAAGCATTCGAGGACTGAATTGGTCTGGCGTGGGCGCTTTTCGAACCGGAGTTGTCGCGGTACCACGACGCAGCGTGCTTTCAGTCTGTGAGACTAAGCCTTATGTGGTCGGTGGGGGACTCGCGCCGTAATTAAACAGGGTCATTGACCCTAACATCGGCGCGAAACGTCCTTATGCACCCACGGGGTGCAGCAGAGGAGCCCATCTCTGCGATGAAAGAGCACGTGACCTATGCGCATCTTCGCTTTAGTATGTACATGTATATGCGGCAATAGAGAAAATGGCTACCGGCGGTTAACACCGCTTACAAAGTTAAACTCCTGAACTCAGGGATTATGTACTCGCGAAGCAAATGATGACGACTGTTCCAGATAACCCATCCGATGCTGGGCTGCAGGCGGATCCAAACAATAAGGTCTCTGACAGTACGAATTGGTCGTCCACAGGTTGCGTCTCCCCGAACGATGCGGTGCGGGAAGAGGAATAGCAGGATAATGTCAAGACGTATGAGAAAGACGAGCTCTAACACCACTACCTCGAGCCAGAAAGGCCGTTCTCGCCAGTCCCTGGCAACCTAAAGGAGTACTCTAAAACCTAAGTGGGTACTGACGATCCAGATATGCCTCTCAACTGGCCTTGTTTAAGAAGGGCGCAGTCCTCAGCCTGTGCGCATTCTCAGTCCTGACGACGGTTCGCCCGTTATTGGACCTGGCGCCAACCAGATTAATGCGTATTACCACGTCGGCCTTCCCATGGCATTCCTCAACGTCTCGTTGTTTGTGCTCGGGTTCACGCTAGGTCCGTTATTCTTGGATCCCTGTAGCGAGCTTGCGGGGCGTAGGTCTCCCGTCGTCGTTGATATCCCAGGACAGACCATGTTCGCATACGCCTGTGCATCTGCGGCTAGATTTCAGACGCTTATGTTGTGCCTGTTTTTGCGGTAGTGTTTTTTACGTATTGGACATCTATAGCTCCTTGGTGTGTACTAAAAACCGATTGCATTTTATTCCGCTATAACTCGCTATCAAAATTCCAAAGCATAGTAGTGGTTTCGCATGCTACGGATAACATGCTTTGAGTAAGCAGTACCCTTCAGCAGTTGGCCCTGAATATGTGCGACGATTAGCTGCCATAGCAGACTCTGCTTCTCTGGTGCCAGAACAACCTTTCCGGTGCCAAAGAGTCAGTGCAAAATTGTGAAACGTAGGAATTCTCATCCCTGCAAACGCGCTTTCGATGCACCGACGGTGCGCGCCTTTCTCTTTTTTGTTCCTACGCCCTGTCATCACTTGATCTTGAGGACTAGCAGACGTCAAAGCATTGAAATGCCCGGAAATATAACAATTTATACTTTTGCTTGATTGTTATTCTGTTTTTTGTCGCTCTTGTGGCCAAAATTGGCTGTACGCATGGCAGGAGATGCGCTGTAGTCAGTTCGCGAGCACCTTAACTATTGCATCTACACTTCAAGGCTCGTAAGTCTTCTTGGGTAATAATATCATTTGAAATTCGATATTAAAGTAAAAATTCTCTTGTTTGGACACCTTTGTCGCCCCTCAATCGCGTCAGATCCGGGCCCGATCTGGTAGGGTAAGGGCGTCTGGTGAAAAATGAGCCCAAGACGAGGCCGCTCAAGATGAAACCCTCGTGAGGTCCCTCATTTCACGCAGGACTATTAAAGGCGACCGTCGGTATATATAAGTGGTAGAAATAAAAAACGATGACCGTGATCTAATGTGGGGCCTTAGTAGCGATAGACGTGGAACAAGCAGAGGAAGCAGGCGGTTTCTGTGAAGGTCGTGGACATACGAGCTGTCCTGGTCACTGAGCCGGACTCCGCTGAGCGCTCGCTTGGCGTCGCAAGTCGAAGACTTCGCTGGCCGATTAGTAGTCTTGTGATATCATTAGCCTATAAACCGTGATGCCGCTGTTGTTCGGTTTACTTCATGTTTGGATGCCTCCGGCGCCCTTGGACTGGGTCTTGAGCCTTGACGTGGAGTGTTCTCGAGCCAGCGTGCGGACGTTTTGCATGTTGGTGCCATTATCTTAGCTGGACACTTATGTCTGTGTGTCCCGTGGTGCCCTCTGTTTGGTTGGGCCCTGCGGCATTGACATCGAGGTTTTGCGAGACAGTGAGCCAACCGTGCGATCACTCGCTGTGTTAGACGGGTTCAACCGTCCGGACGGGTACATCTGGTTGGGTCTCTTGCCGGTCGTCCAAATCGGCCCTTTGCACCCTTCTATACTTGATGACCACGCGAGAACGGTGGCCGGATACGCGGCTGAATACTATGACGTG
>JAKUBX010000056.1:0-42612 GCA_030566975.1 Entelexis potacharoeniae
GCTCGGCGGCGGCGCCAGGCTCACCGTCGGCGTCCGCGCGCGCGTCGGGCCCGGCCGGGCTCGGCTCGACCAGCAGCGACGAGATCGACATCGCGTCGCGGCGGGTCACCTCTGCCATGTCGTGTGCTGTGTGCGTTAGTTTTCCCCGGGGCTGCAAATCGCCGCGCAACTTGCTGCTGACCAGACGGTGTCTCCTCCCGACGACCCTAGCGACGGGGCGACCCTAGTGCGAGCGACCCTAAGATTTTTTGGCCCAACAACGTAACCGCCCAGAGATTAGGGCCGCGCGGCCTGCGGCACTCCGGGCGCCGCTGCGCCGCGACGGCGCACGCTCGCGGCCGGTGCTTGCCGCGTACATACTTTATATAGTGGTTTAGGTCGGTTTGGGCCCGTGGCGGGCCGGCGGCGCGCGCGTGGCACCGGCGTAAATAGACGGCTGCATGCGGGCGCTGGCCACGATATGTGGGCGCAAACGCGGGTTCGCCGGTGCCGGCGCCCTGCAAACTGCGCGCGGGTGCTGCGCGGGCCTCGAGTTGGCCCGTTGTGCTGCGCATGCGCGCGCTGCGGGGCTCAGAGCGCCGATTGGCCGGCCCGGCGGGCCTACCGACATTTATGGAAATATCATGATAGCTTGTGCGACGCGGCGGGGCCGCGCGCGCCGCTTCGGAATTACGCTAGTTTATGCTCTGTGTAGTGCGCGCGGCACGCTGCGCCCGTCTGCAGCAGCGCCCGCGCGCGGCTAGCGCAGTTCGATGATTGGCGCCGATGACTGTGCCTCGATCCAGCCGTGCCGTGAGTAATCGCGTGCACGCTCCTAAATTAGCTCGCGCAGTAGCGCCGGCCGGGGCGCCGGCAGCGCCGTCTCATTAAAAAAATAAATCGAAACAAAGTGAAACAAGTTCTGTAGCCAAAGCGGATTCCAGTTCGGTTCGGCTCCGCGCGCTTCCCTTCGCCGGGGTGACCTAATCCCAGCCCAGCTGCCTCCCGTCCGCACCGCCTGCCCATGGCGATCTCCTGGCCGCTCGAGCGCAGCAAGGACCGCGCCGCGCTGGCGGAAATGTCGCGCGCGCAGCGGCTGCGCCTCTGGCTCGCGCAGTGGGGCGGCCTCATCGTCTCCAGCGTGCTGCTCGCCGTCCTGGCAAGCCTCTCCTCGGTGCTCTCGAGCTGGCTCGCGTCCGTGCGCGGCGGCGTCTGCGCCGACCACTGGTACCTCGACCAGCGCGTCTGCGAGCACTGGCACGCGTGGCAGCCCAAGATCGGCTGGGCCGTGTTCTACCTGCTCTCGGCCGCGTTCGCGCTGCTCGCGGCGCTGTTTGTCGCGCTCATTGCGCCGGGCGCCGCCATGAGCGGCCTCATCGAGCTCAAGAGCTACGCGCAGGGCTTCGACCCGGACGCGCTGTGGGGCTGGCGCCCGCTTGTCGCAAAGCTGCTCGGCACGGGCCTCGTCGCCGCGTCGGGCCTCTGGCTCGGCGAGGAGGCGCCGCTCGTCCACGTCGCGGCCATGCTTGCGCACGCGTTCGCGCGCGTGCTGCCTGTCAGCGAGGCGCGCCGCCGCGACCTTGTGACGGCCGCCATGTGTGCGGGCATTTCCGTCGCGTTCAGCGCGCCGCTCGGCGGCGTCCTGTTTGTGATCGAGTTGTTCACGCCGGCGCTGCCCGTCATCTGGCAGGGCTTCGTGTGCTCGGCCGTCGCCACCATTGTGCTGCGGCTGCTTGTGTCGCCGTCGAACGCGCTCGGCGGCATCGTCGTTCCCGAGACGGGCATCTTCCGCGTCAGCTTCGACCGCGTCTGGCACGGCGTCGAGCTCGTGCCCTTCGCGTTCCTGGGGCTTGTCGGCGGGCTCTACGGCGCGGCCGCGTCGCGCGTCTCGTCGTGGGAGCGTCTGAACGCGCTCTACACCAGGCGCCCACTGCTCTCGACCTTCGCCATGGTCTCCGTCACCGCGCTCGCGTCTTACCCGACCCTTGTCAGCCGCATGCCCGGCACAGACCTGCTCGCCGAGCTGTTCGCTGAGTGCCGCGCCTCCTCCACGGACATGCTCTGCCAGGAGAAGCACGTCGGCGCCCTCATCTACACGTTCGTGCTCGGCGCTGTGCTCATGCCGCTCTCCTACACACTGCGCGTGCCCTCGGGCATCCTGTTTCCGACGATCGTGCTCGGCGCGCTCGGCGGCCGCATCGTCGGCCTCGCCATGCAGTCCGTGCTCGAGCGTCTGCCCAGCATGCTCAGCACCTCGTTCTGCCCGGACGAGGCCGACCACTGCATCACGCCGGGCGTCTACGCGCTAGTCGGCGCCGGCGCGTTTCTCACGGGCGTCACGCGCCTCACCGTCTCGTCCGTCGTGCTCATCTTCGAGATCACCGGCGCCCTCTCGTTCGTTGTGCCCATCATGGCCGGCGTCATCATCTCGAAGTGGACGGCCGACACGTTTGGCCAGCGCCGCAGCATCTACGCCGTCTGGCAGCACCAGCGCCACCTCCCGTCCCTCCCGGACGCCGCGGCTACGATCCCGGACCTGTACGCGCAGGAAATCATGACCCCCGTCGAGGCCGTGACTGCAATCAGGCACGGCCAGTCGCTGCCCGAGGACGTGCACGCGCGCTGCGTGCCTGTGCTTGGCGACAACGACCAGTTGCTGGACCTGGTTGCCAGCCGCACGGGCAAGCCCGAGCCGTTTGTTGTGCTGGCGCCAAAGTCGTCGCTGCAGCTTGTTGTGTCGTGCGTGCGCAAGCTCGGCGTCCGCGTCGTGCTCATCTGCTACCGCGGGCAGCTCCGCGGACTCCTGACCGTCGGCGACGTCATCCGCGTGCTGGACGAGGACCCGAAGAAGACGCGCGTCTCTGCGGCCGACGCAGCCGAGTTCGAGATCGAGAGCGACTAAAGCCGCTATTATTTATTTGTACAACCCCAACGAGTGCACCTCTGAGCGCGCTATACACTCAAGAGGTCAATACATACACTTACAGCTCATACACTTACAGCTTAACTACTAGGGAGACTAACATATTCTGGCGACTCTAATACATACTATGGAACAGATTCAAATCAAGCAAGGAGTTTGCCCAACATGCAGACCCCAGACTTTTCAGTCTTTTTTATGCGCTTCGCGCGCTTCGCGCGCTCCTCGCACTATCCTCATATGTTCCTCACATGCAGCTCACAGGACAGCTCGGGGCGTATAAAAAGGCGCGAGGATTCGGCGCGTTTCCAGCATGCTGAACACGCCGAGCCAGCCGAGATTCATGACACTATCGCCGCCCAAAAATGAAACAAACAGCGCCGGCGGTGCGAAACAATCCCGGCCGTCCTCGGGCGCTAGCATCTTGCACTATGTTGCCATGGGCTCGAGCTCACCGCCTACTCAGACTAGTTGCCAGGGGCTCGGAATCACGTACCCGAACTCAACACAAGAGACCGTCGTGGACCCCAGCGTCGAGGCGTCCGAGCTCAACGACAATGTCTGGTCCGAACCGCCCGTGACAAACTGGGTGCCTGGGTCGCGGGCGGTCGAGGCCGTACTCCAGTGCGCAGCGCGGCCGCAGTCCTGCAGCGGGCCGCCGCGCCTCCAGCTCATGGAAAACTGGCGCGGCCAGGCAGAGCTCACCGTGCGCTACCAGGGCGATATTCTCAGCACTCCGCTCAGGGAGGGCCCGCTTCCGACGTTTATGAGCACCGGAGTGGACTATGATGCCCTGCTAGGTACATGCGTGGTCGCGCGCAGCGACGCCAGCGACGGCACGTCGTCGCCCGTCGCGCTGGCCCAGCAGCTGAAGCGAAAGGCGACAAAGCTGTACTCAGAAACGAAACGCTGGCGTGTAGCCGACATTGAGCACAGCGATTCCGTGCTCAACACGGACACGCTGCTCGCGGATGCAGGCCTTGACTTCAGCGACTCGTCGCTTCCTGAGCAGACTGCACTCCAGCGCGCCTCACGCAGCTCATCTCACGACGAGACTATGTCTCCAAGTACGGCAAGCAGCCCGCCGCTTCCTGACGTGACCGCAGCACACCACGCGTTGAGTAGTCCGCCTTTCCTCGAGGCCGCGACCCCGCAACATGTGCCAATCAGCTCGCCTCTTCAACCGCCCTCATCGAGCCCGTCTCTCTCCGAGCAAACTAGCCGAGAAGACTCGCGCAGCGTATCTGTTCCTGCGCAGATATCTTCACCGTACTTGCCAAGCTCGTCGAGCTCGTCGTCTCTTGCCGAGCAGGTCAGCACGCGAAAGCGGCCCCGGAGCGCAGATAGTGCCCCTGAGTACACAGACAATTCTGGAGAAGACGGTAAGGATCGCGAGTTCAAAGCCTCTACGCGCACTGCGCGCGGGCGAGCGCGCGGACCCAGCCGGCCGTACAAGATCGCGAAGGCACACAAGCTCAGCGCCGAGGAGATCGACACCATTGTCGCTGCCGCTGTCGAGCGCAGCCACAGCGCGCAGAACACTCTGATGCCGCTCGCGTGCGAGCTTCAGCAGGGCCTCTCTCGCGTCGAGGTGCTGAAGAAGCTGCACCCGCGCGGCAATCTCCTATCAGAGCGCGTCAAGGGCAGGCTGCACTGCGGCCCGTTCTGCCGCAAGGTGTTCCACAGCATTCTCGCGCTCGCCGAGCACATGGACAAGTCGCACGAGTACGACCCGCGGCCCATTAAGTGCCCGTACATGGACTGCGAGTACTGGGTGCTTGGCTTCGCGCAGCGGGCCCATTGCCTGCGGCACGTCCGCGACCGGCACACGGCGATCATGCACGAGTGCGCGATCTGCAAGAGCGTCTGCACGAGCGTGCGGCAGTTCAGCCGGCCCGACGCGCTGCGGCGGCACCTCAATGCCGTGCATGGCGCTCACGAGGCTGCGAGCGGGCCCAAGACAAAGAAGGCGGTAAATAGCACATAAGGAGTTGTGTAGGTAAACAGAGTAGGTAAACAGAGTAGGTAAACAAGGTAGGTGAAAACTACAGATGAGCACAGTTGGTGAACACCGTAGGCAAGTAGAGCAGATGAGCAGAGCAGATGAGCAGAGTACTACAGGTAGACACTACAGGCGAACGTTACTGGCGACCAGTAGGTGCACACAGTAGGCGGGCACAGCTGTGAGTTGCAAACAGCATGTGCGCACGCAAAACGGTAAGTTTAAGAGTTCATGTCGAAAGGTCGTTATACTACAAGGGTGGGGCGGGCTCCCCAATATTATTTATTATAGCACCACCTCCTTTGCAAGGTTGCGGCGCAGCAGCCACACGATTTCAGTCGGGCGGTAGCCGGGATGGAGCACCTTCTGCCACTCGGGCTCCTGCATGGCCTCGGCAATGAGGGCGTGGCTCTTGGCCTTTGTGTCGTCGCTAGCGTCGTCCCACTCGGCCAGCGTCTGCATCATGAGGATCGAGGTCTCGGTGGTGACGACGACGCCGCTGAGGTCACCGGCCAGCGCAACGAGCAGCGGGTAGAACTCGGGGCGCTGCATCGGGAACTTGAGTAGCGCGCCCAAGTTCGTCGTGATCGCGTCCACGTCCTCGGTATTCAGCGCGTCAATGAGCTGCGTGAGCACGGCAGCCGGTGCAAGGCTGTCCCGCACGGCGAGGGGCAGGTCGAGCTCGTCGAGGTGCGACGGCTCGCGCAGCGCGTCGAGTGTATATTGGTCGCCAACGGGCTTCCGGGCCACAAGGATCTCCTGGAAGAAGTCGAGCGACACGTTTTTCATGGCGGCAAGATCGCTCGCCTCGTACAAGTAGTGCACGGCACTCGCGTAGCGCTTCTCGTCGGCAGCGACGTCGGCGGCAATGTGGCAGAGCCGCAGCCGCAGCTCGGGCAGGGCGAGGCGCTGGGCCAAGGCAATGGACACAGGCGCGGAGTCGAACGAGCGCTTCACGAGCTGCGGCAGCAGCACGCCGGCGGCCTCCTTGGCCATGGGCGTCGCGACGTTGTCGAGCAGCTCGATGCCGATGTCGACGAGCTCGGGCTCGGCGAGGCACGCGCGCGCGTACTGCACGGCAAGGCGCTCGCGGATGCCACCACCGGCCTTGCCGCTCGAGGCGGCGTACTTCTCGAGGCCGCCGTGCTCGCTGCAGAACTCGGTGATGGCGATGGCCGACGTGAGGTCAAGCGCGCGCAGGCAGCTCAGGGCCGCGACGACGCGCGACTCGAACAGCGCCTGGCAGCCCTCCTCCCACGTCACCTCGGAGCTCACGGTGTGCTTTGCCGCGGCGGCCGCGAAGTGCTGCGGCAGCATTTCCGGCGTTGGATCGTTAAACAGGTACAGCGCGGCCACGCTGGCCATCCACGAGTCCGACAGGCTGTTGATTGTGTCTGTGTCGCCAACTAGCACGGCGGCAATCGCCGCAACGGGCCGCAGGTGCTCGGCCAGCGGCTTGCTGCGCAGGTTTGTGTGCAGCGCCAGCGCGTTCTGGCGCCACTGCATGAACGACGCGTACTTGCTTGTGACCGGGTAGGCTTCGAGAAGCCACACAAGGTCCTGGAACTCGGCGTCGGAGCTGTGCGGGGCCTTGAGCACGAGCTTTGCCGCGTCGTCAAAGCGGCCGCACAGCACGCAGTTCTGCACGAACGTCCAGAACCACGGCGTCGCGGCCGGGTCGTCAAGTGCCAGGACCTGGGCAAACGTGTCGGCCGGCCAGCGCCCGACCACGGAGTCGACGGCCTGGATCCAGTCCAGGACGCTGCGCGTGTGCTCGGACTCCTCGGGGCTGGCGAGCACCGTCGCGGCAAAGCACTTCACGAGCAGCAGCGTGTCGGAGTAGAGCGCGGTCTCCGCGCTCTCGTCGCGCACAGCGCCCAGCAGCCGCAGGAACTCGCCCAGGTATGTGTATGTCGCCTCGGCCTCGGCCAGCGGCTTGGCGAGCCGCTCGTCGACGTAGCTCTCGAGCAGCGCGTGCGTGTGCTGGGCAAAGGCCACCTGGGCCTCGTCCATGCTGGGCGCCGGCAGGTCCTCGAACGGGCGGTCGTCGAGCATGCCGACGGGGGAAAAATAAATATTGTTTACGGGGGGAAGGTCGTGGTGGTCGGTGGTGCGCCAGATCCCGCGACACGGGTTAGTCAGGCGCGGTGTGGGTCAGAGGTGCTCGGGCGTGTGGACGGACGACTCGAGCCAAGACGCATGCCGCGGTACTCTCGCCTTCCGAACGGGCCCGAGCTCGACTCGGGCGCGGACGCAGACTCCGTTGCGCTCATGCAGGCGCAGGCGCCGCGCAAGTACGGCGGCCACGGCGCGCCCGAGTACGTGCCGCTCGACGACCTCGACGAGAGCGGCCGCCAGCGCGAGCCGCCGCGGCACGAGATTGCGCTCGAGATGAAGAACTCGTCGCGCAAGCTGCTCTGGGTCGTGCTTGCCGTGGGCATTGCGCTTGTGTGCGGCGGCGTGGCCGGCAGCTCGTACCGGCGCGCGCATCCGCAGGTGCGCCCGCCCGATGAGTATCTGGTGCAGCCGCTGCCGCGTACGGCACTGTCGAACGGCACACACAGCTTTAACCGCACGACGCTCGTGCTCTCGCTCGACGGCTTCCACCCGCACTATGTGTCGCCCGGGCGCACGCCGGTGCTGCACAAGCTTGTGAAGAAGGGCTGCGCCGTGCCGTTCATGGAGCCGTCATTCCCGACCCAGACGTTTCCGAACCACTGGACGCTTGTGACGGGGATGTACCCGATCAACCACGGGATCATTGGGAACACGTTCTACGACCCGGAGCTCGACCTCGAGTTCGTGAACACGGACCCGGAAAGGTCGCTGAACCCGCTGTACTGGGGCGGCGAGCCCGTGTGGGCGACGGCGGCCAAGCACGGACTGCGCTCGGCCGTGCACATGTGGCCCGGGTCGGAGGTGAACCTGACCGAGGGCAAGCCTGACTACATGACGAAGTTCGACGCGGCCGAGCCGCTGAAGACAAAGGCGCGCAAGATCATTGAGTGGCTCGACATGGCCGACATGCCCGAGCTCATGCTCGCGTACGTGCCCACAGTAGATACGGTGGGCCACCGCGTGGGCATCTCCGGCGCCGAGATGGTCGGCGCGTGCATGGACGTCGACGCGTTTGTGGGCAAGATTGTCGACGCGCTGGCGCAGCGCAACATGACCGATGTCGTGAACCTTGTTGTTGTGAGCGACCACGGCATGGCGCCGACGAGCGACGACCGCATGGTGTTTTTGGACGACGTAGTGTCGAACTGGGAGAACGTGACGACGAATCGCGGGTGGCCGCTGGCGGGGCTGCGATTCAAGAACGGTGCCGAGGACGTTGACGACGCGTACGAGTCGGCGCGCAAGGTCAGCTTCCTCGAGCACACGTTCCGCGTGTTCAAGAGCGACGACATGCCGCGGCGCTGGAAGTTCACGACGGCGCCGCTGAACTCGCCGGACCCGGACCGGCCGAGCGGACCCGGCAACGACTACGGCAAACGCGACGCGGGCGGCGCCGAGGAGGAGCCCATCGAGGGCCGCTACAAGTACCGGCTCGCGCCGCTGTACCTTATTCCCGAGGTCGGGTACTCGCTCACGACGCACGACGAGTGGGACGCGCTGGGGCAGCACTACAACCTGGCCGGCGTGCACGGCTACGACAACCGCGCGCCGCTCATGCGCGCGCTGTTTGTGGCCCAGGGCCCGGCGTTCCCGGCGGGCCGGTACCGGTCGTTCCCGAACGTGGACGTGTACTCGGCGATCTGCCGGTCGCTGGGCATTCCCGAGTCCGCAGAGTCCGACGGCAACTTTGCGCTGTGGCCGCTGCACGAGAAGGTGGAGGAGGTGTATCCCGGCGTGGACTTCAACGCCGTGCCGATGGCGGGGTCCACGTTCGAGACGTTCTAACTTGCCTGTTTATACCATACGTTATTTTGCACATACCGGTAGTTGCATAGCATTGCTGAGTCTCCGATTTGCGTTGCTTCAATGCCCTCTTTAAGTCTGTGATCTCTTTAAGTCTGTGATCTCTTTAAGTCTGTGATCTCTTTAAGTCTGTGATCTCTTTAAGTCTGTGATCTCTTTAAGTCTGTGATCTCTTTAAGTCTGTGATCTCTTTAAGTCTGTGATCTCTTTAAGTCTGTGATCTCTTTAAGTCTGTGATCTCTTTAAGTCTGTGATCTCTTTAAGTCTGTGACCCCTTTAAGTCTGTGATCTCCGCACTCGGCTCGTGGTTCGTACTAGTTTGGTATTACTGAATGTTACTGTTACAGCTCGCGACGGTCATCATCATTATCGTTACTGTTTGGCGCTCATTCTCGCCAGCGCCTCGCGCGTCGACCGCATGCCGCGCCGCAGCGGCCACCGCGGGTTCAGAATGTCGTACAGCGTGCGCAGCTTCGAGCTCGGCTTCATGTTGTACATGTAGCGCGCGAGGTACGTGAGCCAGAGCACGTTTGTGATCGGCGTGAACGCGGCCGGGTCCGTCACGACCTTGCGCATGAGCGGCAGCACGGGCGTGCGCGCCTCGTAGAACGCCGGGTGCTCGAGCGGCGTGAAGATGACCGGCGCGCCGGGCGCGTGCATGCGGGCGAGCGCGCAGTTCAGAATCGTGACGCCGGCGATCGCGCCCGTGCTCGGCTCGCGGCGGATCATGATGTTGCCCGGGTGCAGGTTGCGGTGCTCGAACCCGACGCTCTCTTCCGCGCGCGCGAGCGCCGCCGCGACGCTCAGCAGCACCTGCACGGGCTCACGCTTCGACTCGAACGTCGTGTCGCTGAGCCGCGTGCCGTACAGCGGCATCTCGAACACGCAGCGGTACTGGTTCTCGGCGTCGGGCCCCGCCGGCAGCATGTGCACGTCGAGGATCTGCGCAAACGCGTCGCGGTCGGCGCCAGCATTGGCGTCGGCAAGCTGCGCGTGGATGCGCAGCGTCTGCAGCAGCTCGGCCGCGGGCGTGCGCGCCGTAGAGAACTCTTCGTAGAGCCGGTCGGCGCGCGGTTCGAAGCTGGGCGCGCGTCCGCGCGACGCGTGCGCAAGCAACGCGTCCAGCTGCTCCTGCTCGTACTTCGACGCAAGCTCGGCGCCGCGCGCGTGGATGCTGAGCATGGACGGGCTCTGGCGGATCTTGTTGCGCATCTTCTCACGGCTGGCGCCGGCCAGCGTGGGCTGCGAAATGGCGACCGGCGGCGCGGCGGCAGCGCGCTTCGGCGAGATGAACGAGCGCAGCGACTGCAGCGACGGCGACTGCAGAATGCGCCGCCGCCCGGCGTCCGGGCTGTGTCGCGCCGCGTCCGGGCTGTGTCGCGCGTCGGCGTCGGCGTCGAATCTCGGCGGGTCCGGCTGAATTGCGTCCTGCGCGCCGTGGTTCAGGCCGCCCAGCTGCATTGGGTGAGGCGGGGACGCGGCAAGGCTGGGGGGTGGCGCGGAGAACAGAGATCGGCCCGTGTTATGATCGCAGGTATATTTATTTACGTACGCGTCAGAAACCCTGGGAACCCTTGTTGTCGGCTGTGCTTGGACGTATTTAGAGGGTTAGGGCGCCCCTGCACGATAGCGGCATGACACCCGTCAGACGCAGCGCTGTCGCGGCATGCCCTGGCATGCCGGGGCACGCGCGCGCGGGCCGCAGCGAGATAAGCGAGAAATAAGTTAGTCTAGCAAGATCCACAGTTTAGAAGATCTGGGAGGCTCACAGCCTGGGAGGCTCATAGCCTGGGAGGCCTATAGCTTGGCTGATCTATAGCCTGGCTGATATATAGCCTGGCTGGCGTGTACCCAGGATCTATAGCAGCCTATAGCTTGGCGCTGGCCATCCACCCGAACTCGAGCTTCTTGTCCTTGGCAGGGTCAATGATGACGTTGATGAGCGCGACGTGGTTCGACTGCACGGCCTCGACCGTCGCGCGACGCACGTCGTCAAGCGTCGTCGCCAAGTACCCCTCGCCTCCCAAACTCTCGGCAAGCTTGTGGTACTGCGTGTTGAGGCTCAGCGCCGTCGACGGCAGCGGCTTGTTTGGTGCGCTGTACAGCGCCGGATCTACGCCGTGGTACACGCCGGAGTTGTTCATGACGTAGATGACCATGGGCAGCTTTGCGCGCACGGCGGTCTCGATCTCCATGGCCGAGAACCCGAACGCGGAGTCGCCCTCAATGGCCACGACGAGCGCATCGGGCTCGGCCGCCTTCGCGCTGATCGCGTAGCCGAGGCCGACGCCCATCGTCGCGTTCGTGCCCGCGTCGAGGCGGGTGCGCGGCTCCGTCAGCGCGAACGACGTGCGGCTCGTGTCCATGGTGTTCGCGCCCTCGCTCACATAGATGATCTTCGAGTCCACGAGCTTGGCCAGCGTCTCGCGGATCACGCGGTACACGGGCTGGTACTTCAGCGCGCCGGCGCTCTCGCGCTCGGCCGCGGCCGCCTTCGCCTCGTTCGCCTTGCGCTTGTCCACGACCGCAGCCGGGAACTGCGGCGCGCTCCAGCCCTCGAGCTCCTTCGCCAGCTGCTCGGCCACGAGCCCGACGTCGCCCTGGATGCCCAGGCCCGTGCCGCGCAGCTCCTCGGCCACCGTGTCGACCTGCACAAACTTGGCGCGCGCGTTGAACTTCGGCGCCATGCCGTAGTGCAGAATCCAGTTCAGGCGCGCGCCGAGCACAAGCACGACGTCGGCGTGCTTCAGCGCCTGCGAGCGCGCCGCGCTCAGATTCTGCGCGCTGTGGTCGGACACAACGCCTTTGCCCATCGGCGTCGGCACAAAGCCGAGGCCCGTGCGCTGCTGCAGGCGCCGCACGGACTGCTCGGCGCGCGCGTACGCGGCGCCCTTGCCGATGATGAGCAGCGGGAACGCGGCCTCCTTCACGAGCAGCGCCGCCGCCGTCACGCGCTGCGGGTCGCCGAGCGTGCGCGGCGCCGGCCACGGCGGCAGCACGCCCTGGATCTGCGCGTCGACACCGCCCTGGATCAGGTTCGCCGGTAGGTCGATGTACGTCGCGCCGGGCCGCCCGTAGAACGACACGCGGTACGCCTGCTCGACGAGCCGCGGCATGCTCACGAGCGAGTCCGGTTGCTCGGCGAACTTCGCGCCGATCCCTCGCAGCACGCTGACCTGGTCGAGCTGCTGGAACGCGCCCAGGCCCTTCTGGCCCGTCTCGGACGAGCCGGCCAGCAGCAGCAGCGGAAACCGGTTCGCAATCGCGTTCTCGACGCCGGCCAGCGCGTGGATCACGCCAGGCCCGCCGACCACAAGACACACGCCAGGCTTCCCGGTCATGTACCCGTACACGGACGCCGCGTACACGGCGCTCTGCTCGTTGCGGAACGAGATGAACTCGATGCCCTCGGCAATGCACGCCTCGGCCACCTCAATGACGGGAATCCCGACAATGCCGAAGATGTGCTTGATCCCCAGCTGCTTCAGCGTCACGGCAATCGCCTGCGCTCCGGTCGCCGCCATCCTGCAGTCTGTGTGGGGTAGAGGCCGCTGGCTGTGACTGAAAGCCGTTAGGCGTGATGGCGAACCCTAAGCAGCGCCGCGAGGGTGGGTGGGGCAGCGTTGGGACGGGCCGAGGCCGCGGCCGATCCGATCCTGCGCCTAAACTTTGGCTGCTAAATTCGTTAGTTTTAAACACTTATTTCGCCGTCTCCGCGCGCCGCCGCCTCCGCACTCTACTGCCGCTCAGTAGGGTTGCTTAGTACCGTCCGCCCACACCATGCTAGTGCCGCTAGCCGTGGCCGCCACGGCCGCTGTGGCCCTGGCAAACACAGAAGTCACCATCTTCGAGTTTGCTGGCGGCCCGCGCGACGGCGTGCTTGCGCGCGATGCGCCGTTCACGTCGCAGTTTTCCTTCGCGGGGGCCCAAGTCGAGCGTCTGTCGCTGCCGCTCGCGAGCGCGCCCGCAGGCAAATACCTCGCCCGCGTGTGCTGGCCGGCCAGCCACCCGGCAGACGTCTCCATAGAATTCGACTCAGAGGCCGGTGCCGTCGTCGTGACCGGGTCCAAGGAGGATGTCGTCACGCTTCGCGGCGCCGCTCACGAGGTCCCTTTCGACGTGCACCTGAGCCGCATGCGGCTGGGAATCGTTCCCGAGGACGTCATTCCGGCAATCCAGAGCGTTACGCTGGTCGCCGTCCTTGCGAGCGTCCTTGCGTACATGCTCCTTAAACGTATTTAACAAACAAGACGACTTGCACGCCTATACTTCCAGACTCTTTATTGAAAGGGCTCGCATGTTGAGCCCCGAATGATCACCCACAAGGGCCGAACCGGGTGGTGTTAGAATCTATGTCGTTTATTACTGTCATTTGTAGTATTAGTTCTATGTCGTTGTAACAGGCATCCGTGGATTAGTCTATGCCAATGTAACGGGCATTTGCGGGTTAGTCTATGTCGTTGTAACAGCAAATCGTATATGGGTTTCACGGAAAGCTGCCCTTCCGCGGCCCAAAGTAGCTGTTTGCAGGCACCGACAGCCGCGGCAGCCCCTTCGAGTCGCCAATGCGGAACGGCTGGCTGTTGCCCCACCAGTCCACGTTCACCACCGTCTTGTACTGCGTCGCAAAGAACATGATCAGCCCCGAGTACGCCACGCCAACGTCCATTGCGTGGCCAAACGTGTATGTGTACTTCTGCCACCACCGCGGGAACCGCGACTTCACAAACCAGTTCATCACAACGTTCACGTACGTGACGCCAAGCACATACTGCAGCGACTTGGGTGCCCACGAAATACCGCTCAGAATCGCCATCTCGTGAATGTTGTGCAGCAGCCAGTTGCACCGCTTGGTATAGCGCGGCACGTACTTGCGCGCCAGCCAGAACGGAAGCGGGAACAGCGCGCCAGCAAGAAGGCACCACTTCAGAGCAGGATACATGTTTCCGAGCAGGCGTCGTGGCCCAATAACGCCCCACTGGATTGCCGCATTGAAGAAGCTGCGCTGCGTCAAACAGTTGAACTTGTCGACGTTGTTGGGGTCGCATAGGTCCCTGATCGACCCGGGCGTCACCACCCACCACGTTAGCGCCGACTTCACTAAACAGCTCGCCGCCACGGAAACCATCTGGCACCGGAACAGCGCTTGCGGCGCTATGCCTGTGTAGTGCCCAAGCACTTGGTTCGTGATATAGTTTTCTGACTGCGAGAAGAAATTCGCAGCAAAAACCTTGGAAACCATGAGCGCGTTCGGGTTCCCCGGTAGCGCCAACCCAATGATCATCTCAAAAAGCGTATTGATCTCCAGGCTGATCGACGTTGTCGCATACAAGTACCCGAACGGCACGCTGAACACGAGCGACAGCCCGATTCCAAAGAAGATGGTCCACACGGGCGTCTTCGTGAACGAGTAGTACTCTACCATGACAATGGCGAGCACAATGGCCGCAATCATCATGGCAAAAAACCACCACTCGGGCACCTCCTTGTACTTGCACTGCGCGCGACTGAATCTATCTGTGCATCGCTGCAGACTGCCTCTTTGGTTGCCGCGCTTGAAGCTCCCCTTAACACTCGCAGCAAACACCTTGAACGACTTGACTATCGAGACGCCGTAGTTCAGGATGGCGTAAACTATCATGGAAGTATAGATCATGAGCGCTGCTCCCTCGTTGGTTAGGCTCCCTGCGCTCCAGAACGGCGGAGAATACTGTTGGTACTTCTCCTCGTTGAGCAGATAGCTCGGTGTGTCCAGGACTTTTCCCACCTCAAAAGGTTTCCCGTCGTTTGCGTGCAGAGTCGTCGTGTTTATAGGCAGATACGCAGTCCAGCTCGTATTCGTGTACCACAGGGCCAGGAGGGGTAGCATGCTCAGCAGCATTCCCGTAGTCGTCATCGCCTGCGCGAACACAGGCGTTACGACTGCAGTAGCA
Source organism: Entelexis potacharoeniae (assembly GCA_030566975.1). Classification (NCBI taxonomy): domain Eukaryota; kingdom Fungi; phylum Ascomycota; class Dipodascomycetes; order Dipodascales; family Trichomonascaceae; genus Entelexis; species Entelexis potacharoeniae. Next base: position 14,756 of record JAKUBX010000056.1, read on the forward strand.
CCTATATTATTCCAATCAAACGTGTTAATGGGATTGAACGCCAGCCCATGCATGCACCCAGTGATAGCCTGGAGACTAATATTGTTCGGCGCGATCCATGCGGGCCATGCGAAGTAGCTCAATGCTTGGAACAAGAAGTTTGTTACCCAAAACCAAGCAAAGCTGGCGCATAGTATAATTCCAAAGAACTCGACGCCCTTTAGCTTCCATCCATTGGTGTTTGAGCGCGACTCGTGGGTTACAAGTGCCCGGTTCACGGCAATCGTGGGCAGGACGCTGAACCACACACAGCGAGTTGGATATACCAGGAACGTGCGCATGATGCCAGCAAGACCGAACCCCATGAAATTCGACGCGAACACCATCATCAGGATATACCCGAAGCTACGGGCCTCGTCAATGCCGAGAAAGTGCGGATTGCTTTGAGCCACAATCGCGCGCAGCGCGTAGGGGCTTCCAATCGAGACCGACATGGTGAGCGTCGAGAGCATCTGCTCCTTGAACGTCCAGGGCCCCGGTGGGTTAATGTATATCCTTTTCCCGCCCAGCCATGGAATATAGAGAGCAGGCAGTTTGGCGACCAGTTTACCTGAATACACAAGCATGATGAGAACGGACCCAGCATGGAGTCCAATGCTTGGGTATCGAGTGGCAAAGAACGTGTCTATTGCAGCGCCGAGACACGCCCACATGACGCCAAGGAAATAGACTCTGAAGTTTTCGTAGCCCTCGCCGGGCTCGTCCAGAGGCTTGGTCACGGCCCGCACTTCGGGGTATATTGACCAGTCGTGAATAAGAAACGCCTCAAGCTGCAGCGCGAACAATGATTCGGGGTCGGCCTTCTCTTCGAGCAGGCCCTGAAGCTCCTCGAGTTTACCCTGGCTCAAGCAGGGGTCGTTTTCGTGCTCGATAATGGCGGCCTCCAGTATTGAAATGCACTCGTCGATTGAGCGCGATTCGATATTTTCCTGACAGGCTATAAGCTCTTCTTTGGGTAGAGCCGCATACTCTGTCTTTTGGAACACGGCATGGTTTGCGAGATCGGAGTCGAAGAACGGCCGTTCTTCGACAATGCCGCCGTCGCCAGCGCACTTCTCCTTGTCGATGGTCTCACATGAAGCATTGGTCGAGACGGTGGACGACGAGAGCGAGCGCTCAAAAATGAGGGTCGAAAGGCCCTTCTTTTCCTGAGCCGAGCTCGATTCCGACATACACCGGGTCTGGCGATCTGCAGTATGAGAATCTATATATCTCGCCGAGTCAGAACTTAGGTTCGCGGCTCCATCTGCAGGCTGGTCACAGCCCTCTCTCAGCCATAAGCCACAGCGTAGTTTCGCAGCGTTGAATATATACAGTTTAATTAGCTGCTTGGCGCGGGCAACTGACGCGCATTTTTATCGGCGTGGCGCACGTAGAACCATATTTACAAATCGCTCTGGCTCCTTCATAAGACTTAATCGGAAACTCAGAGTTAGCCTAGACCCCATTGGCCCATATGCTTATTTGCTCATTGGCCCGAGCTTAATGTTACAGCGGCGGCGTTAGCACGGAAGCTGGCCAAAGCCACGCACGAACCCCGTCGCGTCGCGGATATTCTCGAGCCCCGTGGCGTACATGACGAGGCGCTCGAAGCCGAGGCCAAACCCGCCGTGCGGGAAGCTGCCGAACTTGCGCAGATCCAGGTACCAGTCCAGGCTTTCCGGGGTCATGCCGGAGCGCACGATGTTCGCCTTCAGCGTATCGTAGTCATCCTCGCGCATCGAGCCGCCGACGATCTCGCCGATCTCGGGAATGAGCACGTCAAACGCGGCCACAGTGTCGGCGCCGGACTTCTTCATGTAGAACGGCTTGAGGCTAGCCGGGTAGTCTGTGACGACGACGGGCCCGCCGACAATGGAGCCGGCGAGCATTTTCTCGTGCTCGGACGGCAGGTTGTCGCCCCATTTAAGTGTAGGAAGCTTGTTTGTAGCGTTAATCTGGGCCACGGCGTCGGTGTAGGTGAGGGTTGTCCAGGGCCCGCCCAGAACGCGCCAGCGCTGCTCGAGCCTTTCGCGGGCCTCGTTGTTGCGCTTCGACGCGAGCAGGTCGTCGGCCATGCTGCCCGCGGGTACGAGCGTCTTGGCCATGTCCTGGCAGAAGCCCGTGAGGTCTGCGAGCGAGTCGAGGAACGCGAGCTCGGCCTCGACCATCCAGAACTCGGACAAATGGCGGTTTGTGTCGGAGGCCTCGGCGCGGAACGCCGGCGTGAAGTTCCAGACGCGGGAGAGCGCTGCCGCATAGACCTCGAGGTGGAGCTGCGACGAGACGCTGAGGTAGGCCGGCTTGCCGAAGAACTCGGCGCTGTGCGCGAGCTCGAACACCTCGCCGGCGCCCTCACAGTCGCTCGACGTGATGAGCGGCGAATTCACCTGTGTGACGTCACGGTGCGCGAAAAACTCGTGCAGGCGCGCGAGCGCCCAGCTGCGGTAGCGCAGGATCTGCGCGGACTGGCGCGTCTTCCAGCGCAGGTGCGGGAGCTGGCGCAGGAACTCGCGCGAGTGGTACTTTTTCTGCAGCGGGTACTCGCTGCCGGCCGGGCCCAGGACGTTGACGGAGCGCGCCTGGAGCTCGATGCGCTGCTGGCCGGGGCTGTCGGCCATGACGCCGTCGATCTGGACGCACGCGCCCGTCGAGAGCGGCGCGGCGGCGTCCGGGTCGGCGAAGACGACGTTGAGCGGGTCCGGGCCCGAGCCGTCGGCGACGTCTGCGAACGCGACGTTCTTCATGCGGCGGACGCTCTGGACCCAGCCGCAGACGGAGGCGTCGGCGCCCGGGCCGGCGCGCTTGAGCACGGCGGAGATGAGCGGCCTCATGAGCCGTTATTAGGGCGCGAGGCAGGCGGGGGCCGCGCGCGACGCACATTTTTGGGCCGAACCTAGCCCGGGCCCGTTCCGGCGGAAACCCTAACATCTAACCCAACCCGGCGTGGGCGCGGCAGTGGCGCCACCAGCAGCGCGCCATCCCAGCACGAGCGCACCCGCCCCCGACACGGCACGACTCGGCAGGACCCCACAGTCGCCCGGCAGACGGATTGACGCATGCAGAGTCGCTGGGTGTTCATTGAGCAGGATGATAACGAAGGAATTGAGCGCGATATCGAACTGGCCTCCGACACGGAGGACGAGCGCGGCGACGACGTGCCGTTCGGCCTGAACGACTCCGAGCTGGACGCGCCGCTCGCAGACATCGTCGAGAAGCAGCGGCGGCTCAGCGCAAGCAGCCTGCCGCAGAGCGAGCCCGCCGCCGGCGCCGGCGGCTCGCCAAAGCATCCCAGCATGGTTCTTATCACGGTGCTGGGCGTGGCCGCCGCGCTCACGCTGGGCTATTTATTCCGCGATTGATAACTTATGTGCGTTGATAACTTATGTGCGTAGAGAACTTATGTGCGTAGAGAATTTGCAGTTTAGAGGTAAAATATGCCCGTGCGGCGCTGTCCGCGCAGCGGCGCGCCGCTTTGTGGGGTCGCGCTCGCCGCGTCTGAGTTGCTTGTCGTGGTTTGTTCGCGCGCCGCTTTGCGCACCACTTTGCGCGCCGCTGCTTCGCGCGGCCCGGTTCGTGCTAGACATTACTCTACTTCCATATACAATGCTCTAAAGCCTAGGGCTTGCACCGGCCCGTGAAGCGCGGGTACAGGCTGCAGTCGCGCACCGTGAACCGGTTGCAGATCCACGCCAGAATGCGCTCGAGCCCAAGCCCGTAGCCGCCGTGCGGGAACGTGCCGTACTTGCGCAGATCAATGAACCAGTAGTACGGCGCCGGGTCCATGCCCTCGCGCTTGAACGCGGCCATGAGCTCGTCGTAGTCGGAGATGCGCATGGAGCCGCCAACAACCTCGCCGACGTTCGGAATCAGGCAGTCGACGGAGTCCGTCACGCGCGGGTCGTTCACGTCCTTCGACATGTAGAAGCTCTTGATCTCGAGCGGGAACTTCGTGAGCAGAATCGGCTCGCCGATCTCGTCCGTCATGCGCCGCTCCTCGGCCTCGGAGATGTCGTCGCCAAACTTGAACGCCTCGCCCGTGTCGCTGTTCACGACGCCGTGCTCGTTCAACCACTCCAGCGCCTCCACGTACTGCATGCGCCGGAACGGCAGCTGCGGCGCCTTGAACCCGGGGTTCAGCTTCTCGACAAGCGCCTTCATCTCGGGCTTCGCCAGCAGGCCCTCCACAACGCTGACAACAAGCTGCTCGAGGTGGCTGAGCATGTCCTCAAACGTGAGGAAGCCCATCTCCGCCTCGATGTGCGTGAACTCGCTGAGGTGGCGGCGCGTGTGCGAGCGCTCGGCGCGGAAGCTCTCCTGCACGCAGAACACGTCGCCCAGCGACGGCACAACCGTCTCGAGGTACAGCTGCGACGACTGCGTGAGGTACGCCGGCTCGCCGTAGTAGTCGAACTCGAACAGCGTCGCGCCGCCCTCGACCATCGACTGCACCATGCACGGCGGCGTCACCTCGGTGAACTGCGACTTCGCGTAGAACTCGCGGAACGACTGCACGAGCCCCGAGCGCACCTTCATGATGCTGCTCAGCGTCTCGCCGCGCAGCGTCAGGTGCCGCATGTCCAGCAGCAGCGACGGGTCCGCGTCCTCCTGCACCTTGTTGCTGAACGCGTCGGCGCCGCCCGGCGCCAGCCCAATCACGCGGTAGAAGTCGGCCACGAGCTCGTGCCCGCCGGGCGCGTTCTTGCCCTCCGGCACGGGCTTCAGCTCACCCTTGATCTCGACCGTCGACTCGAGCGTCAGCTGCGTCGTCTGGTACGCGTTAGCAAGGTCGCCGCTCAGCACGCACTGCAGGTACCCGCTGCCGTCGCGCAGCACAATGAACACAAGGTCCTTCTGCGAGCGGATGCGGTGGATCCAGCCGCTCACGGAGACGCGCTGCCCGCGCAGGGGCGCCGCGTGCGCGATCTTCGTCTTCTTGGCCGCCACATCGGCGCGGTCCTCGATCTTGATGTGCTTCGACGCCTCGATGCGCTGCTGCTCGGCCTCCTCCTTGGCCTGGCGCTCCTCATCAGCCTTGGCCGCCTTGGCCGCCTTCTTGGCAAGGCCCTCGGCGCCCTTGCGCGCGCGCTTGATCCCGCTCGGCGAGATCAGTTCGTACGCGTCCGTCAGCTTGCCGGCCTCGTCCTTCTTCGGCGTGAAGATCTGCTCGCTCTTCGTCACGTACAGCGCATACGCAGGCGTCGCGTAGGGACTCTGCTCGGTGCCCTGCGCCTCAGCGCTGTCTTTGCCCTTTGTTTCGTGAACAAAAACCTTGTCCGTCACGGACAGGCCTGCGGTTTTGTCGTCCAGACTCATGTGAAATGAATGAAGAGGCGCGCGTGATTTAAGTCGTTAGGGTGTGACTCGTTTCACTTTGACTCGTTTCCGCGGCTGTGACTCTTAACCGGCCTTCCATGCAGCCAACCAGCCAGCCAACGGCGCCGTTGGCGGGTCAATGGCTCCGACAAAAATCATGTACAAAATAATATTTATGAACTACGTTATTTAGTTTAGCACGGCGGTAGCATGTAGTTTCGATACGCCGAGACTACCCAGCCTCAGATACTCGTCTACGCAATTCGAAGCCGGCGGTTCGCGGGGCACTAGGGACCCCCACGTTTAGGTGAAACGTCTGCTGGGATACATTGTTTGTGATTGTCACGGTCCCAGTTGCCGAATTTGTGGCGATAATTGCGCCCTAAACGAGCTGTTATCTGTTTTAGTGGGCAACTAATCCTGTCAGATTATTCTATAGTAAATAAGCATAGCGCCAGCAGGGAACCCAGCGGGCAATTGAAACCTGAGCCATGCACGCAAGCAGACCGCGCGTGCAGCAAGCAGACATGTAATTAGGCGCGCAGTTTCCCGCTACAGCGCTTGCCGCTACATTGGCAGTTATATCCAAAATAACCGTAGCTAACTATACAGAAGCAACAATGGCTTGGGCGTCGAGCAGGCCCGCGACAGCCTTCTTGACCTCCTCGCGGCGCGACTTTGTGAACTCGTTTTCCCGCACGAGGCCCTCGATGCCCTCGGACCGGTACAGCACCTCGAGCAGCTCGCGCTGGATGTCCTCCTTCGACGCAAGAATGAGCTGGTACATTATTGCTTTCGGCACAAGGTCGGTGATCGTGCGCTTCACAATCGCGTAGTAGCTGTCGATGAGCAGCTTCAGCGCCTTCACGTCGATCTTCTCGCGCTCGTTCATGCTACCGCTGGCTTTCAGCACAGGCGGCGGCGTCTCGATTGCAGCAAGCTTCTTCTTGCTGCGGCCAGACAGCCAGTCGCCGAAGAACCCGCCAAATGGCGGGTCGCGGATGTCCTCCTTCGACACGGCAACGCTGTCCTTGGGCGCGCTGTTCGTGTCCTTCTTCTTCGTCTCCTTCGGGTCCTTTTCAAGCTTCAGCATGCCCAGCGACTGCTGCACCTGTGTGATCGCGTCATTGCCCTTCAGCAGGTCCGGATGGGCGGTGTTGATGTATGTGGCCTCCATGCGCACGAGGTCCTCGACGAGTGCCTGCGTCGGCGCGAGTTGCCGCCGCAGATACGAAATAAATACCTGCGACACCTTCGCCTTCAGCGCCGGATAGCGCTGGAACTCAGTCTTCAGCAGAATTTGGTTCAGAATGCGCACCAGCTCGTCGTAGATAAGCTGCACACATTTGAGGCCCGGCTCGCGGAACCGCTGGATCTGGCGGCGAATAATGATCTCAAATGGCTGCGAGCTCACAAACAGCGACGGCGCCGTGCCGCCCGAGTTGTGCAGCAGCGTGCGGATCTCTGTGTCGGTTACTTGGTCCTCGGGCTCGAGCACCTTGATGCCGTTGGCAAACACCTCGTGGAACACGAAGCTAATGCGCGCGCCGCCGCTCAGCTCCTGCGAGTTCACGTCGCGGCCACGGCCATCGAGCACGCTCTTGTACTCGTTCGAGAACTCGGTGACAACTTGCAGCACGACGCTTGACGGCGAGCCGACCTCCTCAGGCCCGAGCGCCGCCAGCTCGAGCTGGTTGCGCTTCAGCTTCTGGTCGATCGAGTTTTTGATGTCCGGCAGCGTGTTGCGAATGTGGTTTTGCAGAATCATGTTCAGCCGCTTGGCCAGGTACGCGGTGCCCGTGTACGACGCGCGGTTGCGGTACGCCGGGTGGCCCTCGAAGTACTTGCGCTCGTTCTCCAGCGCCTGCGTGATGCTCTTGTGCGCGTTGATGTCCTGCTGGCCGCGATTTACCACGGGCACGTACCCGAGCTGCAGCGGAATGACCTTGTTGTCCATGATTTCGGTGACGTCGGTGCCCTGGTCCATGAGGTCGACCTTTGTGAGCACGCCGATCGTGCGCTTGCCGTGCGGGTCCTCCTGGCGCGCCAGCTTCAGGCCGTCCGAGTTGGCAAGGTCTGTGTTCGCGGCGGTGACGGCAAGGATGATAGCGTTCGGCTTGCGGATGAAGTCGAGAATCATCGTGCGCACGAGCTTCTCAATGTCCTTCGGCTGGTCGCCGACGGGTACCTTTGTGAGGCCCGGCAGGTCGACGAGCGTTAGCGTGAGGACGTTGGGCGAGAAGATGCGCAGGTTGATGGGCTGGGCAATGATGCCCTTGTTGTGGCCCGTGGAGCGGTCGGTCTCGCGGATAATTTCCTGGCGAATCTCGTCAAAGTCGTGGAACTTCTTGCCGGGCAAGTGCGAGAACTCGCCCCACTCGTACTCGTTTGTCTCGTTGTCCGGCAGCACCGCGCCTGGCGGCAAGCGCGTGGACTGCAGCATGAGCACAAGCGGGCGGCGCGTGACAATGCCTGTGCCGGACGGCAGGAACTCGCGCCTGGTGAGGTTTGTGAGAATGGAGCTCTTGCCGCTGCTCTGCGAGCCGACGACAACAATCTGCGGCAGATCAATGCTCGCGAGATTGCTGCTTACAGTCGCCAGCGCATCCTGCAGCTTGTTCACCGTGTCGATGAGGTGCTTATCCATGGTTGCGCCGCCACAAGTACTGGTTCTAGACTAGCGGAAACACGCCTCGCGCCTGTGGGTGTGCTGGCGGTGGAGCAGCGCTGGGAGAGCGAGCCGGGTTCGCACGTGACGCAAGCCCGCGAATGGCCGCTGAAGCGTGGGTCGAGATACGCGTGCTTAAGGCGGCCACAAAATGCGATTCGTTTCTGGCTAAGTAGCAGGTATTTAATTTAGTGTTGAGCTGTGGTTGTATTTTACCAGTGCGCCGCACGCAAACGCTACAATACAGCTCGCACGTCTGCATTGTTACCGATGCAGCGGTGTTTTGGAGCACGGGTATTTATAGAAGCACGGCTGTTATCGCACGATGTTATCAAATGATGTTGTCGAACGAGGTTACTGAACGATGCTATCGAACGGTGCTATCGAACGATGCTATCGAGCGATGCTATCGAGCGACGCTATCGAGCGACGCTATCGAGCGCTATCCTAGTGCCGTATTGTTGTGGCCCTGACCCTGGCAACGCTCGCGGTTTCCGCAGTAGGACACCCGATCCGCAGCCCAGCCATTGTGCCCCGCAGCCCTTGCCCCCCACCGATCGGCTGTGCTGCGCTAACTTCGCTATCTGGCATCCTTTCTGCTGCATGATTGCGCTCGCCAGCATTGCGCGGGTCACAAGTAGCGCCTCCGTGGTCGCATCGTTTCTCGCGTGCGCGCACCAGCTCTACTTGGGCTACATCTACGAGGGCGCCGACGGGTTCTCGCCGGTGCTGCTCATCGGATGGCTGCTCGGCGACGTTCTGAACGTCGTGGGCACTATCTGGACGCACCAGCTCGCCTTCCAGCGCGTCATTGCTGTCGCGTCGCTATGCTCCGACCTCATGCTTGCGGGACAGCATCTCTACTACAAGCGCAAGCACAAGTACCACACGACGCCGGCGCCGCCGCAGTCCAATGGATTTGGCTGGCGCAGCAAGTGGAACGCGTTGCTGCGCCCGTACATCCTGTTCTCGCTCGTGTCTGCGTCGCGCGCGCACGCCTTCACCGGCGGCGACAGCGAGGAGCTCATTGACTGGGAGTTTCTCGTCGGCCAGTGCATGGCGTGGGTCGCCGAGCTGTCGTACGCGTTTGCGCTCGTGCCGCAGGTCATGGACAACTTCTCGCGCAAGTGCACGGGCAGCGTCTCGATTGTGATGTTCCTGGCCGACAGCTTCAGCTCCGTGAACTACCTGGCGACAATCCTTATCACGGCCGACGAAAAGACGTCGCAGCGCGAGACAATCGACTTCGTGATGGATGAGTTGCCGTACATCTGCGGCACGGCCGCGTGCGCGCTGCTCGACATCGTACTGCTGGCTCAGTACTTTGTGTATCCCGAGTTCATCGAGCCCGCGCAGTCGCCGCTGCTCATTGAGGGCGTCGACTGCGGCGCCGACGTCGTGCCCACGCTGTCCGTGTCGAGCTCGAAGTCGAACCGCGACCTGCAGCCGCCGCGCGCGCGCTACGGGTCGTGCGCCTCGAGCGAGAGCGCCTGACCAGAGCACTTCTCAGTTCGGGCGAAAAACACTAGATCTAGAACACGGCTAGAAGTATGATTATGATTTTTATTTGATGTATACAACCGATGTAATGAACTGATCCTAAAGGAATGTCTTCACTGCAGTATGATCGAATGCTCTTTGTAGCATTCCAAAATGACCGAACACTCGAACACTCTTCGCCGTACTGTTTTAGAGTTTTCTATATTGCCGTATGAGCTCGTCGTTACAGTATGGGTTCGCAATTGCAGGGTACCGCGAGACTAACTAGCGTCTCATGTATAACCGCGACGCGGTGCCAATTTATTTGTATTGGTACAGCAGCCCGGCCGCGCACAGTGACACGTAAGGACGCATTCACATAATTTATTTCTTTATTGTACAACAGGCTGAACCAAAAACGGCTCGCTGCTGTTCCGCTCCTGGGGTTCGGCTGTCGCACCGCTCGTGGGTCGTCACCGCTGACATATGTGTGCCAGTTTTGGGTTTCCAAGAACACCGCCGGCCGGGTGAAGATGACGCCGAAAAAGTACGGAATCACGCCGCCCATCACGGTTCAGGGCTCGACCGATGAGGAGCGCGCGCGCAACGAGGCCCTCATTAAGGAGCTGCGCGACCAGGGCTCGTTCGAGGCCGAGGCCGACACGCGCCGCCGCGTGCAGGTGCTGGAAATCATGCAGCGCATCACAAAGGAGTTTGTGTACCGCGTCTCGATCCAGAAAAACATGAGCGACGGCATGGCGCGAGACGCCGGCGGCAAGATCTTCACGTTCGGCAGCTACCGGCTCGGCGTCTACGGCCCCGGCTCGGACATCGACACGCTCGTCGTGGTCCCAAAACATGTGTCGCGCGAGGCGTTTTTTGAGGTCATGCCCGTGCTGCTGCGCGAGCGGCCCGAGCTCGAGGAGCTGGCGCCCGTGCCCGAGGCGTTCATGCCGATCATCAAACTCAAGTTCGGCGGCATCTCGATTGACCTGATTTGCGCGAGGCTGGACCTCGCCGAGATCCCGGACTCGCTGCTTCTTGACGACAGCAATCTGCTCAAGAACATCGACGAGCGCGACCAGCGCGCGCTGAACGGCACGCGGGTCACCGACGCCATTCTGAACCTCGTGCCCGAGCGCACCACCTTCAAGCACGCGCTGCGCGCAATCAAGCTCTGGGCCCAGCGCCGCGCCATCTACGCAAACATCATGGGCTTCCCGGGCGGCGTCGCCTGGGCCATGCTTGTTGCGCGCGTGTGCCAGCTGTACCCGAACGCCGTGGCCGCCATCATTGTCGACCGCTTCTTCTTCATCTACCTGCACTGGCCCTGGCCGCAGCCGGTCCTGCTCACCAAAATCGAGGACGGCCCGCTGCCCGTGCGCGTGTGGAACCCGAGCTTGTATCCGCAGGACCGCAACCATAAGATGCCCATCATCACGCCGGCGTACCCGAGCATGTGCGCGACGCATAACGTCACGGACAGCACCAAGGCGATCATCGAAGCCGAGCTCAAGCGCGGCCACGAGATCACGCAGGGCATTCTCGCGGGCACGCACACCTGGGCCGACATGTTCATCAAGAACACGTTCTTCTACGACTACAAATACTACATGTGCGTGTACGCAACGACGCGCGGCACCACGGACGAGCACCTTGCCTGGTCCGGCTTTGTCGAGTCGCGCCTGCGGTTCCTAGTCCAGAAGCTCGAGGTCGTGCCGGCCATCGACATCGCCCATCCATTCATCAAGCCGTTCGACCTCGAGTTTGCGTGCCAAACCGACGATGAGGCCCGCGCCGTGGCCGACGGGCGCCCTTTGCCGCAGACACCGCTGTGTTCCGCAACCGAGGTCGCGCTCGAAGCCACTGCGCCGGAGCCCGAGGACCCCGAGGAGAGCGCCAAGGAGGAAAAGAAGGAGGCTGAGCAGCACCCGAACGTCGTGCGGACAACGCTGCTGTTCCTGGGTCTCAAGCTTGCCCCCGAGCAGGGCTCGGGCAAGCGCACGCTCGACCTCGGAACACAGGTCCAGGAGTTCAACGACACTTTGCGCAACTGGGCCAGCTACAACGAGGACACGTACTCGCTGGCTCTGCGCGTCCTGAAGCCGTACGACCTGCCGGACTGCGTGTTTGGCGAGGGCGAGGAGAAGCCCAAGAAGGCCAAGAAGGTGAAGCGCGCGGCCGGCGAGAGCGGGGCCAAGCGTGCCAAGGTCGAAAGCTAAGTACACGCACCAAAGTGAAAACAAACACTTAAGAGTTAATTTTTAGGCGAGCTAGGCCGTCTTCGCCCTTTTGGCCGGCGGCGGCCCCTCGGTATTTATAGATTTGAGACCCTCAATGAGTCTATCAAGAACACACGATTCGCTCCATAGCACGTATTGAGCCATCTCCTGGCGCGTTGTCGTTGCCGCTGGCTTCGAAACTGCGCCGTACTCGCTGCGCCGCGTATTGAGTACATTCTGCAGCAGCTCCTTCGCCTCAGCAGTCATGGTCTCGTGCTCCGCGAAGTCGTCCACGACGGTTTTCAGATACTTGCGCTTCACTTCGGGCGCCGTGAGAGCCGACACAATGAGCAGGAGATCGTCGTCGTAGTTCAGCTGCTGCTCGCCATTATCCTCAATAACTGCCGGCTCGAGCGCTTCGGGAAGCTCGCCCATATACTCTTCTAGGCGGTCGAGCTTCGCGTCGACGGACTTCGCGTCTTCGCGTTGGCCCGCGCAGCTCTTGACCAGCTCAAGACTGATATCTACAGACTCCAAGGCGTGGTCGCTGCTGTCGACGTAACCAAAGCGGCGCAGCATTTCGCCGCTCGCAATGTTCGTGCGCTGCAGAAGCGCCTGCTCGCCGCTTTCAATAGCGTTTGTGGCCAGGCACGCCAGGCCGGTGCTGAGATCGCCCTGCTTGAACTCTACGTTTGTGTTCGAAGAGCCCTCATTGATCATATCCGCCAGTGGTATCAGCACCTTAGTCGTTGGTACCTCGTCGTCCTCGTCGTCCTCGTCTTCTTCGTCTGCTTTCTTGTCTTCCGCATTGCCCCCCGTCGGCACATCGAACGCGTAGGCCATGATAATACTGCCGAAGCGGTGGAACGCTTCGCGGGAAGTGCTTTCGCTCGGCAAAGAGCTGAACACCGACTCCTGGAGCACAGTTTCCTGCAGCTTGTTGTACAGCTCGTCAGCTGCGTCACGGCCAATGCGGCCCAAAACACCCGAGACACCCAAAAGGGTTGCTGCCTCCTTCGGGTCCCAGAACATTGGGGTGTTGAACTCGGTTGGCAAGACGTTAAAGTACGGAGCCCACTCGGGCGTGTTTTGGAGGGCCATCATTGCCACAATTAGGGCACTCCACTCGTCGAGGTCGTGCTTCCTGGCAAGCGCATCGATTTCAGGTGCTACGCCAGCGTGGAAATACAGGCTTGCGGGCACGCTGAACAGCTGTTCTGTGGATTTGACTGGGCCCTGCTTGATTCGCAGGCCGCGACCCATGTTCTGAGAGCGCAGATCAGCCAGCTCGACTTTCGGCGACATCTGCACACCCCTGGCCTCGAGCCAGCGCACAAACGCGTCGGTTTTCTCGGCGAATTGATCCATGCGCGCGGATTGAAAAATAAATTGACCAGCGGCGGATTTCCACCGCCTGGCACCCCTAGCCCTGCACCTCAACAACCTCCACCCGAAATTTCAGGTTTCCCGGGTAGGCGCCATGCTGAGTCTACGAAGAGGCATTCACACCCGGTCTAAAAAGGTGAAGGTGCAGCTGCTGAGGTCGTTTCCCTCGGTGGGCCTCAAGGGCGAGGTCCTGGATGTGAAGGAGGGCCTCATGCGGCACAAGCTGCACCCAAACAACGGGGCCGCCTATGTCCGGGCCGGCGAGGCGCTGCGGATTCCGCTGCTGCCGCGCGAAGAAGCCGTGAAGATCACGAAGGCGGCCGAGCTGCAGGCGAAGGCGGCGCTGGGCCGCGAGCAGGAGCAGCAGAGCCAGGAACAGCCCGCGGACCCGCAGCAGGAAAAGGTGCGGTCGCTGCTCGACTCGCTGAGCTTCCCGACGGCGACAAAGACTGAGGTTAAGACGGCGAACGCAGAGGTGAAGAAGGAGGTGAAGACGGAGCCTGCGCAAGACGAGACGAAGAAGCTGTTCGAGTGGCAGAACGAGTTCGTCGTGAACATGACCGACAAGAAATAAACAAACTGTACATACATTTGAGCAATCTATCTGCATTTGACCAGTCTATCTGCATACTTTTCGCGGGCTATGCGAGACGTTTCGCGCGAGACGTTTCGTGTGGTAGCGCCTTTCGTTATGCCCAGAACTCGGCGCCTGCCAGCTGTGTGTTGAGTGAGTGCGATATGAAATAATAAGAAAGTTACCCGAATTGAGTCTTACTCGTGATACGCCGGCGGCGGCTCCGAAGGATGCTGCTCATCCGCCGGTAGCACTGCGGCTGGCGAAGCGGCCGGCTCGGGCTGCGCAGAAGATGTTGCAGACGCCGCAGACGCGCTCGGCACGCTTGGAGCAGGCGGCACAGCAGGCACGCCAGGTGCCCCGGGAATTCCAGGAACAGCGGGCACGCCAGCAGCCCCCAGCGTTCCAGGCACTTGGGGCACGGCCGGCACGGCTGGCACGCCTGCGGCACCAGGGACGCCCGGGACTCCGGGCGCCGGCGCAGGAGCCGAAGAGGGCCCCGCGGTTGGCGTATAGGGCACGTTTGCGGAGCTCTGCTTCTCGATAGAGTACGAGCCGCCAGGCGTAGGCCCGTGGGAGGTCTGCCCGAACGTGCCCTGCACAGGTTTGCGAGCCGGCCGTGGCTTCATGACGTCGGGGTTCGATGCTATTCTCTGCGGCTTCTCAGGTGGGTACTTCTCTGGTGGGTACTGCGACGTGTTGCTGTAGCCCGCGTTTGTGTCGGCCTTGGGATCGACCGGCTCTACTGCAGTTGTTGACGCGGCAACGGGCTCGCTGGCCGCGCTTGCCTGGGGCTCGATTATGTGCGGAGACATCACTCGAATCGGCAGGCGCTGGATGATATTTGCAGACTCGCCGCGGTGGTGGTGCGCGCGCACAAGAGCGACCTGTACCACAAGGGCGTAGTTGAATGTGATGAGCGGGGTCTGGAACGTGGGCAGCACTGTGGAACGGACCTCGACCGCGCTGACGAGGTCCGAGACGTCGACCTCGGTGCCGGAGCGCAGAACCTTGGCCTGCACAAGCGGCTGCGACGCGCGGCGGTTCGAGATGCGCACGCCGTTGGCCACGAGCGTGACGACAGTCTCGAGCGCCAGCGTCACACTCTGGACCATGACCGGCTCCTGCGGGTTCGACGACACAATGCGGAGCTGGAACTGCGTGGCGCGGTCCTGCGCAAGGCCCGTCGTCGGCTCGTGCAGGTAGCACTGGACCTCGAGCGGCGGCTCCTTGCGCCGCTTCGAGCCCGAGCCCGTGAGCCGGCTCCAGAAACCGTCGGACTGCGCCGACTCGGACGCCGCGCCGCCCACATAGCCGGACATGACCTGCTGGCGCATGGCCGGCGCGTTGTTGTTCTCGTCCGTGAGCGTCGACGGCGGCATGAACATGAACGGCTCCTCGGCCTTGATCTCGCCGCTGCTGAACCACGACGACGCGCCCTTCCGCGCGTGCGCCTTCAGCCGGTACCGGATGTGGCCGAACGTCGTAGGCTGCTGCATGTCTGTGGCCGTCGGCGGCAGTCGCGGGCGGTCCGACGGCAGCGGGAACTTGAACGGGATTTCGTGGCGCCCGGGCGGGAAGTGTTTGGCCGGCAGCGGCAGCGCCATCTCACCGTCGTACAGGCGCATTGACCCGCGCATTATTTTCATCTTCCCATTGGCGGCCACCTGCGTCTCTATGCTCGTCTCGACGTCGCAGATGACGCGCAGAGTCATCTCCTTCAGGCTCAGCGGGTGGCTGCCGTTCACGGCCAGCAGCAGCTTGCCCGTCAGCGCGTCGCCGCCCACATGATAATCCTGCGGGTCGTCGATTTGGATCTGGAACTCTGGAGGCGCCATTCGAGCCACGCGGCGTTGTTTCGAGCGGTGCTTTCGCGCCCTCTCACACGTACACGATTACGGTGCAAGCTTAGGAGAGTCGCAGGTGCTAGGGTTCCACGCGGGCGCCACATTCTGCGCATAAACGCACGCGGCTTGTAGCCAAACGCAGCGGCTTTTCTGGTCTCGTTCGCATTGCTAATTATGAGCTGAAGCTCTATTTTTACGTTCTGTCCTAAGACAATTAAGGGTCAATAAGTTTACTTTCTGAAATGGCGCCTGCGCGGAGTCTTGTGCGTAGCTTGTCGACGCGACTTGGCGCGGCAATCATAGATACAAGCCCAGCCCGGCACATTATTGAGCACGCTGCCCAGCCCGGCGCGTGTTTAACCAGGCAGGGAACGTGGTAAATCATATACCGTTGCTCGCACAGGTGAACGGCTTGCCGTACAAGTCCGCCTGGTAGGACCAGATAATGCTCTGCACCGTGCTGTAGGTGCCAGGGCCAAGCATGTAGAAGCCGATGCCGATGAGCAGCCAGTTTACGGCATACTCGAGCTTAATCCAAGGGCTCGCCTGCTTGAAGTTCTGCCAGCCCGTGAGCTCCGGTTGGCGGTGGTATCGGATCCGGAAGTACGCCACGCCCCAGAACACAAAGCCGAACCAGCAGTCGAACAGCGACGACATCAGCGACAACAGGTCCGAGAAGAACGGGATGACCTCGGCGATAACAAAGGCGATCACCCACAGCCCGACGTTCAGCCCGATCCACGACGCCCAGCCGATCACGGTGTGTGTCTTGCGGTGCCGTGAGTCCAGGCCGAAGATGAGCTCGAACGCAAACTGCGACGTCACGTTCGAGTAGAGCGAGCCCAGAAACACCAGCGTCGGCAGCGCCAGCGAGAACGCAATCTTCTTGTAGTTGCCCGTGAGCGACCCGAACGCAGGGCTCGTCATGTACTCGTTGCCGACGTACACATACACAATGGATCCCGCGAGGGCGAACGTGATGAGCTCGAGAATCGTGACGAGCACAAGCGCCTTCTTGAAGTCCCGCGGCTTGCGCATCTGCGAAATGAACGATGGGTACGTGACCTGGCCCACAAACGTGTATGTGATATTCAGGAATGCGCTCATGGCGTCGACGTAGCGCGTGTGGTCCGGCGACCAGACGTACCACTTCATGCTGCCGCCAGGCTGCCATTTGTAGGGGTGGTCCTGGATGGCGGCAAACGTCATTGACAGAATGACCGCGGCAAACATGGTGCCGGCACTAAAGTAGCCGAGGATCGACATGTGGCTAAACGTGCGCGGAATGCTCATAAGAATGCAAATCACCATCGTCACAACCGAGAACACAATGGAGCAGATGTGCAGCGACCCGCCCGGCTCGTTGCCCGTGACGGTGTTGAAGTATTTGGCGCCAACAAGCACATGCAGCGCCTGGATGAGCGTGTTGTTCACAACAAAACACAGAGCCGTGAGCCACCACACAACGCGGGACCCCCAGAACAAGTGCCGCCCAATGTCCGTTATGCTCTGGATGTCCGGGTAGAGTATGCAGTAGTCGGTGATGATGAATCCTGTGTAGAGCACGGTCAGCGAAATGATGACGGTGATAATAAGGCCCGGCACGAGCCCAAGAATCGAGTACGACCAGGGAAACGACATGATGGCGAGACAGATGTACTCCGAAAAAAGAAGGCCGGCGGCGCGCCACCAGCTCATGTCTTTGTATTCGATTTCGGGAACAAAGTCGCCCTGTTCGAGACTATACTTGCTGCCATCACTATCTACGTTGCTGGCGGATTCGAGCTTTCCCAGCTCTAGCTTAGAGCCAGGATCGTACGAACCAGTCATGAAGATTTTGCGATTTTTTTCGCCCGCAATGCTAGTCGGGATAAATTCTGCTATATAATGGCCATTTAATTTTATTAACTGCCGGCGGTGCCCGCCTGCCTGCTACTTCTTGGCTCAATATTGACGTGTGTTCACGTGGTAGCCCTGGAACAGAAACTAGGCTTTGCGGCGTGTCACGCGCAGCGATAGATGTCATTTTGCAGCGCCAGATGCCATTCTCCCGCCGCTGCCGTTATATAAGCCGTGCAAGCGCCGGCTCTAGCGCCAGCGGATCCCCCGGTCTCGCTGCAAGCGACACTTAATTGTACATAGAGACTATTTCCAGGTAGGCTGATCTTATCGAGCCATCGCATGGGAGCACGTCATGTTCTACGCCGCATTCGTCTATCGTGTTAGGTAATGACGGGCGGTCCGGGGGGCGTGAAAAATCGGCGGCACCCAATTAACCGCAGACCGATTCTGGCGCCAGCGATAGCATATGCAGCCGCTGGAGGAGAACGTAGCCATGCCAAAGACGGCTCCCCGAGGCCATAGATGGCACCCGATCCGATCACGGCTCTGACACCCAAGACCACGTCATAGGGCAAGGTCGGGCGTCAGGGGCAGTGATTGTGGACCTGCACTGTGTGCTTTTGGCATGCTTGTCAGCAGCCAGTGCGGGGTTTACGAATGCGCCTGCGAGTGCTGTTCCGGCGCGGATGCAGTGCTGTACCTACATAGGCACCGAGATTTGATAAGATTCTCGGGGCCGCAGTCGCAGCACGTCGCATAAGACACGATCACGCGTATCGAGCCAATAGCCTGGCTGCATTTGCGGAGTGGAGAAAATTAGCGCGGCCACTAATTCGGAGATGGCACTACCCAGGCGCGCGGGGCACGATCTCGTGCGCACGGATAATCAGACGCGCATGTGCCCGAGGCCCGATCCGTTAGTTTCGATTAGTTTAAAGTTAGTTTAGATTTCTGCCTAAATTCACGACCCGCGCCAAGTGTGTGCAGACAGCATCGCACTAAGCGGCTTCTCTCTCCTCGGACTCCACACGAGCAGCGCTGCGCATATGAACTTTCATGAACGTCATGGAACTATGACGCACGTGATGAGAGCCGTTGCTGGGGACCCGGCGAACGTGCATTATTCAACCAGCGCCGAACAGCTATCGAGCGGGCAGTAAGCATGCCCTGCATGCATTCAGGCGCGGGCGCCCTTACCCTGAGCACCCGCAAAGGGGTTATTCGACTCTCTGCCGATACGTAAAGCAGCTTAATACCGGCGAAACAAATACGCTTGCAGCTCGCGCCTCGAGCAGGGCAACGCGCCCTCTCGCCGCTCCGGGTATTTACTTGCCACGGCACCGCAATGTGCGGTCCGTTGCGGTGGGTTCGTTGCGGTGCCCTAGCCTCCGTGGGCAAGGTCGTCATTAGCTTCCGTCAACTATATATATGGGAGCTGGTCTAGTATGAGGTTCCACAGATCCTGAGAAAATGTCGTCTGTTCCCGTCTTCAAGCTGAACACCGGTGCGTCTATCCCCGCCATTGCCCTCGGTACTTGGGAGGCCCCCAATGAGCAGGTCGCTGAGGCCGTTTACGAGGCCCTCAAGGCTGGCTACCGTCACATCGACACGGCTGCCATCTACGGCAACGAGGAGGGCGTTGGTGCTGGCCTCGCGAAGGGTCTGAAGGAGCTCGGCCTCAAGCGCGAGGACATCTTCCTGACCACGAAGCTGTGGCTTACAGACTTCCACGACCCGGCTAAGGCGCTGGACGTCAGCCTGGGCAAGCTGTTCCCCAACGACAAGAACGCCTACGTGGACCTGTACCTCATGCACTGGCCGTTTGCGCTCGAGCCTAACTCGCGCAAGTGGGACCAGTCGATCGACTTCAACAAGACGTATGCTCTCATGGAGAAGCTGCCGAAGGAGAAGACGCGGGCGATTGGTGTGTCGAACTTCACGATCGCGAACCTGAAGAAGCTGCTCTCGACGGCCAAGATCACGCCTGCGACGAACCAGGTCGAGCTGCACACGCGGCTGCCCCAGCCCAAGCTCGTCGACTTCCTGCTGAGCGGAAAGTACGGCTTCCCCGAGCACGATGGCAAGGTCATTCTGCCCCAGGCGTACTCGCCCATGGCCCGCGGCAACCTCGATGACCCGACGATCAAGAAGATTGCCGAGAAGCACAACACGCAGCCCGCGAACGTTGTGCTCAGCTGGGGTATCGACCGCCACACCGTCGTGCTGCCGAAGAGCGTCACGCCCGCGCGCATCCGGTCGAACCTGGAATACGTCAAGCTCGATAAGGAAGACTTCGAGGCGATCAACGGCATTGCCAAGGAGTCGCCGCTGCAGCGCTACTGCGACATTTCTGACACGGGCTTCAACGTGTTTAACGACAACGAGGACTCTAAATAGAATGGTTGTGTAATTTTTTAAAGGTTACCCGCTGGGTTTGTCCGCTACTTAATGATCGACTTGTGATTGTCTTGAAGCGCCTGTGCGTGGGTTACCGTTGAGTCGAATTACTGCTGTTCGGCGAATTCACCGCTTGTGTTTGCTCGCTTGCGAACGGCAGAATCTTCCGCTCGTCATAGAATTGTGGCCCTTTGTGACAACTAGTGCTACTCAATTACTGATACTCTATGGCTGCTACTCTATTGCTGCTAGTTATGTACTGCTACTCTATTGTTACGTCTTTACTGCGATCGCTCAGCACACTGTAGCTGTGTTTGTCGCGCGCTCCCCAAAATATACCGCGACCAGTGCCGACCTAACCCTGCACGCGCCCCCTGTTAGCCTGGGGAAGGAGGGGGTAGTGCTGGTCGGGAAGCTGTTTGATGGTGCTCCGCGCAGTGAACACCGCGTGCACGGTCGCATCCTGCGCCGTGAGCGCAGTGGCCATTCTCATGCACCTCAAGAATTACCGCAAGCCCATGGACCAGCGCCTCATTGTGCGCATTCTGTTCATGGTCCCACTCTTCAGCATATCCGCGTTTCTTGAGCTCTACTCACCGAGCAGATGGCTCGCGAAGGGCCTCACATACTTCCGCGAGCTCTACGAGGCGTTCGTGATCTACACGTTCTACTCGCTGCTCACAAACCTGCTGGGTGGCGAGCGCGAAATCATCTACAGCACGACGGGCCGGCCGCCTGTGAGCTTCATGAGCCTCAAGATCGATATTTCCGACCCGCCGACGTTTCTGCTCATCAAGCGGCTCGTCATGCAGTTCGTCTGGGTGCGGCCCGTCGTCGCCATCTGCCTGGCACTGACTTCGAGCCGCTTCGTATACATCGTGCTCACCGTGCTGTACAACATCTCCATCACGCTTGCGTTGAATGCGCTGGTGGCGTTTTGGGCGTGCCTCAAAGACGACTTGGCTCCCTACCGCGTCGTGCTCAAGTTCCTTAGCGTCAAGCTCATCGTATTCTTCAGTTATTGGCAGTCGCTGGCACTCAAGATTTTGCAGTCGCTGAGCATCATCAGCACAAACACCATGGTCGTCACAAACAACACGCTGATGTGCATTGAGACCCTGGGCTTTGCCTATGCGCACTGGGAGGCGTTTCCGGCCTCAGACTACAACGCTACGGTGCTGTTCGGCTTCGCCCGGCTGCAAGTAGGCGCCGCATTCCGCGATGCCGTTGGCATCAGGGATCTTGTGCACGACTTCAGAACAACGTTCCTTGAGTCGCGCTACGGCCACCGCGATTTCGACTCCGTCGAAGCAGTGCTCGACCACCCAGACTCGCGGACGCGCCAGAAGCGGTTGATGGCTGGCCTCCGCTACAAAAATGGTGGACGCTCCAAGTACTGGCTTCCGAAGCCAACACTACAGAAGCTTTTGGCTCGCACCGTCGATCGGCCAGACTACGGAAGCACGAGCGAGCCTTCCCCCGAACCACACGCTCAAGAGGCGCTCCTCAACGACGCCGTATCCGCGTATAGGGACGTGGAGCAGGGTGAATCCGGCCGCAGCGACCTGCACCGAGATGACCTGCACGATGAGGAGTCTGACGGCGAAGGGGAACTGTACGGTAAGGCGCGTCAGATTTATGGAGACTACAATTACCCGGTGGTAACAGTGAGAGAAAGCGAAGAGTATGTATCCTTCCAAGATCGTCTCCGCAGACAACAAATTCTGGAAAGCGTATGATGGCTCAGCCAGGCATGCTAGTGTGCATTATAAAGTGGTCAGCCTCCACTTGTACCCATGTTGAGAGTAAATGCGAGCCTAGTCGGGCTCAGAACACAGTTATCATCTTTATTTATTCATCTTTACCAAAAGTTTAACATTCAATCGTAGAAATACAGGACTTTCTTCCAGGTCCGCGCGTGAATGATTACATGTTCGTTACGCACCCTGATTATGCATCGTAAGGTATGTGAGCTCCCTTTTAAGCGGGGTTCTAGCAGCGGCACGTTCACTATCAGTTTAACATTTTCATAAC
Organism: Entelexis potacharoeniae; assembly: GCA_030566975.1. Taxonomy (NCBI): domain Eukaryota; kingdom Fungi; phylum Ascomycota; class Dipodascomycetes; order Dipodascales; family Trichomonascaceae; genus Entelexis; species Entelexis potacharoeniae. The sequence goes on from JAKUBX010000056.1 coordinate 36,539, forward strand.
GCTACGGAGGGTTCATTATCTAGTTTTTGCTACTTCTCACTTCTCGTTGCCTCAATGGCGAGTCCTCTCCAACTCGTCCATCTCGCGCTGGCGCCTTTCCAGAATTTCCTGGATCTCCTTGTCGTAGTCCCGCGGCTTGCGCAAATGCAACATCTCGGCAAGTCTGTCACGTTTACGGAACCTTGAAGTCCCTGTAGCGTCAGTATTGACGTTTTCACGGGGCTGTCCAGGCCACTTCCCTCTGAAGACGGCCCACCACGAGTGGTCGAGACGGTCCTGATATTCCCATCCTTGGCTTAGTTCTAGCTCTGCTTCTGCCTCCAGGCGCTGCATGTAGTGAGGATCCTTTTCAAGCACTTGACACTTGACTGTGTCCGATTGGCTGAACCAAAGGCTGAACATTTTCAGCAGCACCTCAAACAGGATCCCGATGACCAGACTCAGGAAAGCGGTTGCCCAGAAAGACAGCTCTTTCCCGAGACTATCCCAGTATTCAGAGCCTGCCCAATACGTCTTGGATGGTGACACGATGTACACGGCCGAGATCAGGATATTCCAAAGGAGATACCCGCCTACCGATATAACAACAACCGCAATAGAGATTGGCGTGATGTAGTGCATCATCGTCACGAACTGGAACTTGAAACACACCAATGCAACCACAGACGTGTATACAACAACACCGAGCGGGAATAACGACGAGTCACGCACTCCCATGTTCCCACCGTACATGATGTAGGCCAGGAAATTGACCATGACACATTCCAGCATCGCAACACAGAGCGAGTAAAGGAACAACCCAAGGCCAAACTCTCTATTCTCTGGTCCTTGCTTATAAAGTTCGGGCAAAGCTATCAAAGTCGTTGGTGACAAGTCTTGGTCCATGATCCCGATGCACATAACCGGCAACGACGTGAAAAGTGTGTTGAACATGGAAATCGACCACGATTCATATAACGAAGTTCCCGTGAACATAGTGTTGCGTTGATACACAACTTGTCCCATATAGAAGAAGAACTCCTTGTAGAATGTTGCCAGAATGTATTTGCATGTTCGCACGTAGTTCCACCGACCTTGCACAAGCAGTAACTTCAGCAGGAATCTGAATTGACCAATAGAGAAGTCTGAGGCTCGAGCAGCCTGGAGTCCCTCACGTCCTGCAATCCCGACACCGACATCCGCTGATTGGATCATCGCGATATCATTGGCGCCATCGCCGATAGCGAGCATAACCTTTGATGGCTCACGGCGACGAACACACTTCACGATGTTTGCCTTCTGTGCTGGCGACGCACGGCACACGATCACCGAATCCGAACGCAGACCTAGATCAACAAACAGAGACAGAAGAATGGCATCCTTCTCAACGTGCGCTAAAGTTTGACCGTCGATAACAACCACACAGTGAGCAATATTACTTTGCTCGATCTCCTCTAGCGCGGCCATGACCTTGGACTCTAAATCATCCTCTGTTTTCAGCGTGATCACTGTCGAATGATCCTTAATCAAGCGGCACGAATACCCAATGTTGACAGCTGTCTCGCGTTTATCTCCAGTGAGCATCCACATGCGGATATCTGCACGACGAAGCTTATCAATTGTTTCTGGAACGCCCTTCTGCAGTTTGTCCTCGATTGCAGTAGCACCAGTCACATCGAGCTCACGCTCCAGCTTTTCACCTACAGCATCGACCTTCGCTTGGCGGTCCACGAGCGAGGTGCGAGCTTCGTCGTACTCAGCTTTCCACTGCTCGTACTCTGCATGCCCGAGGAAACGGTGACCATATAGCAGAGTGCGAAGCCCCTCAGTGCTGAACTCGTCCACTTGTTCCAGTGTACGTTCCAGGGCCTGCTGCTCAGAGTAATGTTCAAAATTCTCGGCAGGCTTTGCGGCATGCGCCCGATGTGGGGAGGCAGACCGTGACCCTGGCTGCGACATAGAAGACCTCAACTTGGGAGACTGCACGGATGCCCGTGACATATCGAGGGAGCCCGCAGCAGCAGTTGCATTTGCAGCAGCAGCAGTTGTCGCGTCAGCTACTGCCTGCGATGCCGCGTCCAGGACACCCGAATGCCGCGTCGGCGAGTGTGTGTGCTCAGCTATAGACCGCCTAACTTGAATGGACTGCCTGCCTCGCTCGTAGATCGCAGCATCGAGGCTGCTGAGCCCGAGCACTTGATCAATTGACTGGCTTGTGCCCATTCTGAAGCTGCGGTTCTCATTTGCAAGCTCTGCTTCAATACTGCGTCGAGTGCGTGCTTCTTCATAGAGAGAGTTCTGTTTCTGGTGAGCAACGCCAAGCAAGGAGCGTTTCACGCGCTCGACCATGACGTTGTCCGCACCTTTGCATAGCAGAACTATACGACCATCAGGGAACTGCACGACAACCGACATGCGCTTGCGAGACGAGGTAAACTCAATAGTGTCCAGCACCTTGTAAACCTCATCTTTTGCCGGATGGTCGAAGCCCTGCGGATAGGTGCGCACGGTGATAGAGTCGTACTGCCTATCAATGACAAGATAACCGAGATCACGCGCAGCTGCGACCAATGCTAGCTCGTCGGGAGAGGCGGCTTGATAGTCAAGCTGCTCAATTTCTAACGTGCCATCTGCTTCACGATTCAGATCAACCTCTGGCGAGGCAGTATGACACAAGGCTAGAGAGAGCAGGAAGAATTTGGCCCGCTGCGTAAATGCAGAGTGTGGGTGCGTCATGATGTATTCGAGAAGCGTCAGCGTTGAGGGTGTATCCTGAGGCTTCGCTGGTGCGGCCGTGGAGTGCCAGCCCACGCCAGATGGGCGTGGCACGCCCTCCGTCGGGGCAGTACTCACACGGCCGTGAGAAGTGTCAGCCGCGGCAGCTGTTGTAGGACGCCAGTTGGGATGTCCAGGGGACTGACCCAGATTCGTAGGCTCGGCGTCGGCAGCTTGGGATGCGGTAGACGGCCGCGCTCTGGCCATGCTACGAGTAGGGCTCGCTGCCGAGGGCCGAGCATTCGGTCTCTTAACAGGGGAAACGCCCATGGATGGCCTAGCAGGAGACGCCGATGGCCTTCCCATAGACGGCCGACCCAGTGATGGCCTTCCAACGGAGGGCCTGCCCATGGACGGACGGCCCATGCTGATGCGGGCGTTGTTACTCACTCTTCCGCCGAAACTTTTGCGCGGCAGTTTTGCCAGCTGTTCCAGAAGTTCATACTCAGCACTGTCGAGCTCAGCGGGCTCCTTGGCCTTGGCCTTATGGAACAGGTACCCGCTCTCGTCTTCATCGAAGAAAAGATCGAGGTCATGAATCCAAGCGTGGCCGGCAATCGAGAGCTTTCTGAAAAGCATGATGTTATCCGTCAGCGTACCGGTTTTGTCACTGAAAATGTAGCTGACCTGTCCCAGCTCTTCATTGAGACTGGCAGATTGTACAGAGCAACGCACATTATTCACGGGGTCGTACATGTCAATGTCGTTCTCCATGAGGAAAAGTTGGAACACCTTGCAGATTTCCATGGACACGTAAAGCGACAGCGGAATGAGAGTGTTAAACATGATGATGAAACCCATGATATTCTGCGTAGTCGTGACGCTGATGCCTGTTAGATACCAATAGTGGTGGTGCGCCTGGATTCTACCGGCTGCCAAGGTGGAGAAGCCCGAAAGGAGCAAGACAAAGCAGGCGAGAAGAAAGATGACACGGTTGACTTTTGCCTGCAGTTTTGGCGCCTTTGAGCGACTGTTCTTGGATGCATTCATTTGCAGCTTCGTCTCTTGGCCCGTGAAAACCACAAGTCCCAGAATCGAGGCCGTGTTGCGCAGGGCGCTGCCTCTGTATATGATGTTTGCATTCGTGAGCGGAATGGGTCCCTGGCCCTCGAGCTGCACGGAGCCATCAAAATTGAACAGATCCAGGTTTGGATCCTCGGTCGTACACATCAGCTTCGCATTCACGAGGTTCTCGATCCTAAAGGCCTCCTGCAGATCGGCAGGGACCTCGCGGCTTTTGAGCGTTGTTTCACCATCGAGCGCAAGGGTCTCTATAGAGCACTGGCCCTTCATGCCAGACGAGTGCAGCAACACGAGGTCCGCGGGGATCCACTCGTTCTGGAGCACTCTGACCACGTCGCCGACCCTGAGGCGCTTCCAAGCTACCGGCTCGTACTCGATGGTGTCCTTCGCGGTCCTGCGAGCAACAAGCACCGTGCGGTTATTTTCGTCCTTGTCGCTGCGGCTGCGGCACCAATCCTCGTAGCCCTCACGGCCCATGGAGATGGCGACGAAGATACACAGCGGGACGATTGTTGTGTAGTTGCCGGTGGTGCTCCACGACGGAATCATCTGTAGAATGGACACAAACAAGAAGTAGAGGTTTGCGAGCTTGGAGAACTGGACAACGAGCTGGCGCGGGACAAAGTCGTAGGGCGTGTAGATGGCGGAGGTGACGAGGTTTCTGACGTACGGCTTGTTTGTGCGCTCGTCAATGAGCTTCTGCGGCAGCATGTCCATGTCGAGCGGGATTTTGCGGCCAGCCTTTGTGGGCGGGAGCTGGCGCTTGCGGCGCCAGTAGGCGCGCACTGCCGTGAACGGGCGCTTGAGCATGCGGAACGGGCGCAAGACGCGGCCGCTCGTGTTGGCGGAGCCCGAGGCGACGCGGTCGCGGACCTTCCTTGCGCGGGCGGCATACTCGGCCATGCGCGGGCCCTTCCAAGGTCGGTACTTCTCAAAGTCGATGTAGCTGGACTTGTTAGTGCGCGTGACAAGCGAGTTTGCGCTCGTGGCGGTCCCCAACGTATCCACAGTCGACCGGCGCCTGTGCTGGGAGGGATGCGGCGGCACGTCGAGCGTGGCCGCAGTGCGAATTGCGTCCGAGATGTCTCTCTGCAGCGAGCTCATGCTAGGCCGCTCGAACCCGCGAGGCAGCGCAGGCAGCTCGATGTGCTCTTGCTCGTGCTCATCGGGGGCATCTGCAGGCACGCTGTGAGCCACTATTTCGGGCGCGCCCATATGAGAATCAACAGGCGGCGGATCACACTAGGGCCGGCGCGCTTATTTCTGGGGACGAAATCTCAATGCGTATTAGCCGTTAGTGGTGGAGAGCCAAAGATAGCCTCACCTCGGGTCACAAGGCGACAGCGCGTGGGTGACTATCACGTGGCGTGTCGATGCCCGGACTAATAATGGAAAGTAGAGTGCGAGGCGGACGTATTATTGGAGCGAAGCCGGCTCGGCAGTTAAATTGCTGCTGCGTAATTGCTGTGCAACACATTTTAGACCTGGAATACCACGCGCAGCTAATGTTCGCATTTATACGTAGCTAGTGTTCATATTTAGCAATCAGGTAATATAAGCCTACTTACTTGGTGCAATGAGGCAACGACAAATATGGAGCGGTGTACACATGCAGTAGTGCTGCGGTGAGCGGTCCGATAAGCGGTCCGATAAGTTGCGGCATAGTACTGGTGCAGCGATCTACCTCGTGCCAGTCTACCCAGTGTAAGCGGCGTACGCGGGCGGCTTAGAACGTGCGTGCCGAGCTAACTATATTGTTCAGTGACAAATGCAAGTGCCGCTGAACGTAAGCCGCCCAGACGGCGCCAAAATGCAGCACTTATGAGACTTGTAATAGGCGCACTGGCGGAGCGCTCGAGCCTAGCCTGGGGTTTATCTGTATGCAGAATGCACCGCTCACTAGAAGTTAAGATGCAGGCACGAACAAACGCTGCGCACTTAATCGGCGGTTTGAAGGGCTATCAGCATGCGATAGGGCGTTGCGCGCCCCTCGGCGGATCCGACGCCGCGGTGGATCGCACGCCGCCGTTTGGATCGCACGCTGCGGTTTGGATCGCGGGCCGGTGGCCCGGGCAAGGGTTAAACTTTTCTGGCGGCGAACGCCTCAGCGGTTTGTTGTGTTCGAGCAGCGCAATGGACTCTATGATAGGCGACATTGTGGAGCGCGACACGAGCGCGAGCGCGAGCGCACCGAAAGAGCCGCGGCCCAAGCCCGCGCCGCAGGCGGCGCCGAGAAAGCGCTGGGGCGAGCGGCGGCGGCCGGCTGTGTTGGATCCCAGTGCGCGGGCGGCCCAGCC